>CM075878.1:891993-1341993 GCA_038021265.1 Cyprinella venusta
TTTTGACCCCCTCCGATCTTCTTGAAACTCTGGATTCTGACAGAGGGCCACGAGACTTCGACCAGCGCGCAAAAATGGAGGCTCTAGACCCTTCCAGAGCCGAGATATCGGATGTCAAAGTTTTGACCTGAAAAAAAAACATAAGGGGTAACACTGTCGTTTTTGGCCGAAATTTTGACCCCCTCCGATCTTCTTGAAACTCTGGATTCTGACAGAGGGCCACGAGACTTCGACCAGCGCGCAAAAATGGAGGCTCTAGACCCTTCCAGAGCCGAGATATCAGACGTCAAAGTTTTGACCCGAAAAAAAAACATAAGGGGTAACACTGTCGTTTTGGCCGAAATTTTGACCCCCTCCGATCTTCTTGAAACTCTGGATTCTGACAGAGGGCCACGAGACTTCGACCAGCGCGCAAAAATGGAGGCTCTAGACCCTTCCAGAGCCGAGATATCTGATGTCAAAGTTTTGACCCGAAAAAAAAACATAAGGGGTAACACTGTCGTTTTTGGCCGAAATTTTGACCCCCTCCGATCTTCTTGAAACTCTGGATTCTGACAGAGGGCCACGAGACTTCGACCAGCGCACAAAAATGGAGGCTCTAGACTCTTCCAGAGCCGAGATATCGGATGTCAAAGTTTTGACCTGAAAAAAAAAACATAAGGGGTAACACTGTCGTTTTTGGCCGAAATTTTGACCCCCTCCGATCTTCTTGAAACTCTGGATTCTGACAGAGGGCCACGAGACTTCGACCAGCGCGCAAAAATGGAGGCTCTAGACCCTTCCAGAGCCGAGATATCGGATGTCAAAGTTTTGACCTGAAAAAAAACATAAGGGGTAACACTGTCGTTTTTGGCCGAAATTTTGACCCCCTCCGATCTTTTTGAAACTCTGGATTCTGACAGAGGGCCACGAGACTTCGACCAGCACGCAAAAATGGAGGCTCTAGACCCTTCCAGAGCCGAGATATCGGATGTCAAAGTTTTGACCTGAAAACAAAACATAAGGGGTAACACTGTCGTTTTTGGCCGAAATTTTGACCCCCTCCGATCTTCTTGAAACTCTGGATTCTGACAGAGGGCCACGAGACTTCGACCAGCGCGCAAAAATGGAGGCTCTAGACCCTTCCAGAGCCGAGATATCGGATGTCAAAGTTTTGACCTGAAAAAAAAACATAAGGGGTAACACTGTCGTTTTTGGCCGAAATTTGACCCCCTCCGATCTTCTTGAAACTCTGGATTCTGACAGAGGGCCACGAGACTTCGACCAGCGCGCAAAAATGGAGGCTCTAGACCCTTCCAGAGCCGAGATATCGGATGTCAAAGTTTTGACTTGAAAAAAAAACATAAGGGGTAACACTGTTGTTTTTGGCCGAAATTTTGACCCCCTCCGATCTTCTTGAAACTCTGGATTCTGACAGAGGGCCACGAGACTTCGACCAGCGCGCAAAAATGGAGGCTCTAGACCCTTCCAGAGCCGAGATATCGGATGTCAAAGTTTTGACCTGAAAAAAAAAACATAAGGGGTAACACTGTCGTTTTTGGCCAAAATTTTGACCCCCTCCGATCTTCTTGAAACTCTGGATTCTGACAGAGGGCCACGAGACTTCGACCAGCGCGCAAAAATGGAGGCTCTAGACCCTTCCAGAGCCGAGATATCGGATGTCAAAGTTTTGACCCGAAAAAAAAACCATAAGGGGTAACACTGTCGTTTTTGGCCAAAATTTTGACCCCCTCCGATCTTCTTGAAACTCTGGATTCTGACAGAGGGCCACGAGACTTCGACCAGCGCGCAAAAATTGAGGCTCTAGACCCTTCCAGAGCCGAGATATCGGATGTCAAAGTTTTGACCTGAAAAAAAAAACATAAGGGGTAACACTTTCGTTTTTGGCCGAAATTTTGACCCCCTCCGATCTTCTTGAAACTCTGGATTCTGACAGAGGGCCACGAGACTTCGACCAGTGCGCAAAAATGGAGGCTCTAGACCCTTCCAGAGCCGAGATATCGGATGTCAAAGTTTTGACCTGAAAAAAAAACATAAGGGGTAACACTGTCGTTTTTGGCCGAAATTTTGACCCCCTCCGATCTTCTTGAAACTCTGGATTCTGACAGAGGGCCACGAGACTTCGACCAGCGCGCAAAAATGGAGGCTCTAGACCCTTCCAGAGCCGAGTTATCGGATGTCAAAGTTTTGACCCGAAAAAAAAAACATAAGGGGTAACACTGTCGTTTTTGGCCGAAATTTTGACCCCCTCCGATCTTCTTGAAACTCTGGATTCTGACAGAGGGCCACGAGACTTCGACCAGCGCGCAAAAATGGAGGCTCTAGACCCTTCCAGAGCCGAGATAGCGGATGTCAAAGTTTTGACCTGAAAAAAAAACATAAGGGGTAACACTGTCGTTTTTGGCCGAAATTTTGACCCCCTCCGATCTTCTTGAAACTCTGGATTCTGACAGAGGGCCACGAGACTTCGACCAGCGCGCAAAAATGGAGGCTCTAGACCCTTCCAGAGCCGAGATATCGGATGTCAAAGTTTTGACCTGAAAAAAAAACATAAGGGGTAACACTGTCATTTTTGGCCGAAATTTTGACCCCCTCCGATCTTCTTGAAACTCTGGATTCTGACAGAGGGCCACGAGACTTCGACCAGCGCGCAAAAATGGAGGCTCTAGACCCTTCCAGAGCCGAGTTATCGGATGTCAAAGTTTTGACCTGAAAAAAAAAACATAAGGGGTAACACTGTCGTTTTTGGCCAAAATTTTGACCCCCTCCGATCTTCTTGAAACTCTGGATTCTGACAGAGGGCCACGAGACTTCGACCAGCGCGCAAAAATGGAGGCTCTAGACCCTTCCAGAGCCGAGATATCGGACGTCAAAGTTTTGACCCGAAAAAAAAACATAAGGGGTAACACTGTCGTTTTTGGCCAAAATTTTGACCCCCTCCGATCTTCTTGAAACTCTGGATTCTGACAGAGGGCCACGAGACTTCGACCAGCGCGCAAAAATGGAGGCTCTAGACCCTTCCAGAGCCGAGATATCGGATGTCAAAGTTTTGACCTGAAAAAAAAACCATAAGGGGTAACACTGTCGTTTTTGGCCAAAATTTTGACCCCCTCCGATCTTCTTGAAACTCTGGATTCTGACAGAGGGCCACGAGACTTCGACCAGCGCACAATAATGGAGGCTCTAGACTCTTCCAGAGCCGAGATATCGGATGTCAAAGTTTTGACCTGAAAAAAAAAACATAAGGGGTAACACTGTCGTTTTTGGCCGAAATTTTGACCCCCTCCGATCTTCTTGAAACTCTGGATTCTGACAGAGGGCCACGAGACTTCGACCAGCGCGCAAAAATGGAGGCTCTAGACCCTTCCAGAGCCGAGTTATCGGATGTCAAAGTTTTGACCTGAAAAAAAAAACATAAGGGGTAACACTGTCGTTTTTGGCCAAAATTTTGACCCCCTCCGATCTTCTTGAAACTCTGGATTCTGACAGAGGGCCACGAGACTTCGACCAGCGCGCAAAAATGGAGGCTCTAGACCCTTCCAGAGCCGAGATATCGGACGTCAAAGTTTTGACCCGAAAAAAAAAACATAAGGGGTAACACTGTCGTTTTTGGCCAAAATTTTTACCCCCTCCGATCTTCTTGAAACTCTGGATTCTGACAGAGGGCCACGAGACTTCGACCAGCGCGCAAAAATGGAGGGTCTAGACCCTTCCAGAGCCAAGATATCGGATGTCAAAGTTTTGACCTGAAAAAAAAACATAAGGGGTAACACTGTCGTTTTTGGCCGAAATTTTGACCCCCTCCGATCTTCTTGAAACTCTGGATTCTGACAGAGGGCCACGAGACTTCGACCAGCGCGCAAAAATGGAGGCTCTAGACCCTTCCAGAGCCGAGATATCGGATGTCAAAGTTTTGACCTGAAAAAAAACATAAGGGGTAACACTGTCGTTTTTGGCCGAAATTTTGACCCCCTCCGATCTTCTTGAAACTCTGGATTCTGACAGAGGGCCACGAGACTTCGACCAGCGCGCAAAAATGGAGGCTGTAGACCCTTCCAGAGCCGAGATATCGGATGTCAAAGTTTTGACCTGAAAAAAAAAACATAAGGGGTAACACTGTCGTTTTTGGCCGGAATTTTGACCCCCTCCGATCTTCTTGAAACTCTGGAT
The DNA here is from genome assembly GCA_038021265.1 of Cyprinella venusta. Taxonomy (NCBI): domain Eukaryota; kingdom Metazoa; phylum Chordata; class Actinopteri; order Cypriniformes; family Leuciscidae; genus Cyprinella; species Cyprinella venusta. Next base: position 896,164 of record CM075878.1, read on the forward strand.
TCTGACAGAGGGCCACGAGACTTCGACCAGCGCGCAAAAATGGAGGCTCTAGACCCTTCCAGAGCCGAGATATCGGATGTCAAAGTTTTGACCTGAAAAAATAACATAAGGGGTAACACTGTCGTTTTTGGCCGAAATTTTGACCCCCTCCGATCTTCTTGAAACTCTGGATTCTGACAGAGGGCCACGAGACTTCGACCAGCGCGCAAAAATGGAGGCTCTAGACCCTTCCAGAGCCGAGATATCGGATGTCAAAGTTTTGACCTGAAAAAAAACATAAGGGGTAACACTGTCGTTTTTGGCCGAAATTTTGACCCCCTCCGATCTTCTTGAAACTCTGGATTCTGACAGAGGGCCACGAGACTTCGACCAGCGCGCAAAAATGGAGGCTCTAGACCCTTCCAGAGCCGAGATATCGGATGTCAAAGTTTTGACCTGAAAAAAAAACATAAGGGGTAACACTGTCGTTTTTGGCCAAAATTTTGACCCCCTCCGATCTTCTTGAAACTCTGGATTCTGACAGAGGCCCACGAGACTTCGACCAGCGTGCAAAAATGGAGGCTCTAGACCCTTCCAGAGCCGAGATATCGGATGTCAAAGTTTTGACCTGAAAAAAAAAACATAAGGGGTAACACTGTCGTTTTTGGCCGAAATTTTGACCCCCTCCGATCTTTTTGAAACTCTGGATTCTGACAGAGGGCCACGAGACTTCGACCAGCACGCAAAAATGGAGGCTCTAGACCCTTCCAGAGCCGAGATATCGGATGTCAAAGTTTTGACCTGAAAACAAAACATAAGGGGTAACACTGTCGTTTTTGGCCGAAATTTTGACCCCCTCCGATCTTCTTGAAACTCTGGATTCTGACAGAGGGCCACGAGACTTCGACCAGCGCGCAAAAATGGAGGCTCTAGACCCTTCCAGAGCCGAGATATCGGATGTCAAAGTTTTGACCTGAAAAAAAAACATAAGGGGTAACACTGTCGTTTTTGGTCGAAATTTTACCCCCTCCGATCTTCTTGAAACTCTGGATTCTGACAGAGGGCCACGAGACTTCGACCAGCGCGCAAAAATGGAGGCTCTAGACCCTTCCAGAGCCGAGATATCGGATGTCAAAGTTTTGACCTGAAAAAAAAAACATAAGGGGTAACACTGTCGTTTTTGGCCGAAATTTTGACCCCCTCCGATCTTCTTGAAACTCTGGATTCTGACAGAGGGCCATGAGACTTCGACCAGCGCGCAAAAATCGAGGCTCTAGACCCTTCCAGAGCCGAGATATCGGATGTCAAAGATTTGACCCGAAAAAAAAAACATAAGGGGTAACACTGTCGTTTTTGGCCGAAATTTTGACCCCCTCCGATCTTCTTGAAACTCTGGATTCTGACAGAGGGCCACGAGACTTCGACCAGCGCGCAAAAATGGAGGCTCTAGACCCTTCCAGAGCCGAGATATCGGATGTCAAAGTTTTGACCCGAAAAAAAAACATAAGGGGTAACAATGTCGTTTTTGGCCAAAATTTTGACCCCCTCCGATCTTCTTGAAACTCTGGATTCTGACAGAGGGCCACGAGACTTCGACCAGCGCGCAAAAATGGAGGCTCTAGACCCTTCCAGAGCCGAGTTATCGGATGTCAAAGTTTTGACCCGAAAAAAAAAAACATAAGGGGTAACACTGTCGTTTTTGGCCGAAATTTTGACCCCCTCCGATCTTCTTGAAACTCTGGATTCTGACAGAGGGCCACGAGACTTCGACCAGCGCGCAAAAATGGAGGCTCTAGACCCTTCCAGAGCCGAGATAGCGGATGTCAAAGTTTTGACCTGAAAAAAAAACATAAGGGGTAACACTGTCGTTTTTGGCCGAAATTTTGACCCCCTCCGATCTTCTTGAAACTCTGGATTCTGACAGAGGGCCACGAGACTTCGACCAGCGCGCAAAAATGGAGGCTCTAGACCCTTCCAGAGCCGAGATATCGGATGTCAAAGTTTTGACCTGAAAAAAAACATAAGGGGTAACACTGTCATTTTTGGCCGAAATTTTGACCCCCTCCGATCTTCTTGAAACTCTGGATTCTGACAGAGGGCCACGAGACTTCGACCAGCGCGCAAAAATGGAGGCTCTAGACCCTTCCAGAGCCGAGATATCGGATGTCAAAGTTTTGACCTGAAAAAAAAACATAAGGGGTAACACTGTCGTTTTTGGCCGAAATTTTGACCCCCTCCGATCTTCTTGAAACTCTGGATTCTGACAGAGGGCCACGAGACTTCGACCAGCGCGCAAAAATGGAGGCTCTAGACCCTTCCAGAGCCGAGATATCGGATGTCAAAGTTTTGACCTGAAAAAAAAAACATAAGGGGTAACACTGTCGTTTTTGGCCGAAATTTTGACCCCCTCCGATCTTCTTGAAACTCTGGATTCTGACAGAGGGCCACGAGACTTCGACCAGCGCGCAAAAATGGAGGCTCTAGACCCTTCCAGAGCCGAGTTATCGGATGTCAAAGTTTTGACCTGAAAAAAAAAACATAAGGGGTAACACTGTCGTTTTTGGCCAAAATTTTGACCCCCTCCGATCTTCTTGAAACTCTGGATTCTGACAGAGGGCCACGAGACTTCGACCAGCGCACAAAAATGGAGGCTCTAGACTCTTCCAGAGCCGAGATATCGGATGTCAAAGTTTTGACCTGAAAAAAAACATAAGGGGTAACACTGTCGTTTTTGGCCGAAATTTTGACCCCCTCCGATCTTCTTGAAACTCTGGATTCTGACAGAGGGCCACGAGACTTCGACCAGCGCACAAAAATGGAGGCTCTAGACTCTTCCAGAGCCGAGATATCGGATGTCAAAGTTTTGACCTGAAAAAAAACATAAGGGGTAACACTGTCGTTTTTGGCCGAAATTTTGACCCCCTCCGATCTTCTTGAAACTCTGGATTCTGACAGAGGGCCACGAGACTTCGACCAGCGCGCAAAAATGGAGGCTCTAGACCCTTCCAGAGCCGAGATATCGGATGTCAAAGTTTTGACCTTGAAAAAAAAACATAAGGGGTAACACTGTCGTTTTTGGCCGAAATTTTGACCCCCTCCGATCTTCTTGAAACTCTGGATTCTGACAGAGGGCCACGAGACTTCGACCAGCGCGCAAAAATGGAGGCTCTAGACCCTTCCAGAGCCGAGATATCGGATGTCAAAGTTTTGACCCGAAAAAAAAAACATAAGGGGTAACACTGTCGTTTTTGGCCAAAATTTTGACCCCCTCCGATCTTCTTGAAACTCTGGATTCTGACAGAGGGCCACGAGACTTCGACCAGCGCGCAAAAATGGAGGCTCTAGACCCTTCCAGAGCCGAGATATCGGATGTCAAAGTTTTGACCTGAAAAAAAAACATAAGGGGTAACACTGTCGTTTTTGGCCGAAATTTTGACCCCCTCCGATCTTCTTGAAACTCTGGATTCTGACAGAGGGCCACGAGACTTCGACCAGCGCGCAAAAATGGAGGCTCTAGACCCTTCCAGAGCCGAGTTATCGGATGTCAAAGTTTTGACCCGAAAAAAAAAACATAAGGGGTAACACTGTCGTTTTTGGCCGAAATTTTGACCCCCTCCGATCTTCTTGAAACTCTGGATTCTAACAGAGGGCCACGAGACTTCGACCAGCGCGCAAAAATGGAGGCTCTAGACCCTTCCAGAGCCGAGATATCGGATGTCAAAGTTTTGACCTGAAAAAAAAAACATAAGGGGTAACACTGTCGTTTTTGGCCGAAATTTTGACCCCCTCCGATCTTCTTGAAACTCTGGATTCTGACAGAGGGCCACGAGACTTCGACCAGCGCGCAAAAATGGAGGCTCTAGACCCTTCCAGAGCCGAGATATCGGATGTCAAAGTTTTGACCTGAAAAAAAAAACATAAGGGGTAACACTGTCGTTTTTGGCAGAAATTTTGACCCCCTCCGATCTTCTTGAAACTCTGGATTCTGACAGAGGGCCACGAGACTTCGACCAGCGCGCAAAAATGGAGGCTCTAGACCCTTCCAGAGCCGAGATATCGGATGTCAAAGTTTTGACCTGAAAAAAAAACATAAGGGGTAACACTGTCGTTTTTGGCCGAAATTTTGACCCCCTCCGATCTTCTTGAAACTCTGGATTCTGACAGAGGGCCACGAGACTTCGACCAGCGCGCAAAAATGGAGGCTCTAGACCCTTCCAGAGCCGAGTTATCGGATGTCAAAGTTTTGACCTGAAAAAAAAACATAAGGGGTAACACTGTCGTTTTTGGCCGAAATTTTGACCCCCTCCGATCTTCTTGAAACTCTGGATTCTGACAGAGGGCCACGAGACTTCGACCAGCGCGCAAAAATGGAGGCTCTAGATCCTTCCAGAGCCGAGATATCGGATGTCAAAGTTTTGACCCGAAAAAAAAACATAAGGGGTAACACTGTCGTTTTTGGCCGAAATTTTGACCCCCTCCGATCTTCTTGAAACTCTGGATTCTGACAGAGGGCCACGAGACTTCGACCAGCGCGCAAAAATGGAGGCTCTAGACCCTTCCAGAGCCGAGGTATCGGATGTCAAAGTTTTGACCCGAAAAAAAAAAAACATAAGGGGTAACACTGTCGTTTTTGGCCGAAATTTTGACCCCCTCCGATCTTCTTGAAACTCTGGATTCTGACAGAGGGCCACGAGACTTCGACCAGCGCGCAAAAATGGAGGCTCTAGACCCTTCCAGAGCCGAGTTATCGGATGTCAAAGTTTTGACCTGAAAAAAAAACATAAGGGGTAACACTGTCGTTTTTGGCCAAAATTTTGACCCCCTCCGATCTTCTTGAAACTCTGGATTCTGACAGAGGGCCACGAGACTTCGACCAGCGCGCAAAAATGGAGGCTCTAGACCCTTCCAGAGCCGAGATATCGGACGTCAAAGTTTTGACCCGAAAAAAATAACATAAGGGGTAACACTGTCGTTTTTGGCCAAAATTTTGACCCCCTCCGATCTTCTTGAAACTCTGGATTCTGACAGAGGGCCACGAGACTTCGACCAGCGCGCAAAAATGGAGGCTCTAGACCCTTCCAGAGCCGAGATATCGGATGTCAAAGTTTTGACCTGAAAAAAAAAAACATAAGGGGTAACACTGTCGTTTTTGGCCAAAATTTTGACCCCCTCCGATCTTCTTGAAACTCTGGATTCTGACAGAGGGCCACGAGACTTCGACCAGCGCGCAAAAATGGAGGGTCTAGACCCTTCCAGAGCCAAGATATCGGATGTCAAAGTTTTGACCTGAAAAAAAAACATAAGGGGTAACACTGTCGTTTTTGGCCGAAATTTTGACCCCCTCCGATCTTCTTGAAACTCTGGATTCTGACAGAGGGCCACGAGACTTCGACCAGCGCGCAAAAATGGAGGCTCTAGACCCTTCCAGAGCCGAGATATCGGATGTCAAAGTTTTGACCTGAAAAAAAACATAAGGGGTAACACTGTCGTTTTTGGCCGAAATTTTGACCCCCTCCGATCTTCTTGAAACTCTGGATTCTGACAGAGGGCCACGAGACTTCGACCAGCGCGCAAAAATGGAGGCTCTAGACCCTTCCAGAGCCGAGATATCGGATGTCAAAGTTTTGACCTGAAAAAAAAACATAAGGGGTAACACTGTCGTTTTTGGCCGAAATTTTGACCCCCTCCGATCTTCTTGAAACTCTGGATTCTGACAGAGGGCCACGAGACTTCGACCAGCGCGCAAAAATGGAGGCTCTAGACCCTTCCAGAGCCGAGATATCGGATGTCAAAGTTTTGACCTGAAAAAAAAAACATAAGGGGTAACACTGTCGTTTTTGGCCGAAATTTTGACCCCCTCCGATCTTTTTGAAACTCTGGATTCTGACAGAGGGCCACGAGACTTCGACCAGCACGCAAAAATGGAGGCTCTAGACCCTTCCAGAGCCGAGATATCGGATGTCAAAGTTTTGACCTGAAAAAAAAACATAAGGGGTAACACTGTCGTTTTTGGCCGAAATTTTGACCCCCTCCGATCTTCTTGAAACTCTGGATTCTGACAGAGGGCCACGAGACTTCGACCAGCGCGCAAAAATGGAGGCTCTAGACCCTTCCAGAGCCGAGATATCTGATGTCAAAGTTTTGACCCGAAAAAAAAAACATAAGGGGTAACACTGTCGTTTTTGGCCGAAATTTTGACCCCCTCCGATCTTCTTGAAACTCTGGATTCTGACAGAGGGCTATGAGACTTCGACCAGCGCGCAAAAATGGAGGCTCTAGACCCTTCCAGAGCCGAGATATCGGATGTCAAAGTTTTGACCTGAAAAAAAAACATAAGGGGTAACACTGTCGTTTTTGGCCAAAATTTTGACCCCCTCCGATCTTCTTGAAACTCTGGATTCTGACAGAGGGCCACGAGACTTCGACCAGCGCGCAAAAATGGAGGGTCTAGACCCTTCCAGAGCCAAGATATCGGATGTCAAAGTTTTGACCTGAAAAAAAAACATAAGGGGTAACACTGTCGTTTTTGGCCGAAATTTTGACCCCCTCCGATCTTCTTGAAACTCTGGATTCTGACAGAGGGCCACAAGACTTTGACCAGCGCACAAAAATGGAGGCTCTAGACTCTTCCAGAGCCGAGATATCGGATGTCAAAGTTTTAACCTGAAAAAAAAACTTAAGGGGTAACACTGTCGTTTTTGGCCGAAATTTTGACCCCCTCCGATCTTCTTGAAACTCTGGATTCTGACAGAGGGCCACGAGACTTCGACCAGCGCGCAAAAATGGAGGCTCTAGACCCTTCCAGAGCCGAGATATCGGATGTCAAAGTTTTGACCTGAAAAAAAACATAAGGGGTAACACTGTCGTTTTTGGCCGAAATTTTGACCCCCTCCGATCTTCTTGAAACTCTGGATTCTGACAGAGGGCCACGAGACTTCGACCAGCGCACAAAAATGGAGGCTCTAGACCCTTCCAGAGCCGAGATATCGGATGTCAAAGTTTTGACCTGAAAAAAAAAACATAAGGGGTAACACTGTCGTTTTTGGCCGAAATTTTGACCCCCTCCGATCTTCTTGAAACTCTGGATTCTGACAGAGGGCCACGAGACTTCGACCAGCACGCAAAAATGGAGGCTCTAGACCCTTCCAGAGCCGAGATATCGGATGTCAAAGTTTTGACCTGAAAAAAAAAACATAAGGGGTAACACTGTCGTTTTTGGCCGAAATTTTGACCCCCTCCGATCTTCTTGAAACTCTGGATTCTGACAGAGGGCCACGAGACTTCGACCAGCGCGCAAAAATGGAGGCTCTAGACCCTTCCAGAGCCGAGATATCGGATGTCAAAGTTTTGACCTGAAAAAAAAACATAAGGGGTAACACTGTCGTTTTTGGCCGAAATTTTGACCCCCTCCGATCTTTTTGAAACTCTGGATTCTGACAGAGGGCCACGAGACTTCGACCAGCACGCAAAAATGGAGGCTCTAGACCCTTCCAGAGCCGAGATATCGGATGTCAAAGTTTTGACCTGAAAACAAAACATAAGGGGTAACACTGTCGTTTTTGGCCGAAATTTTGACCCCCTCCGATCTTCTTGAAACTCTGGATTCTGACAGAGGGCCACGAGACTTCGACCAGCGCGCAAAAATGGAGGCTCTAGACCCTTCCAGAGCCGAGATATCGGATGTCAAAGTTTTGACCCGAAAAAAAAACATAAGGGGTAACACTGTCGTTTTTGGCCGAAATTTTGACCCCCTCCGATCTTCTTGAAACTCTGGATTCTGACAGAGGGCCACGAGACTTCGACCAGCGCGCAAAAATGGAGGCTCTAGACCCTTCCAGAGCCGAGATATCGGATGTCAAAGTTTTGACCCGAAAAAAAAAACATAAGGGGTAACACTGTCGTTTTTGGCCAAAATTTTGACCCCCTCCGATCTTCTTGAAACTCTGGATTCTGACAGAGGGCCACGAGACTTCGACCAGCGCGCAAAAATGGAGGCTCTAGACCTTTCCAGAGCCGAGATATCGGATGTCAAAGTTTTGACCTGAAAAAAAAAACATAAGGGGTAACACTGTCGTTTTCGGCCGAAATTTTGACCCCCTCCGATCTTCTTGAAACTCTGGATTCTGACAGAGGGCCACGAGACTTCGACCAGCGCGCAAAAATGGAGGCTCTAGACCCTTCCAGAGCCGAGATATCGGATGTCAAAGTTTTGACCTGAAAAAAAAACATAAGGGGTAACACTGTCGTTTTTGGCCGAAATTTTGACCCCCTCCTATCTTCTTGAAACTCTGGATTCTGACAGAGGGCCACGAGACTTCGACCAGCGCGCAAAAATGGAGGCTCTAGACCCTTCCAGAGCCGAGATATCGGATGTCAAAGTTTTGACCTGAAAAAAAAACATAAGGGGTAACACTGTCGTTTTTGGCCAAAATTTTGACCCCCTCCGATCTTCTTGAAACTCTGGATTCTGACAGAGGGCCACGAGACTTCGACCAGCGCGCAAAAATGGAGGGTCTAGACCCTTCCAGAGCCAAGATATCGGATGTCAAAGTTTTGACCTGAAAAAAAAACATAAGGGGTAACACTGTCGTTTTTGGCCGAAATTTTGACCCCCTCCGATCTTCTTGAAACTCTGGATTCTGACAGAGGGCCACGAGACTTCGACCAGCGCGCAAAAATGGAGGCTCTAGACCCTTCCAGAGCCGAGATATCGGATGTCAAAGTTTTGACCTGAAAAAAAAACATAAGGGGTAACACTGTCGTTTTTGGCCGAAATTTTGACCCCCTCCGATCTTCTTGAAACTCTGGATTCTGACAGAGGGCCACGAGACTTCGACCAGCGCGCAAAAATGGAGGCTCTAGACCCTTCCAGAGCCGAGATATCGGATGTCAAAGTTTTGACCTGAAAAAAAAACATAAGGGGTAACACTGTCGTTTTTGGCCGAAATTTTGACCCCCTCCGATCTTCTTGAAACTCTGGATTCTGACAGAAGGCCACGAGACTTCGACCAGCGCGCAAAAATGGAGGCTCTAGACCCTTCCAGAGCCGAGATATCGGATGTCAAAGTTTTGACCTGAAAAAAAAAACATAAGGGGTAACACTGTCGTTTTTGGCCGAAATTTTGACCCCCTCCGATCTTTTTGAAACTCTGGATTCTGACAGAGGGCCACGAGACTTCGACCAGCACGCAAAAATGGAGGCTCTAGACCCTTCCAGAGCCGAGATATCGGATGTCAAAGTTTTGACCTGAAAACAAAACATAAGGGGTAACACTGTCGTTTTTGGCCGAAATTTTGACCCCCTCCGATCTTCTTGAAACTCTGGATTCTGACAGAGGGCCACGAGACTTCAAACAGTGCGCAAAAATGGAGGCTCTAGACCCTTCCAGAGCCGAGATATCGGATGTCAAAGTTTTGACCTGAAAAAAAAACATAAGGGGTAACACTGTCGTTTTTGGCCGAAATTTTGACCCCCTCCGATCTTCTTGAAACTCTGGATTCTGACAGAGGGCCACGAGACTTCGACCAGCGCGCAAAAATGGAGGGTCTAGACCCTTCCAGAGCCAAGATATCGGATGTCAAAGTTTTGACCTGAAAAAAAAACATAAGGGGTAACACTGTCGTTTTTGGCCGAAATTTTGACCCCCTTCGATCTTCTTGAAACTCTGGATTCTGACAGAGGGCCACGAGACTTCGACCAGCGCGCAAAAATGGAGGCTCTAGACCCTTCCAGAGCCGAGATATCGGATGTCAAAGTTTTGACCTGAAAAAAAAACATAAGGGGTAACACTGTCGTTTTTGGCCGAAATTTTGACCCCCTCCGATCTTCTTGAAACTCTGGATTCTGACAGAAGGCCACGAGACTTCGACCAGCGCGCAAAAATGGAGGCTCTAGACCCTTCCAGAGCCGAGATATCGGATGTCAAAGTTTTGACCTGAAAAAAAAAACATAAGGGGTAACACTGTCGTTTTTGGCCGAAATTTTGACCCCCTCCGATCTTTTTGAAACTCTGGATTCTGACAGAGGGCCACGAGACTTCGACCAGCACGCAAAAATGGAGGCTCTAGACCCTTCCAGAGCCGAGATATCGGATGTCAAAGTTTTGACCTGAAAACAAAACATAAGGGGTAACACTGTCGTTTTTGGCCGAAATTTTGACCCCCTCCGATCCTCTTGAAACTCTGGATTCTGACAGAGGGCCACGAGACTTCGACCAGCGCGCAAAAATGGAGGCTCTAGACCCTTCCAGAGCCGAGATATCGGATGTCAAAGTTTTGACCTGAAAAAAAAAACATAAGGGGTAACACTGTCATTTTTGGCCGAAATTTTGACCCCCTCCGATCTTCTTGAAACTCTGGATTCTGACAGAGGGCCACGAGACTTCGACCAGCGCGCAAAAATGGAGGCTCTAGACCCTTCCAGAGCCGAGATATCGGATGTCAAAGTTTTGACCTGAAAAAAAAACATAAGGGGTAACACTGTTGTTTTTGGCCGAAATTTTGACCCCCTCCGATCTTCTTGAAACTCTGGATTCTGACAGAGGGCCACGAGACTTCGACCAGCGCGCAAAAATGGAGGCTCTAGACCCTTCCAGAGCCGAGATATCGGATGTCAAAGAATTGACCCGAAAAAAAAACATAAGGGGTAACACTGTCGTTTTTGGCCGAAATTTTGACCCCCTCCGATCTTCTTGAAACTCTGGATTCTGACAGAGGGCCACGAGACTTCGACCAGCGCGCAAAAATGGAGGCTCTAGACCCTTCCAGAGCCGAGATATCGGATGTCAAAGTTTTGACCTGAAAAAAAAACATAAGGGGTAACACTGTCGTTTTTGGCCGAAATTTTGACCCCCTCCGATCTTCTTGAAACTCTGGATTCTGACAGAGGGCCACGAGACTTCGACCAGCGCGCAAAAATGGAGGCTCTAGACCCTTCCAGAGCCGAGATATCGGATGTCAAAGTTTTGACCTGAAAAAAAACATAAGGGGTAACACTGTCGTTTTTGGCCGAAATTTTGACCCCCTCCGATCTTCTTGAAACTCTGGATTCTGACAGAGGGCCACGAGACTTCGACCAGCGTGCAAAAATGGAGGCTTTAGACCCTTCCAGAGCCGAGATATCGGATGTCAAAGTTTTGACCTGAAAAAAAACATAAGGGGTAACACTGTCGTTTTTGGCCGAAATTTTGACCCCCTCCGATCTTCTTGAAACTCTGGATTCTGACAGAGGGCCACGAGACTTCGACCAGCGCGCAAAAATGGAGGCTCTAGACCCTTCCAGAGCCGAGATATCGGATGTCAAAGTTTTGACCTGAAAAAAAAACGTAAGGGGTAACACTGTCGTTTTTGGCCGAAATTTTGACCCCCTCCGATCTTCTTGAAACTCTGGATTCTGACAGAGGGCCACGAGACTTCGACCAGCGCGCAAAAATGGAGGCTCTAGACCCTTCCAGAGCCGAGATATCGGATGTCAAAGTTTTGACCCGAAAAAAAAACATAAGGGGTAACACTGTCGTTTTTGGCCGAAAGTTTGACCCCCTCCGATCTTCTTGAAACTCTGGATTCTGACAGAGGGCCACGAGACTTCGACCAGCGCGCAAAAATGGAGGCTCTAGACCCTTCCAGAGCCGAGATATCGGATGTCAAAGTTTTGACCCGAAAAAAAAAAACATAAGGGGTAACACTGTCGTTTTTGGCCAAAATTTTGACCCCCTCCGATCTTTTTGAAACTCTGGATTCTGACAGAGGGCCACAAGACTTCGACCAGCGCGCAAAAATTGAGGCTCTAGACCCTTCCAGAGCCGAGATATCGGATGTCAAAGTTTTGACCCGAAAAAAAAAACATAAGGGGTAACACTGTCGTTTTTGGCCGAAATTTTGACCCCCTCCGATCTTCTTGAAACTCTGGATTTTGACAGAGGGCCACGAGACTTCGACCAGCGCGCAAAAATGGAGGCTCTAGACCCTTCCAGAGCCGAGATATCGGATGTCAAAGTTTTGACCTGAAAAAAAAAACATAAGGGGTAACACTGTCATTTTTGGCCGAAATTTTGACCCCCTCCGATCTTCTTGAAACTCTGGATTCTGACAGAGGGCCACGAGACTTCGACCAGCGCGCAAAAATTGAGGCTCTAGACCCTTCCAGAGCCGAGTTATCGGATGTCAAAGTTTTGACCTGAAAAAAAAACATAAGGGGTAACACTGTCGTTTTTGGCCGAAATTTTGACCCCCTCCGATCTTTTTGAAACTCTGGATTCTGACAGAGGGCCACGAGACTTCGACCAGCACGCAAAAATGGAGGCTCTAGACCCTTCCAGAGCCGAGATATCGGATGTCAAAGTTTTGACCTGAAAAAAAAAACATAAGGGGTAACACTGTCGTTTTTGGCCGAAATTTTGACCCCCTCCGATCTTCTTGAAACTCTGGATTCTGACAGAGGGCCACGAGACTTCGACCAGCGCGCAAAAATGGAGGCTCTAGACCCTTCCAGAGCCGAGATATCAGACGTCAAAGTTTTGACCCGAAAAAAAAACATAAGGGGTAACACTGTCGTTTTGGCCGAAATTTTGACCCCCTCCGATCTTCTTGAAACTCTGGATTCTGACAGAGGGCAACGAGACTTCGACCAGCGCGCAAAAATGGAGGCTCTAGACCCTTCCAGAGCCGAGATATCGGATGTCAAAGTTTTGACCTGAAAAAAAAAACATAAGGGGTAACACTGTCGTTTTTGGCCGAAATTTTGACCCCCTCCGATCTTCTTGAAACTCTGGATTCTGACAGAGGGCCACGAGACTTCGACCAGCGCGCAAAAATGGAGGGTCTAGACCCTTCCAGAGCCAAGATATCGGATGTCAAAGTTTTGACCTGAAAAAAAAACATAAGGGGTAACACTGTCGTTTTTGGCCGAAATTTTGACCCCCTCCGATCTTCTTGAAACTCTGGATTCTGACAGAGGGCCACGAGACTTCGACCAGCGCACAAAAATGGAGGCTCTAGACTCTTCCAGAGCCGAGATATCGGATGTCAAAGTTTTGACCTGAAAAAAAAACATAAGGGGTAACACTGTCGTTTTTGGCCGAAATTTTGACCCCCTCCGATCTTCTTGAAACTCTGGATTCTGACAGAGGGCCACGAGACTTCGACCAGCGCGCAAAAATGGAGGCTCTAGACCCTTCCAGAGCCGAGATATCGGATGTCAAAGTTTTGACCTGAAAAAAAAACATAAGGGGTAACACTGTCGTTTTTGGCCGAAATTTTGACCCCCTCCGATCTTCTTGAAACTCTGGATTCTGACAGAGGGCCACGAGACTTCGACCAGCGCGCAAAAATGGAGGCTCTAGACCCTTCCAGAGCCGAGATATCGGATGTCAAAGTTTTGACCTGAAAAAAAAACATAAGGGGTAACACTGTCGTTTTTGGCCGAAATTTTGACCCCCTCCGATCTTCTTGAAACTCTGGATTCTGACAGAGGGCCACGAGACTTCGACCAGCGCGCAAAAATGGAGGCTCTAGACCCTTCCAGAGCCGAGATATCGGATGTCAAAGTTTTGACCTGAAAAAAAAACATAAGGGGTAACACTGTTGTTTTTGGCCGAAATTTTGACCCCCTCCGATCTTCTTGAAACTCTGGATTCTGACAGAGGGCCACGAGACTTCGACCAGCGCGCAAAAATGGAGGCTCTAGACCCTTCCAGAGCCGAGATATCGGATGTCAAAGTTTTGACCTGAAAAAAAAAACATAAGGGGTAACACTGTCGTTTTTGGCCGAAATTTTGACCCCCTCTGATCTTTTTGAAACTCTGGATTCTGACAGAGGGCCACGAGACTTCGACCAGCACGCAAAAATGGAGGCTCTAGACCCTTCCAGAGCCGAGATATCGGATGTCAAAGTTTTGACCTGAAAACAAAACATAAGGGGTAACACTGTCGTTTTTGGCCGAAATTTTGACCCCCTCCGATCTTCTTGAAACTCTGGATTCTGACAGAGGGCCACGAGACTTTGACCAGCGCGCAAAAATGGAGGCTCTAGACCCTTCCAGAGCCGAGATATCGGATGTCAAAGTTTTGACCTGAAAAAAAAACATAAGGGGTAACACTGTCGTTTTTGGCCGAAATTTTGACCCCCTCCGATCTTCTTGAAACTCTGGATTCTGACAGAGGGCCACGAGACTTCGACCAGCGCGCAAAAATGGAGGCTCTAGACCCTTCCAGAGCCGAGATATCGGATGTCAAAGTTTTGACCTGAAAAAAAAACATAAGGGGTAACACTGTTGTTTTTGGCCGAAATTTTGACCCCCTCCGATCTTCTTGAAACTCTGGATTCTGACAGAGGGCCACGAGACTTCGACCAGCGCGCAAAAATGGAGGCTCTAGACCCTTCCAGAGCCGAGATATCGGATGTCAAAGTTTTGACCTGAAAAAAAAAACATAAGGGGTAACACTGTCGTTTTTGGCCGAAATTTTGACCCCCTCCGATCTTCTTGAAACTCTGGATTCTGACAGAGGGCCACGAGACTTCGACCAGCGCGCAAAAATGGAGGCTCTAGACCCTTCCAGAGCCGAGATATCGGATGTCAAAGTTTTGACCCGAAAAAAAAACATAAGGGGTAACACTGTCGTTTTTGGCCAAAATTTTGACCCCCTCCGATCTTCTTGAAACTCTGGATTCTGACAGAGGGCCACGAGACTTCGACCAGCGCGCAAAAATTGAGGCTCTAGACCCTTCCAGAGCCGAGATATCGGATGTCAAAGTTTTGACCTGAAAAAAAAAACATAAGGGGTAACACTGTCGTTTTTGGCCGAAATTTTGACCCCCTCCGATCTTCTTGAAACTCTGGATTCTGACAGAGGGCCACGAGACTTCGACCAGCGCGCAAAAATGGAGGCTCTAGACCCTTCCAGAGCCGAGATATCGGATGTCAAAGTTTTGACCTGAAAAAAAAACATAAGGGGTAACACTGTTGTTTTTGGCCGAAATTTTGACCCCCTCCGATCTTCTTGAAACTCTGGATTCTGACAGAGGGCCACGAGACTTCGACCAGCGCGCAAAAATGGAGGCTCTAGACCCTTCCAGAGCCGAGATATCGGATGTCAAAGTTTTGACCTGAAAAAAAAAACATAAGGGGTAACACTGTCGTTTTTGGCCGAAATTTTGACCCCCTCCGATCTTTTTGAAACTCTGGATTCTGACAGAGGGCCACGAGACTTCGACCAGCACGCAAAAATGGAGGCTCTAGACCCTTCCAGAGCCGAGATATCGGATGTCAAAGTTTTGACCTGAAAACAAAACATAAGGGGTAACACTGTCGTTTTTGGCCGAAATTTTGACCCCCTCCGATCTTCTTGAAACTCTGGATTCTGACAGAGGGCCACGAGACTTTGACCAGCGCGCAAAAATGGAGGCTCTAGACCCTTCCAGAGCCGAGATATCGGATGTCAAAGTTTTGACCTGAAAAAAAAACATAAGGGGTAACACTGTCGTTTTTGGCCGAAATTTTGACCCCCTCCGATCTTCTTGAAACTCTGGATTCTGACAGAGGGCCACGAGACTTCGACCAGCGCGCAAAAATGGAGGCTCTAGACCCTTCCAGAGCCGAGATATCGGATGTCAAAGTTTTGACCTGAAAAAAAAACATAAGGGGTAACACTGTTGTTTTTGGCCGAAATTTTGACCCCCTCCGATCTTCTTGAAACTCTGGATTCTGACAGAGGGCCACGAGACTTCGACCAGCGCGCAAAAATGGAGGCTCTAGACCCTTCCAGAGCCGAGATATCGGATGTCAAAGTTTTGACCTGAAAAAAAAACATAAGGGGTAACACTGTCGTTTTTGGCCGAAATTTTGACCCCCTCCGATCTTCTTGAAACTCTGGATTCTGACAGAGGGCCACGAGACTTCGACCAGCGCGCAAAAATGGAGGCTCTAGACCCTTCCAGAGCCGAGATATCGGATGTCAAAGTTTTGACCCGAAAAAAAAAACATAAGGGGTAACACTGTCGTTTTTGGCCAAAATTTTGACCCCCTCCGATCTTCTTGAAACTCTGGATTCTGACAGAGGGCCACGAGACTTCGACCAGCGCGCAAAAATTGAGGCTCTAGACCCTTCCAGAGCCGAGATATCGGATGTCAAAGTTTTGACCTGAAAAAAAAAACATAAGGGGTAACACTGTCGTTTTTGGCCGAAATTTTGACCCCCTCCGATCTTCTTGAAACTCTGGATTCTGACAGAGGGCCACGAGACTTCGACCAGCGCGCAAAAATGGAGGCTCTAGACCCTTCCAGAGCCGAGATAGCGGATGTCAAAGTTTTGACCTGAAAAAAAAACATAAGGGGTAACACTGTCGTTTTTGGCCGAAATTTTGACCCCCTCCGATCTTCTTGAAACTCTGGATTCTGACAGAGGGCCACGAGACTTCGACCAGCGCGCAAAAATGGAGGCTCTAGACCCTTCCAGAGCCGAGATATCGGATGTCAAAGTTTTGACCTGAAAAAAAAAACATAAGGGGTAACACTGTCGTTTTTGGCCGAAATTTTGACCCCCTCCGATCTTCTTGAAACTCTGGATTCTGACAGAGGGCCACGAGACTTCGACCAGCGCGCAAAAATGGAGGCTCTAGACCCTTCCAGAGCCGAGATATCGGATGTCAAAGTTTTGACCTGAAAACAAAACATAAGGGGTAACACTGTCGTTTTTGGCCGAAATTTTGACCCCCTCCGATCTTCTTGAAACTCTGGATTCTGACAGAGGGCCACGAGACTTTGAACAGCGCGCAAAAATGGAGGCTCTAGACCCTTCCAGAGCCGAGATATCGGATGTCAAAGTTTTGACCTGAAAAAAAAACATAAGGGGTAACACTGTCGTTTTTGGCCGAAATTTTGACCCCCTCCGATCTTCTTGAAACTCTGGATTCTGACAGAGGGCCACGAGACTTCGACCAGCGCGCAAAAATGGAGGCTCTAGACCCTTCCAGAGCCGAGATATCGGATGTCAAAGTTTTGACCTGAAAAAAAAACATAAGGGGTAACACTGTCGTTTTTGGCAGAAATTTTGACCCCCTCCGATCTTCTTGAAACTCTGGATTCTGACAGAGGGCCACGAGACTTCGACCAGCGCGCAAAAATGGAGGCTCTAGACCCTTCCAAAGCCGAGATATCGGATGTCAAAGTTTTGACCTGAAAAAAAAAACATAAGGGGTAACACTGTCGTTTTTGGCCGAAATTTTGACCCCCTCCGATCTTCTTGAAACTCTGGATTCTGACAGAGGGCCACGAGACTTCGACCAGCGCGCAAAAATGGAGGCTCTAGACCCTTCCAGAGCCGAGATATCGGATGTCAAAGTTTTGACCTGAAAAAAAAACATAAGGGGTAACACTGTCGTTTTTGGCCGAAATTTTGACCCCCTCCGATCTTCTTGAAACTCTGGATTCTGACAGAGGGCCACGAGACTTCGACCAGCGCGCAAAAATGGAGGCTCTAGACCCTTCCAGAGCCGAGATGTCGGATGTCAAAGTTTTGACCTGAAAAAAAACATAAGGGGTAACACTGTCGTTTTTGGCTGAAATTTTGACCCCCTCCAATGTTCTTGAAACTCTGGATTCTGACAGAGGGCCACGAGACTTCGACCAGCGCGCAAAAATGGAGGCTCTAGACCCTTCCAGAGCCGAGATATCGGATGTCAAAGTTTTGACCTGAAAAAAAAAAAACATAAGGGGTAACACTGTCGTTTTTGGCCGAAATTTTGACCCCCTCCGATCTTCTTGAAACTCTGGATTCTGACAGAGGGCCACGAGACTTCGACCAGCGCGCAAAAATGGAGGCTCTAGACCCTTCCAGAGCCGAGATATCGGATGTCAAAGTTTTGACCCGAAAAAAAAACATAAGGGGTAACACTGTCGTTTTTGGCCGAAATTTTGACCCCCTCCGATCTTCTTGAAACTCTGGATTCTGACAGAGGGCCACGACTTCGACCAGCGCACAAAAATGGAGGCTCTAGACCCTTCCAGAGCCGAGATATCGGATGTCAAAGTTTTGAGCCAAAAAAAAAACATAAGGGGTAACACTGTCGTTTTTGGCCGAAATTTTGACCCCCTCCGATCTTCTTGAAACTCTGGATTCTGACAGAGGGCCACGAGACTTCGACCAGCGCGCAAAAATGGAGGCTCTAGACCCTTCCAGAGCCGAGATATCGGATGTCAAAGTTTTGACCTGAAAAAAAAACATAAGGGGTAACACTGTCGTTTTTGGCCGAAATTTTTACCCCCTCCGATCTTCTTGAAACTCTGGATTCTGACAGAGGGCCACGAGACTTCGACCAGCGCGCAAAAATGGAGGCTCTAGACCCTTCCAGAGCCGAGATATCGGATGTCAAAGTTTTGACCTGAAAAAAAAAACATAAGGGGTAACACTGTCGTTTTTGGCCGAAATTTTGACCCCCTCTGATCTTCTTGAAACTCTGGATTCTGACAGAGGGCCACGAGACTTCGACCAGCGCGCAAAAATGGAGGCTCTAGACCCTTCCAGAGCCGAGATATCGGATGTCAAAGTTTTGACCTGAAAAAAAAACATAAGGGGTAACACTGTCGTTTTTGGCCGAAATTTTGACCCCACCCGATCTTCTTGAAACTCTGGATTCTGACAGAGGGCCACGAGACTTCGACCAGCGCGCAAAAATGGAGGCTCTAGACCCTTCCAGAGCCGAGATATCGGATGTCAAAGTTTTGACCTGAAAAAAAAACATAAGGGGTAACACTGTCGTTTTTGGCCGAAATTTTGACCCCCTCCGATCTTCTTGAAACTCTGGATTCTGACAGAGGGCCACGAGACTTCGACCAGCACGCAAAAATGGAGGCTCTAGACCCTTCCAGAGCCGAGATATCGGATGTCAAAGTTTTGACCTGAAAAAAAAAACATAAGGGGTAACACTGTCGTTTTTGGCCGAAATTTTGACCCCCTCCGATCTTCTTGAAACTCTGGATTCTTACAGAGGGCCACGAGACTTCGACCAGCGCGCAAAAATGGAGGCTCTAGACCCTTCCAGAGCCGAGATATCGGATGTCAAAGTTTTGACCTGAAAAAAAAAACATAAGGGGTAACACTGTCGTTTTTGGCCGAAATTTTGACCCCCTCCGATCTTCTTGAAACTCTGGATTCTGACAGAGGGCCACGAGACTTCGACCAGCGCGCAAAAATGGAGGCTCTAGACCCTTCCAGAGCCGAGATATCGGATGTCAAAGTTTTGACCTGAAAAAAAAACATAAGGGGTAACACTGTCGTTTTTGGCCGAAATTTTGACCCCCTCCGATCTTCTTGAAACTCTGGATTCTGAGAGAGGGCCACGAGACTTCGACCAGCGCGCAAAAATGGAGGCTCTAGACCCTTCCAGAGCCGAGATATCGGATGTCAAAGTTTTGACCTGAAAAAAAAACATAAGGGGTAACACTGTCGTTTTTGGCCGAAATTTTGACCCCCTCCGATCTTCTTGAAACTCTGGATTCTGACAGAGGGCCACGAGACTTCGACCAGCGCGCAAAAATGGAGGCTCTAGACCCTTCCAGAGCCGAGATATCAGACGTCAAAGTTTTGACCCGAAAAAAAAACATAAGGGGTAACACTGTCGTTTTTGGCCGAAATTTTGACCCCCTCCGATCTTCTTGAAACTCTGGATTCTGAAAGAGGTCCACGAGACTTCGACCAGCGCGCAAAAATGGGGGCTCTAGACCCTTCCAGAGCTGAGATATGGGATGTCAAAGTTTTGACCCGAAAAAAAAACATAATGGGTAACACTGTCGTTTTTGGCCGAAATTTTGACCCCCTCCGATCTTCTTGAAACTCTGGATTCTGAAAGAGGGCCACGAGACTTCGACCAGCGCGCAAAAATGGAGGCTCTAGACCCTTCCAGAGCCGAGATATCGGATGTCAAAGTTTTGACCTGAAAAAAAAACATAAGGGGTAACACTGTCGTTTTTGGCCGAAATTTTGACCCCCTCCGATCTTCTTGAAACTTCTGATTCTGACAGAGGACCACGAGACTTCGACCAGCGCGCAAAAATGGAGGCTCTACACCCTTCCAGAGCCGAGATATCAGACGTCAAAGTTTTGACCCGAAAAAAAAACATAAGGGGTAACACTGTCGTTTTTGGCCGAAATTTTGACCCCCTCTGATCTTTTTGAAACTCTGGATTCTGACAGAGGGCCACGAGACTTCGACCAGCGCGCAAAAATGGAGGCTCTAGACCCTTCCAGAGCCGAGATATCGGATGTCAAAGTTTTGACCTGAAAAAAAACATAAGGGGTAACACTGTCGTTTTTGGCCAAAATTTTGACCCCCTCCGATCTTCTTGAAACTCTGGATTCTGACAGAGGGCCACGAGACTTCGACCAGCGCGCAAAAATGGAGGATCTAGACCCTTCCAGAGCCGAGATATCGGATGTCAAAATTTTGAGCCGAAAAAAAAAACATAAGGGGTAACACTGTCGTTTTTGGCCGAAATTTTGACCCCCTCCGATCTTCTTGAAACTCTGGATTCTGACAGAGGTCCACGAGACTTCGACCAGCGCGCAAAAATGGAGGCTCTAGACCCTTCCAGAGCCGAGATATCGGATGTCAAAGTTTTGAGCCGAAAAAAAAAACATAAGGGGTAACACTGTCGTTTTTGGCCGAAATTTTGACCCCCTCCGATCTTCTTGAAACTCTGGATTCTGACAGAGGGCCACGAGACTTCGACCAGCGTGCAAAAATGGAGGCTCTAGACCCTTCCAGAGCCGAGATATCGGATGTCAAAGTTTTGACCCGAAAAAAAAACATAAGGGGTAACACTGTCGTTTTTGGCCGAAATTTTGACCCCCTCTGATCTTCTTGAAACTCTGGATTCTGACAGAGGGCCACGAGACTTCGACCAGCGCGCAAAAATGGAGGCTCTAGACCCTTCCAGAGCCGAGATATCGGATGTCAAAGTTTTGACCTGAAAAAAAAACATAAGGGGTAACACTGTCGTTTTTGGCCAAAATTTTGACCCCCTCCGATCTTCTTGAAACTCTGGATTCTGACAGAGGGCCACGAGACTTCGACCAGCGCGCAAAAATGGAGGCTCTAGACCCTTCCAGAGCCGAGATATCGGACGTCAAAGTTTTGACCCGAAAAAAAAAACATAAGGGGTAACACTGTCGTTTTTGGCCGAAATTTTGACTCCCTCCGATCTTCTTGAAACTCTGGATTCTGACAGAGGGCCACGAGACTTCGACCAGCGCGCAAAAATGGAGGCTCTAGACCCTTCCAGAGCCGAGATATCGAATGTCAAAGTTTTGACCCGAAAAAAAAAACATAAGGGGTAACACTGTCGTTTTTGGCCGAAATTTTGACCCCCTCCGATCTTCTTGAAACTCTGGATTCTGACAGAGGTCCACGAGACTTCGACCAGCGCGCAAAAATGGAGGCTCTAGACCCTTCCAGAGCCGAGATATCGGATGTCAAAGTTTTGACCTGAAAAAAAAACATAAGGGGTAACACTGTCGTTTTTGGCCGAAATTTTGACCCCCTCCGATCTTCTTGAAACTTCTGATTCTGACAGAGGACCACGAGACTTCGACCAGCGCGCAAAAATGGAGGCTCTACACCCTTCCAGAGCCGAGATATCAGACGTCAAAGTTTTGACCCGAAAAAAAAACATAAGGGGTAACACTGTCGTTTTTGGCCGAAATTTTGACCCCCTCTGATCTTTTTGAAACTCTGGATTCTGACAGAGGGCCACGAGACTTCGACCAGCGCGCAAAAATGGAGGCTCTAGACCCTTCCAGAGCCGAGATATCGGATGTCAAAGTTTTGACCTGAAAAAAAACATAAGGGGTAACACTGTCGTTTTTGGCCAAAATTTTGACCCCCTCCGATCTTCTTGAAACTCTGGATTCTGACAGAGGGCCACGAGACTTCGACCAGCGCGCAAAAATGGAGGATCTAGACCCTTCCAGAGCCGAGATATCGGATGTCAAAATTTTGAGCCGAAAAAAAAAACATAAGGGGTAACACTGTCGTTTTTGGCCGAAATTTTGACCCCCTCCGATCTTCTTGAAACTCTGGATTCTGACAGAGGTCCACGAGACTTCGACCAGCGCGCAAAAATGGAGGCTCTAGACCCTTCCAGAGCCGAGATATCGGATGTCAAAGTTTTGAGCCGAAAAAAAAAACATAAGGGGTAACACTGTCGTTTTTGGCCGAAATTTTGACCCCCTCCGATCTTCTTGAAACTCTGGATTCTGACAGAGGGCCACGAGACTTCGACCAGCGTGCAAAAATGGAGGCTCTAGACCCTTCCAGAGCCGAGATATCGGATGTCAAAGTTTTGACCCGAAAAAAAAACATAAGGGGTAACACTGTCGTTTTTGGCCGAAATTTTGACCCCCTCTGATCTTCTTGAAACTCTGGATTCTGACAGAGGGCCACGAGACTTCGACCAGCGCGCAAAAATGGAGGCTCTAGACCCTTCCAGAGCCGAGATATCGGATGTCAAAGTTTTGACCTGAAAAAAAAACATAAGGGGTAACACTGTCGTTTTTGGCCAAAATTTTGACCCCCTCCGATCTTCTTGAAACTCTGGATTCTGACAGAGGGCCACGAGACTTCGACCAGCGCGCAAAAATGGAGGCTCTAGACCCTTCCAGAGCCGAGATATCGGACGTCAAAGTTTTGACCCGAAAAAAAAAACATAAGGGGTAACACTGTCGTTTTTGGCCGAAATTTTGACTCCCTCCGATCTTCTTGAAACTCTGGATTCTGACAGAGGGCCACGAGACTTCGACCAGCGCGCAAAAATGGAGGCTCTAGACCCTTCCAGAGCCGAGATATCGAATGTCAAAGTTTTGACCCGAAAAAAAAAACATAAGGGGTAACACTGTCGTTTTTGGCCGAAATTTTGACCCCCTCCGATCTTCTTGAAACTCTGGATTCTGACAGAGGTCCACGAGACTTCGACCAGCGCGCAAAAATGGGGGCTCTAGACCCTTCCAGAGCTGAGATATCGGATGTCAAAGTTTTGACCCGAAAAAAAAACATAATGGGTAACACTGTCGTTTTTGGCCGAAATTTTGACCCCCTCCGATCTTCTTGAAACTCTGGATTCTGAAAGAGGGCCACGAGACTTCGACCAGCGCGCAAAAATGGAGGCTCTAGACCCTTCCAGAGCCGAGATATCGGATGTCAAAGTTTTGACCTGAAAAAAAAACATAAGGGGTAACACTGTCGTTTTTGGCCGAAATTTTGACCCCCTCCGATCTTCTTGAAACTTCTGATTCTGACAGAGGACCACGAGACTTCGACCAGCGCGCAAAAATGGAGGCTCTACACCCTTCCAGAGCCGAGATATCAGACGTCAAAGTTTTGACCCGAAAAAAAAACATAAGGGGTAACACTGTCGTTTTTGGCCGAAATTTTGACCCCCTCCGATCTTTTTGAAACTCTGGATTCTGACAGAGGGCCACGAGACTTCGACCAGCACGCAAAAATGGAGGCTATAGACCCTTCCAGAGCCGAGATATCGGATGTCAAAGTTTTGACCTGAAAAAAAACATAAGGGGTAACACTGTCGTTTTTGGCCAAAATTTTGACCCCCTCCGATCTTCTTGAAACTCTGGATTCTGACAGAGGGCCACGAGACTTCGACCAGCGCGCAAAAATGGAGGATCTAGACCCTTCCAGAGCCGAGATATCGGATGTCAAAATTTTGAGCCGAAAAAAAAAACATAAGGGGTAACACTGTCGTTTTTGGCCGAAATTTTGACCCCCTCCGATCTTCTTGAAACTCTGGATTCTGACAGAGGTCCACGAGACTTCGACCAGCGCGCAAAAATGGAGGCTCTAGACCCTTCCAGAGCCGAGATATCGGATGTCAAAGTTTTGAGCCGAAAAAAAAAACATAAGGGGTAACACTGTCGTTTTTGGCCGAAATTTTGACCCCCTCCGATCTTCTTGAAACTCTGGATTCTGAAAGAGGGCCACGAGACTTCGACCAGCGCGCAAAAATGGAGGCTCTAGACCCTTCCAGAGCCGAGATATCGGATGTCAAAGTTTTGACCTGAAAAATAAACATAAAGGGTAACACTGTCGTTTTCGGCCGAAATTTTGACCCCCTCCGATCTTCTTGAAACTCTGGATTCTGAAAGAGGGCCACGAGACTTCGACCAGCGTGCAAAAATGGAGGCTCTAGACCCTTCCAGAGCCGAGATATCGGATGTCAAAGTTTTGACCCGAAAAAAAAACATAAGGGGTAACACTGTCGTTTTTGGCCGAAATTTTGACCCCCTCTGATCTTCTTGAAACTCTGGATTCTGACAGAGGGCCACGAGACTTCGACCAGCGCGCAAAAATGGAGGCTCTAGACCCTTCCAGAGCCGAGATATCGGATGTCAAAGTTTTGACCTGAAAAAAAAAGATAAGGGGTAACACTGTCGTTTTTGGCCGAAATTTTGACCCCCTCCGATCTTCTTGAAACTCTGGATTCTGAAAGAGGGCCACGAGACTTCGACCAGCGCGCAAAAATGGAGGCTCTAGACCCTTCCAGAGCCGAGATATCGGATGTCAAAGTTTTGACCTGAAAAAAAAACATAAGGGGTAACACTGTCGTTTTTGGCCGAAATTTTGACCCCCTCCGATCTTCTTGAAACTCTGGATTCTGAAAGAGGGCCACGAGACTTCGACCAGCGTGCAAAAATGGAGGCTCTAGACCCTTCCAGAGCCGAGATATCGGATGTCAAAGTTTTGACCCGAAAAAAAAACATAAGGGGTAACACTGTCCTTTTTGGCCGAAATTTTGACCCCCTCTGATCTTCTTGAAACTCTGGATTCTGACAGAGGGCCACGAGACTTCGACCAGCGCGCAAAAATGGAGGCTCTAGACCCTTCCAGAGCCGAGATATCGGATGTCAAAGTTTTGACCTGAAAAAAAAACATAAGGGGTAACACTGTCGTTTTTGGCCAAAATTTTGACCCCCTCCGATCTTCTTGAAACTCTGGATTCTGACAGAGGGCCACGAGACTTCGACCAGCGCGCAAAAATGGAGGCTCTAGACCCTTCCAGAGCCGAGATATCAGACGTCAAAGTTTTGACCCGAAAAAAAAACATAAGGGGTAACACTGTCGTTTTTGACCGAAATTTTGACCCCCTCCGATCTTGTTGAAACTCTGGATTCTGACAGAGGGCCACGAGACTTCGACCAGCGCGCAAAAATGGAGGCTCTAGACCCTTCCAGAGCCGAGATATCGGATGTCAAAGTTTTGACCCGAAAAAAAAAACATAAGGGGTAACACTGTCGTTTTTGGCCAAAATTTTGACCCCCTCGGATCTTCTTGAAACTCTGGATTCTGACAGAGGGCCACGAGACTTCGACCAGCACACAAAAATGGAGGCTCTAGACCCTTCCAGAGCCGAGATATCGGACGTCAAAGTTTTGACCCGAAAAAAAAACATAAGGGGTAACACTGTCGTTTTTGGCCGAAATTTTGACCCCCTCCGATCTTCTTGAAACTCTGGATTCTGACAGAGGGCCACGAGACTTCGACCAGCGCGCAAAAATGGAGGCTCTAGACCCTTCCAGAGCCGAGATATCGGACGTCAAAGTTTTGACCCGAAAAAAAAACATAAGGGGTAACACTGTCGTTTTGGCCGAAATTTTGACCCCCTCCGATCTTTTTGTAACTCTGGATTCTGACAGAGGGCCACGAGACTTCGACCAGCACGCAAAAATGGAGGCTCTAGACCCTTCCAGAGCCGAGATATCGGATGTCAAAGTTTTGACCCGAAAAAAAAAAACATAAGGGGTAACACTGTCGTTTTTGGCCGAAATTTTGACCCCCTCCGATCTTCTTGAAACTCTGGATTCTGACAGAGGGCCACGAGACTTCGACCAGCGCGCAAAAATGGAGGCTCTACACCCTTCCAGAGCTGAGATATCGGATGTCAAAGTTTTGACCCGAAAAAAAAACATAAGGGGTAACACTGTCGTTTTTGGCCGAAATTTTGACCCCCTCCGATCTTCTTGAAACTTCTGATTCTGACAGAGGACCACGAGACTTCGACCAGCGCGCAAAAATGGAGGCTCTAGACCCTTCCAGAGCCGAGATATCAGACGTCAAAGTTTTGACCCGAAAAAAAAACATAAGGGGTAACACTGTCGTTTTTGGCCGAAATTTTGACCCCCTCCGATCTTTTTGAAACTCTGGATTCTGACAGAGGGCCACGAGACTTCGACCAGCGCGCAAAAATGGAGGCTCTAGACCCTTCCAGAGCCGAGATATCGGATGTCAAAGTTTTGACCTGAAAAAAAACATAAGGGGTAACACTGTCGTTTTTGGCCAAAATTTTGACCCCCTCCGATCTTCTTGAAACTCTGGATTCTGACAGAGGTCCACGAGACTTCGACCAGCGCGCAAAAATGGAGGCTCTAGACCCTTCCAGAGCCGAGATATCGGATGTCAAAGTTTTGAGCCGAAAAAAAAACATAAGGGGTAACACTGTCGTTTTTGGCCGAAATTTTGACCCCCTCCGATCTTCTTGAAACTCTGGATTCTGACAGAGGTCCACGAGACTTCGACCAGCGCGCAAAAATGGAGGCTCTAGACCCTTCCAGAGCCGAGATATCAGACGTCAAAGTTTTGACCCGAAAAAAAAACATAAGGGGTAACACTGACGTTTTTGGCCGAAATTTTGACCCCCTCCGATCTTCTTGAAACTTCTGATTCTGACAGAGGACCACGAGACTTCGACCAGCGCGCAAAAATGGAGGCTCTAGACCCTTCCAGAGCCGAGATATCGGATGTCAAAGTTTTGACCTGAAAAAAAAAACATAAGGGGTAACACTGTCATTTTTTTTTTTGGCCGAAATTTTGACCCCCTCCGATCTTCATGAAACTCTGGATTCTGACAGAGGGCCACGAGACTTCGACCAGCGCGCAAAAATGGAGGTTCTAGACCCTTCCAGAGCCGAGATATCGGAGGTCAAAATTTGTCAATGCTTTCTTGAAAGAAGGCGGGTACATTAGGTTAAAGCAATATACATAACCCAATAACAAAATAATACAGCATTAACCTATCATGCTATGATATCTAGTTAGGTCTATAATCATTTCTGTTCAAACTCCGGTGCAGGTCTTTCATCTTTTTTTGAATACAAACTTAAATATGACCATTGATTCTTTTGACAAGGGAATGTTTTTTCTTTATTAAACTATTTTTAAACAGCATGTCTAAAATTCAACACACCAGAAAGCAGGCAGCCAGACATTAAGGTTCATGACCAGTCAGACACAGAAGTTGACACAGAGGTTTTTGAAGAAATAGTGAAGGAGTCACCTGGAACTTTCAGAATCATGCTGGGCAATGGAGGACTTGGTGTTTATTCAGACGATTCACAAATTATTTTGTTTACTTTAAAGGCCGGAATGAGAATATTTTATTTTATAGTCTTAAAAATAACTGATTCTTGTAATGTGTTGTTTATATTTTGTACATATTTCACAATGAACAACAGGTGCTTCTCAATCATCATCATGCTCGGGTACATCTGATGACACCATCATCCTGAATCTGTTGAAGAAGTAGCCGCTGACGAAGGAAGCCAGCCTAAAAGGCCATGCCACATAAACTACGAGGCAAAAGCGGTAAGTGGTGGAAATTGCTGATAAGTCCAATCTGAATGTTGTTTCACCATGGGAAGTGTTCTAGATAAGTATTTTTTTCAACATTACATATGGTTGCACAATAACGGAAAGCACATTTTATTCCACCTATAGTTGATTGAAAAAATCCTAACATCAAAACCTGTATGGAAAAACCAAATCTCTGACAGATGCCACCAGAAGACAGACAGATGATTAACATACTTGCTGCTGAGATGACAGAAACACATGGGTAAGCATTAAGGGGCTATAAAGAAACATTGTTATTATTTTACACGTAAATTGTGTTGTGCAATGTCAATTGAGTATGATGTTAACTTTGAATTCATTTGCTAGGACATCCCCCCCCCCAAAAGTGTTAGAGTGATGTATGCACAGGGGATAGTAGCCTTGTTTCCCTATCTAGAAGACCCATACTCACAACATGGATATGTAAGTAAATGGGTTAGTGCAACATTGTGCGCATATTCACTGTTTGAAATGTTAATAGTGCTCCTTTATAAATTATTATAATTGCATAGGAACATTACTGCGATCCGGAGAGTGGTTCGGGATACCTTGCATGGCGATTGAAGACCATACAGAGAAAATCAGCAGAGGAAAGAGGTGCCTCAGTCAGCAAATCTCCTAAAGGTATGTTTACTGATCAGTGATATGTGATTATAACCTGTGAATTGTACAGAAATTAGTTCTTAACCTTGTATTTTCTCTTAAGTTGGTGGGCCAGGCCGTGGTCGTCAGCCCAATGACAGAGAGTTGTCTGATGTGGATGTGGAAGCAGCTATTTCTGTTTTAAAACACTCTTCTGATGTAAAGACTGTCCGTGAGAAGATGAAAATGACCTTCATATATCGGCAAGCAATGGTCAAAGATGAAGCCAAATCATCAGATGTCTTCTTGGTCTTCCCACGATTTCTGGACACACCAGGACTGGTATGACATCTTAATAGTTCACTGCATCACCAAAATATCCAATGTAGCATTATGTATCACTCATCACTTCTGTCTATGTGTGTTACATTGCAGATAGAACAAGATTTCAGACTGCTGGCCACGGCCAACAAATTTTTGGAGAAGTGGCCAACCGTTTTCAAAGCAAAAGTAATAAAGGAAAGCCATGGACTTGTACCCACCACAGAACTCTTGGATTTGATGCGCAACGCTGAGTCAGCTGCTGAAGTTGAGAATGGTATGAATGGAACCGTTTTACTTTTTATTGTGGGATCAGTAGGTGTGTAGAGAGTGTAAATTTCCATATTGGTGCTAGTTGTCAATTTGAATGCTATACTATGGTATAATGTTAACCAGGTTTTTATTCACTTATTTGTAGGCATGTCTGCCATCTTGCTGATGCTACATTTGCTACCACCATCTGCACAAGGTAGAAAGAGGCCGGGAAAGCTGTCTGCATATCAAGCTGTAGATCAGATTTCAAAAGGTATGCTTAAATGATTAGTTTGGCTGATAATTTACTAACCCGCATGTCATCCAAGATGTCCATGTCTTTCTTTCTTCAGTCAAAAACAAATTAAGGTTTGAGGAAAACATTACAGGGTTTTTCTCCATATACTGGACTTCAATGGGGACCAATGGTTTGAGGGTTCAAAGTCTGTCTCAATGTAGCTTCAAAGTCTCGATATGATCTCAGCAGAGAAATAAAGTTCTTATCTAGCAAAACAAACGGTCGTTTTCAAAACCCTCAAACCATTGGTCCCCATTGAAGTCCATTATGTGGAGAAAAATCCTGTAATGTTTTCCTCAAACCTTAATTTCTTTTTAAATGAAGAAAGAAAGACATGGACATCTTGGATGACATGGGGGTGAGTAAATTATCAGCAAAAAATGTTTTCAAAGTGAACTAATCCGTTAAGAGTTGTTTAAAATATATCTTCCATCACTTCAATCTTGTGCACAGTTTAAGGTGATCTGATCTATTGTCAGAAATTAGTCACCAAAACAATTCTGTTAATGTGTTTTGTTGTAGGTTGGAACCAGTGTGCATCAGCATCTAGACATCACCCAAAGCAGTCAGCCCTACCTTCTCGCCCAGGGATCCACACACAGCACCATTCGCTCCTTCTTCATTGTGCTTGACAAGAATGCACTTCCATGCAAGGCAAAAGGTTCAGTTGGCGCTTTTGACGAACTCTTTAAAGCCCATTACGTCTTTGGTACGTCACACAGTTCTTCCCTGAGCAGCTTTTTCACTTTTGTGCAAACAACCATCTATAACATCGACATGGGGGAAACAAAGGAGACCCCTAGAGTTGCGAGCAAGAATGGTGCGTTAGTTGAGATAAAACTATGAAGTGTTTTCTTTGCAAAAGTGACCATGGAAGTCCTAACAACCTTGTTAACAGGGTTTCCGCGGGGTCTTAAAAAGTCTCAAATTCTGAACTTTAAATTTAAGGCCTTAAAAAGTCTTAAAAACGGCTAGATTTTCATCTGAGGTCTTAAATTTGATTTAGGATTCTTCTTTTTGAATTTGATTCATCTTGAAACTCTGGATTCTGACAGAGGGCCACGAGACTTAGACCTGAGTGCAAAAATGGAGGCTCTAGACCCTTCCAGAGCCGAGATATCGGATGTCAAAGTTTTGACCTGAAAAAAAAAACATAAGGGGTAACACTGTCGTTTTTGGCCGAAATTTTGACCCCCTCCGATCTTCTTGAAACTCTGGATTCTGACAGAGGGCCACGAGACTTCGACCAGCGCGCAAAAATGGAGGCTCTAGACCCTTCCAGAGCCGAGATATCGGATGTCAAAGTTTTGACCTGAAAAAAAAACATAAGGGGTAACACTGTCGTTTTTGGCCGAAATTTTGACCCCCTCCGATCTTCTTGAAACTCTGGATTCTGACAGAGGACCACGAGACTTAGACCTGAGTGCAAAAATGGAGGCTCTAGACCCTTCCAGAGCCGAGATATTGAGATACCACGTAGTATTTATGCCATTATAAATATCTCAAAATCTCTGGAAGAGTCTGTCTGTAGTACACTTTAGTCATATTTCAAAGACAAAATTATGAAATCATAAAGATGCAGTCCTTAAGTGAGTCGAAAAGCACTCTAAAGTACAGCTAATTGTTTTTAATATTCATTTAATAAAATGAATTTAATATTTAATACCTCACCCTTTCCTATCTGCCTCCACAATGCATGCACGGTGCACTAGAACATATTATGCATTTAACATGCAATTGTTCCAAAACACCACATACTTAAGTCATTTCCGTAAAAAATACCCTTAAAAAAGTACGCTAAAATGCAATAAGCTAGTATACCATTCCAGACAAACCTAAAACACTTTCAAATGCATAAACCCTATATAAAACAGGAATCATTTCCTCTCACATGGTAATAAAATAACCAGCTTCACACACAATGAGTCACTCAGAACATTCTGCGCAAACAATTAATTGTGCACTAAACATGAGGATGGCTTTAAACACAGAAACACATCAAACTCCAGGCTTGCCTTTTAGTTCTTCATATTTACTTGTGCAAATGTTGCAGAGGTCTTGAAAAACAGAGGATCAATTTCAGCATTCAGAAATAACATTCAGTTTGCATATTAAGTCAAAACCTGGATTCCCATTCAAACACAAAGTGTCCACACACACACACAGCAGCACACGAGTCAAACAATAAGTAACTAAAACATTACAGTATTGCAGTATTACAGTAGTGCATTGAGACAGTGGGTCAGGAACAGCGGATGTGTGACGAGGTTTACAGAGAAACACTCTTTTCAACTAGACCCCGAGGCTTCATCTCATCCACGTCAGCAGGTACATGTGCACACTATAAGAACAATATGTTACAAAATCATGCTGAGGTCCTCAGGGAAAAATAACAATTCGACAAGACTCAACATGACGGATGAAGAATGATTGTGAGCTATATTCTCCATGCATGCATTTTTTTTTTTTGCATAAAGATTGCTTCTTACTTATTGACCAATGTATCCACAATGACAAATGCATCCCAGAGTTTATATTGAGGACAACAGTGTTCTTGTTCCGATATCGCGGATCTCACGGTTAAGGATGAGCAGGCAATAGCCCTGCAGTTCACTTTTGAGACATTTGTGCTTGTCTTCATGAAAACACTCCGTATATATGAAGTTTTCCAATTTGCAGTTTGCAGTGTTGATTGTATTCCACCATTACAACACCACTGTCAGTCACTGTTTGTGAAGCCACCCGACAAATCGATCACTGTTACGACGACAAACTCAAATAATCCAAGAAACGCATCAACCACGACAGGACATCGCAGGTTCACGGAGTCGCATCACTCAGCGCAGAGAACTGAATTTTGTCTCTCTGCTCTTGGAGTCCTTCCGTCTTGAACTGTGGCTGTGATGGGGTCTCGGAGAGGTCTTGTGGGTGTGATGACTGGCTTGTTTGCCCTTGGATCTGTGGTGGGAGTGATGTTTATGAGGGGTGTTGGTGGACTGGCCTCCTGCAGAAGGGCTGACCTCCGGAAGAGGCTCCATGAAGGCCGGCGCCGCGTGAGCTTTGGCCTGCGGACAGGAGCTGGTGAGGAGAGGAGATCGAGAGGCCGTCTCCAGCAGACCTTTGGTACCATGCGTGCACTGTGGAGGAAGATAGGAAAGTGTGAGGAAACGATGGGCGAAGGGTTAAGACAGAAATTAAAAAGAACCGGGGATATGGGAATGGGTGTGACAGACAGAAAAAAGGAAGTAGATTCAAGTTAGACAGGGGAAGTAAAAGCATTTCGATGCGGTAAACAGCTGAGCAATAAAGCAACAGTCAATCAGATATCAGCGTCTCTGTTGACTCATGCAGACGGTTCTTCTTGTGTTCTGCAATATATGACCACTTTAAGGGATAGGTATGTTTTAGCTTCCCTTAAACGCATCCAAGATGTAGGTGTTTTTGTTCCCACAGTAGTTTCAATTTTGATATTTTTAGGTCAAACCATTGTCTGTCAAGTCATATAATGGAGGTCTATGGTCACCACCTCAAAGTTCAAATTAAACGTGATTTAATGACTCGTAAATGTAAGTACACATTGATGGCTTAAGACACAAAACGAGCGGTTTGTGTGAGAAAACGAACAGTATTTATATCGTTTTTACCTCTTAGCTCAGCCACAAAGCGCCCATGCACTCAGATCACTGTGATTACATGAGGTAAAAACGCTATAAATACCATTCGTTTTCTCACACAAACCGCTCGTTTCGTGTCTTAGGCCATCAATGTGTACTTACATTTACGAGTCATTAAAACGTGTTTAATTTGGACTTCTCTGTGCATGCTCTGAGGTGGTGACCATAGACCTCCATTATATGACTGATAGACATCAACGGTTTGACCTAAAAATATCAAAATTGAAAATACTGTGGAGACAGACACCTACATTTTGGATGCCCTTGAGGCAAGATGAAACATATCAAAAATTAATTTCAAAGTGAACTATCCCTTCAAGTCATATAAATTCTGCCGGGAGAAAACAATGGAAATGAACAACAGCGAAATCATGAGAATCAGAGATAAGGAGTCAAATCAGAACAGACAGATTAACACAAATTAAAGGGTAGTTCACTGAAAATTAAAAATCTAAAATTTTCTCGCCCTCGTGTGGTTCCAAACTTATTTGACACCATCACCAGTACACTAAAGGAGATGTTTAGCAGACGTTCTTGAATATAGGCTTTCCGAAAACGACAAACTTGAATGCAACTAAACAAAACTTTTGAATGCAACTAAGCAAAATTTGGGCAATGAGTCTGTTACATGTTGCATGTGCAGTAATCACAGCAAATTACACACAACTAACCCCAAAGCAAACCATATTCCTTACTATTACTGTAAGTAAACAATGAAACAAGGACACCTCTAAATAAATTGTAACACTTTCAAATCTAGCCATAATTTGACACTTTCTAAAACTTAAGAGTGTGTTTTCTTCAGATATCATCTTTAGAAAGTGCATCGGTATCGTCTGACACACACAATAAACACAACGTGAGCCGTGGTGTCCGACTCACAGACGCGTATGAATCGTTCTCGCTCAATCAGCGAGTCACTTACACTCACTAAACCACAACCACAATGTCGATATGACCAAACCCCCAAAACCACTGTGATGTATATTTTAGACACTTACATGTCACATATTTACTGACTGGTTTTTCATATGAGTTTTATTGTAATTAAAGGGATACTCCACTTTTTTTTGGAAATAGGCTCATTTTACCACTCCCCCAGAGTTAAACAGTTGAGTTTTACCGTTTTCGAATCCATTCAGATGATTTTCTGATATTTAGAAGAATATCAGTAACCAGACAGTTTCTGGTCTCATTGACTTCCATAGTATATTTTTTTCCTACTATGGAAGTCAATGAGACCAGAAACTGGTTTCTGATATTCTTCTAAAAAAAAAAAAAAAAAAAAAAAAAAATCGGCTGAATGGATTTGAAAATGCTGAAACTCAACTGTTTAACTCTGGGGGAGTGCTAAAATGAGCCTATTTCCAAAAAAAGTAGAGAATCCCTTTAATAATGGAGTTCTAAAAGTAACAATAATATAAACTTAAGAGCTTATTAAAAAATTGTGAATGGTAAACCGGGACTGTGAGGCCTCAACATGCATTCATAATATGGGAAAGAACCACTAGCACATTCTGCTAAACGTCTCGTTATTATCTTAAGTGTTATTCACAGAATTATACAGCTTTGGAACAGGAGGGTGAGAAAATGATTTGTAATTTTTGGGTGATTTATCATTGATTTTGGTCCACAGCATGATGGTACAGCTTGACAAAAGACTAAATCAAAGTCTAAGTCCAAAATAAATTGCACACAAACTAAACATGAAATAGTGGTTAGTCGGAATGGGAGGAGCAGTGCTGATGCTGTAACACATCAGGCCAGACACACGCCGTGCATCAGCACTCTTAGCTCTGTTAGCATCATGCAGGCCTAAAGCACGTGGAGCCGATGTGACGCCACCTACAGGAATCTGTGAATGTGCCCAAAACACGCCCGAGTCTTACCAACCTCCCCACAATCCCCTACTTCAGCCCACTGAACCATCAGCTGACACAAGACAGGGCGAAATCCAGGCAATCTTTTTCCTAAACACATGCACACACACACACACACACACACAGGACAAGGGTTAATGTGCTAAGCGCGGTAAGTATAACATCACTAATGCATCGGAACATGCCAGGAAAACCACACAACTGTCAGTGTGCCCTAAACAAACAACTCGCCCTACATAACTCAATTACAACAGAAACAACAAATGTACATGCAGGACAAGAATTCTGTGGTTTAGTTTAAAAAATATATATTTATTTAACATTAAAAAGGCATTTTTAACATATACAAGCACAAATGTGTTCAAAAAGTACAAAAATGTCAGGAATGATCATTTAAAAAAAAAAAAAAACATGCTGTTATTATACAAAAAATCCCATAGGGAAATGTCCATGGCATGCAAACCGTTTCACAACATAAACACACACACACACACACACACAATAAGGCAAGTGTGAGAATAGCTACACTACTGCTAATAACAGTGAACAGTGCATCAGTGAAGAGATGTTTTATTTTTTTCTGAAAATCAGTCATATTTAGATATATTACTTTAGATTTCACAGAATACACGATAACATGGACCAGAGAAATGTAAACGATTAATCGCATCCAAAATAAAAGTTTGTGTTTACATAATATATGTGGGTGCACTGTGTATAATTATTTTGTATATATATATAAAAAGCACACATGCATGTATATTTAAGAAAAAAAATATTATTAATATATATATAAAATATTTATATATAATATAAATTATATATAAATCTATATACATGAAAATATTTCTTAAATATATACAAGCATGTGTGTGTATTATATATATAAAATAATTATACACAGTGCACCCACATATATTACGTAAACACAAACTTTTATTTTGGATGCGATTAATCGTTTTGACAGCCCTAGTTTAAACCAATAGTGCTGTTTGTTAGTTTACTGATGTGATGAGGTCGACACCCGAGTGTAAAACGACATTACTAGCTGAGAAAAACAAATAACTTGAACAAGTTGATAAACACCCGCTATAAAACTACAAAAACAAAAAACGTTGTTTGTTTGATTAAACAAAATAAACTATATTATTTAAACAACTTAAACAGCCAAGTTGTTTGTATGCTCAGATCATAATAAGAACAACTTGAGTTACACAAACCTTAAAGGGATACTCCACTTTTTTTGGAAATAGACTCATTTTACCACTCCCCCAGAGTTAAACAGTTGAGTTTTACCGTTTTCAAATCCATTCAGCTGATTTTCTGATATTTAGAAGAATATCAGTAACCAGACAGTTTCTGGTCTCATTGACTTCCATAGTATATTTTTTTTCCTACTATGGAAGTCAATGAGACCAGAAACTGTCTGGTTACTGATATTCTTCTAAATATCAGAAAATCGGCTGAATGGATTTGAAAACGGTAAAACTCAACTGCTTAACTCTGGGGGAGTGGTAAAATGAGCCTATTTCCAAAAAAAGTGGAGTATCCCTTTAATAAAGAAAAACTAAACAACATTTAGTTTCAAGAGCTTCATAGTCCTGCACATCTGAGTAACACAAAGGTCTTTAAACCTTCAAATAAAGGGCTTTAAAAACCAACACCAGCATCACATGAAACTACAACGCCTTTCCTGCTCACTAACTCAGAACTCGACCTAACGTCACAGGAAGACTGAAGTTTCGTTTCCTCTTTCTGTAAATGTGCAACATGAAGCATGTCAGCTACACCCATTCCTTGGTAAACCATCGACACTCCAAACCTCTGATCTATGAAGGAGCTAAAACGATTATTTCCCTATAAAACTCTCAAACACATCTCATCTATCTGATTGCTCTACTCAACGCCGAACAACTCTGAGAGAGCCGCACCAGCGACCCGAACGCTGTCTGACATCCAAATATGCCAAAACGCATCAAACACAGCAAGAAGAGGGATGCTCGGTTTGGAAAAGACACAAATAGTCAGGCGGTCGAGTGGTTCTGTATGAAGATGGCAGGTTGCTGTAGGGTTACGACTGGGGGAGGAGGAGGAGGAGGTCGTCGGCCTGAGGTGACTGCACGTCCTACCATGTTTATGTCGTTTTTAGCAGCTGGAAGTTCGATTTCCACCGGACTGGTCTGGACGGAGTCATCGGAGGGCACAAAACCTCGCCTGTCAATCAAACTGACAAGACAAGAGAGGAAGAATGGGAATCAGAGTCATAAACAGAGTTTAACTGCCCTATTTCAGCCTGTCATGGTGAATCTGGTTAACACAACCCAGTGATCTACACACGTCTCACCTGGGCGGCATGGGTCCACAGAGCACAGAACAGCAGTTCTTCATCATACTGTTGTAGCTGTAAGGATTCCCAACGTCCTCGTTTCCACTTTTCCCTGACCATGAACCTTTAATCTGGAATAGGGAAGAAAAAAATAATACAGCTACACTTAAAGGAGTGGTTTACTTTAAAAATAAGTTTGCTGATAATTTACTCATCCCCATGTCATCCGAGAGATCCATGTCATGTTGAAAAGAAATCAAGGTTTTTGATAACATCACACGATTTTTCTCCATATAATGGACTTCAATGGGGACCAAATGGCTCAAGGTCCAAATGAGAGTTTCAGTGCAGCTTCAAAGGGCTTTAAATGATTCCAGATGATGAATAAGGGTCTTAACTAGCAAAATGATTGGCCATTTAATAAATAACAAAGTTTGAGTTTTATAAGCTCAAATGCTCGGCTTGCTCTGTTCTGTGATGCGCGTTCGTGACTCTCCTGTTCGAACTCGTTCATCAAAATGAACAAGTCTTGACTCGAAAAGTCCTAGATAAGACCCTTATTCATCGTCTGGAATCGTTTAAAGCCATTTGAACAGTTTGCACTGAAACTCTCATTTGGACCTTGAACCGTTTGGTCCCCATTGAAGTCCATTATATGGAGAAAAATCCTGGAATGTTTAATCAAAAACCTTAATTTCTTTTCGACTGAAGAAAGAAAGACGTGGACATCTCGGATGACATGGGGCTGAGTAAATTATCAGCATTATCAGTTTTTTTTAAAGTGAACTACTCCTTTAAAAAGTACTTATTCTAAGATGTATGTGTTTCAATTCCATCTAAAGGTTCCTTCAATCTCAAATTCATTTGGATTATACACTTTACATTTGGTATTAAAGTATTAAATTCAGAATAAATTAGCCCTGAAATTAAAAACACATCTCTTAGGCTATGAAAGAAAAACACTCACATCCTCATTGGTAGTAAGATTTGCAGCCACCAGGTATGTATGGAAGCCTGAGAGGCCCAAAATGGACCATACAGAAAAGAAGCAAACCACTAACTCAAGAGCAGTGGACAGAAGTCAAGGAAGACTAGAGAATTTGAACAAATAAAGAAATACAAATTAAACACAATACAGGAATATACTGGGTTAACTGCAGCTTGATGAGACTATAACTCTAGCACTCATAATGGAAGCCTATGGGGGCAAGTTAATAAAGTATGAAGCCCTGCACATGACTGGGGAGGCCAGAAATTAGGAATCTGTTCACTGATTTTAATTAAACTATGGCCACAATACAACTAAATAAAAAAGAGGGGACAGATTTGTACAATCTGGTCACAATTTACATAAATCAGGGAATGAATTGGTAAAACATGGCCATGGTTCAGCTAAAACAAAGGGAACAAATGAATTAGTCTTGGGAACAATTGTACTAAAATGAATTTGAAAATGGAAATTAATACAACATGGCCACAAATTAAGCCGTGGAAACTAATTCTTAATTTGTAGCCAAGATATCTGTATTGTGTTTAAAAACAGAAATGTGATATTTGAGGCATTGTGAACCATCACGCTCAAATTCAGCAGATTACCACACAAAAATCAAAGCACTGTATTTCAACATTTAATCCAGTGCTGATTCGATTTTGAGGGACAAGTTGAAACTAGTTTTGAAACTTCACTTAATAACCCAAAACATTCTTTTATTAGAATAAAATCATATAATTTGAAGATAAACATCTGAAATCAGACATCAACAATAAAAGGATATCTGGCAGGACTCGCTTGGAGAGCAACAACCAACCCATTTCCACCTTGTGACCCTATAAAAGAGAACATGAGTCAATAAAAGCTGATCTCAGATCATACGGCCAATGAGAGATACACACGGCCTCTTACAGGCTCATTTGGCAACTGGGTTTGACTGTGATTCACTCATGCGAGTGGATGTGTGGAATAAAAGCATTAGAAAGAAATACCCAGTCTTGTGAGAGAAAATGATCTGCTATCCGCTACATATCTTTGCTCAAGCTCAAAGACACAGAAACTGTTGGCAATTGAAATGATGACACATACTCAGAGCCAGGTGCGTGGTTACACAACCGAAGATGAAGGCCGTGAGGAAGGAGAGCGAGACGACGAAGGTGTAGAAGAAGCGGTAGTTTCGTTTTCCCACACAGTTCCCGACCCAAGGGCAATGATGATCGAAGCGCTCTATCAAAGACACGAGACAGCAGGGCGTCACACGCTTCTTGATTTATTACAGGAGTAATTAAAAACTCTGCTGGCTTAAGAATAAATGACAACTTGAGAGATTGAACCAATCAAAACGGCTCGCATAAATCTATCAGCATTAATAACACTGCAACATCTGAGGAAGATATCATCCCACGCGGATTCACAAGCAGAACAGTGTGAAACCGCAAAGAGGAACAAATATATTGCCTTTTCATAGCGAATGTGACTAGATTACATTTTATGAAGACATGCGTGGCGTTTAGTGAAGTAAGAGAATATAATTCATTTTCTGGAACTGATTCAATTTTGGAATTGACTCATTTAACAGCTGAATTCCTAGTGAAAAGCTTACCATGATTCTGCAAAAAAAAAAATATATATATATATAAATAAAAATTATATATATATACATACATACATATATATATATAATATTTATTTATATACATATATATATATATATTTATTTACATATACATATATATATATATATATACAGTATATATATATACCAATCAAAACACAAATTGCAACAAAATGACACTTTAGCACCCACCCACTCCTATAAAGCTCTGCGAATTACGTAAGTCTTCCCGAGGCTCTCGAACTACTCCTAATAATTACTTGATAAAGAAAGAATTAATTAATTGCGTTAATGATACAAATTGTGATTGTTGACAATTTGGTAAAAATGTAGATTATATATCAATATAGTAATAAAATAATAGCAATAATACATTAAAATAAAAGTTACTACACAAAATATAATAATAAAAATTACTAAAGAACAATAATTATTGGTAACAATCTATTATACTTAGGGCTGTGAAACGATTAATCGCATCCAAAATAAAAGTCTGTGTTTACATAATATATGTGGATGCACTGTGTATAATTATTTTATATACATAAATACACACACATGCTTGTATATATTTAAGAAATATTTTCATGTTTATACTGTATATAGATTTATATATAATTTATATTTTATATAAATATTTTATAAATAAATAATATTTTTTTTCTTAAATATACATGCATGTTTGTGTATTTATATATATATACAAAATAATGATACACAGTGAACCCACATATATTATGTAAACACAAACTTTTATTTTGGTCAAACTTTTACTTTTATTTTATTATGTCATTCGACATTAAATTTGAGGTCCTGTTGCACTACGCCGTTGCCATGATGACCAACTGCTGTGGTGTTCTAGGTGATATCTGCTCATGTTATGTTAAATAGAAGCATATGACAAATGCATAAAGGTAAATGTAAACTTCTAACATGAAGTATAAGCAATAGCAGAATGGCACTCAGATTAGCAAACGTCGCTAATAAAATAAAACAGGCCCGGATTTGTTGTCCGAAGTCAAATAAGACGGCTGGCTGTCCCTGTCGTGTGCTGAGCATGTCCTCCTCCTCCTCCACACTCACCCACACAGTTGTCACATAGGCTGCAGTGGGAGGTGCGCGGCGGACGGAAGATCTTGCAGGTGAAGCAGTACTTGAGTTTCACCACCTGCTGATTGATGATGACCTCCTTCGTGCGCGGAGGGGGGCGGTAGGATGAAGACGAGCCTGTTGGGTTGTCTGAGAGAGAGAGAGAAACAAAACTGTGCAGTTTGGGTCATTCGGATTTGAAAAAGCTGTTACTGAACAGTTTCTAATAAGAGTCTCTAAACAGCGAAGACTTCCTCTTTTTGGAACAGCTAGATGAACAGAATACTACGGAGACTTGTTTCTGCCACAGAATGAAAAATATAAAAGCTAACTGCGACTTTTTATCTCACAATTGCGAATTTACATCTCTGATTTCTACCTTTTTTTATTTTATTTTTTTTTTAGAGTTCAGTGAATTATGTATACATACAACAGAGAGTAGGACGTACATGGAATACATACAAGGTAGACAGGACAAAAGTAAGCAAAAGGAAAAAAAAAAGAAAAAAAAAAGGAAAAGAAAAAAAAACATGTATGCAAGTATATTGTTATGTTTTAAGCAATGGGGTATTTAAGAGATTTAGATTGAAGCAATATTGAGATATTCCTGGTAGTTGTGATAGAATTGTAGTAGAAGTAGAGGCAGTATTCATATTAATAATATTAATTATAACAGATAAGAATAGTAGTGATAGTAGTGGTAACAATGGCAACCAACAGCATTCATAATAAAAGTAGATGTAAGAGTGGTAGTATAGTTGTGATAATGATAATAGTAATTATAATAATACATATTACAATTGTTAATACCGATTATAAGTAATTATAATAATACATATAGATTAGTAAATAAAATTATTGTGAATAGCCTATACACTATTCTATTCTCTAGGCCTGGGAGCCACTCTACCGCTGCCGGTGAGCACGACCAACAGACCCCCCCCCCCCTCCCCCATAGGCCGCCAGCAACACCCAGCCTCAATAGTTGCGACTTCTTGTTTCGCTAAGTCTTCCTCCGTAGAGTAACATGGGGCATCATGCCAGGCACCACCAGACCAAGCTCCCCTAGTCTGGTCGCGACCTGACAGTATATCAGTCCAGTTCGGTTGTTTGTTTTCTTTTGATGATCTGCGGCTTAGACCCTGGTGTGCACCGGCTAGCTCCCTAGCCAGTTACACCACATCCAGCTCAGATATCCGACCACTCTATTTATGTGCATGGCGGAAAGGGATTGGGGGTGTGGGGATGCTATTACCGACCACGTCGACAGGACGTGCCAGTCGCACACACCAACAGCACCCAGAGCAGCTGCCTGACCCAGGTACTTAATATTTACAAGGAATATAAATGGTTTTATAATATCATCAATACCACCATGCCTACCACCATACTACATAATAATAAGAAGAAGAAGATGTCCACTACATAATTATAATAAAAATAAAAAAACAATAATAATACTTAAGCGAATCAATAATATCAAGCAAATCAATAATAATAAAGTTAATTTTTAACATGAGCTATATAGTATAATTTATCATACTACGATATATACTGTATATACACATACGTACATATATACACACCTATATATATATATATATCTGATTTCTTCCTGATAAAGTTCCCAAGGCCTTTAGAATTAAAATATCCCCACATCATCACACAGCCTTCACCACACCTGGAGATTGACATGGTTTTATTTCAGTTATCCTAATCGCTGGTTTGATGTGCTTTGAGAGATGATCATTTTTTATTCCTCTTTTTAGTCAACTTTAGCATCAACTCTGCATATACACATGCACTCTATCCCATAATGCAATGCCCTAGACTTGCCCTCACATTTCCACAGTGATGAGTGAACCAAAAACAACATCAGACATATTTCTTAACTCATTATATAATCAACTGGAAAAAGATATTTTAGACAAACTTGGATAATAAACACAGAAAACTGAATAACACTCGCTGAATAATTATAAGTGTTGCAGATTTTTTTTTTTTTTTTTTTTTTTTTTTTTACAAATGTATCATTGCATAGTGCAGGGGTTTGCAAATTATAGTGCATGGACCCTCAGGGGGTCACAAGGGAATGCTAGTGGATGCATGGAAAAGTTTAGAAAAAAATAATTAATAGAAAAAAAAATAAATGATTAAAATATTACATTTAAAATAAAATATAAATTTGTAAACAAAATAAATACTAAAAAAAAGTTCATTTATTTTACAAATTTATAACGGCATAATACAATATAAATGGGGTATTTAGACATGAAAAAATTATAAATATATATATATATATATATATATATATATATAAATATATAATACATATTCTAAAATATATAAGGGCTGCGCAAAAAAAAAAAAAAAAATATATATATATATATATATATATATATATATTAGGGCTGTGCAAAAATTAATTGCGATTAATCGCATTCAAAGTAAAAGTCTGTGTTTACATAATATATTTGTGTGTGCTGTATATAATTAATTTGTATATATAAATACCTATGCATGCATGTATATATTTAAGAATTATTTGCACTTAAATTTTGTATATATATATATATATACATACATACATAATCTATATTATATAAATATAAATATTTTACAT
The DNA here is from genome assembly GCA_038021265.1 of Cyprinella venusta. Taxonomy (NCBI): domain Eukaryota; kingdom Metazoa; phylum Chordata; class Actinopteri; order Cypriniformes; family Leuciscidae; genus Cyprinella; species Cyprinella venusta. The sequence goes on from CM075878.1 coordinate 939,464, forward strand.
ATGAATAACACATTTTCTTAAATATATACATGCATGTGTGTGTATTTATATATACAAAATAATTATATACAGCACACACAAATATATTATGTAAACACAGACTTTTATTTTGGATGCGATTAATTGCAATTAATTTTTGCACAGCCCTAATATTTGTATATATATATATATATATATTTTTGCACAGCCCTTATATATTTTAGAATAGGTGTCCCTCACAGAAAGATGATCATATTTTTGGGACAACTAAAAAATGGCATTGCGCACACATTAAGTTTCACTAACTAGATTAAACTAAATCTAGCATGCCATATATTACCCTTTGTGAACCTAACCATGGACACATGGAGATGCGTGCTCCCTCACCGATCTGTTTCTCAATGTCTGCGGCCTCCTCCGGCGTCGCCCGCGGCAGAATCCCCGGATCCGTGAAGCTGGTCTGGAAGAGAGAGATGACCACAAACACAAAAAGGACCCCTCCGACGGCCGGGATGCAGCTGGTGAGGTGTTTGACCAGGAACGGGCAGCTGGAACCACACAACGCCACAATTAGTCAAACATTGATTGCGGAACAAGGACGCTTTAAAATATAGTGCTCCATTAAACCATTCCCTGCAGCTCTGCGGATCCCGAATCCAATGTCTAATGCTAAACCAATGCACTATAAAGAGAACGAGAGAGTTGTGTAAGAGGACCCGAACAACAACTGATGAAAATAAAGAACATAAACCTAATATAACATGAACATTTTCTCCACATAATGTGCTGGATCCACAAGGGATTGCTTTAGAATTAGGAGTGTGATTAACACTAAAATTAAATGAGCCACTTTTAAGTAACCATACATCATTAATTAAGTCCCTAAAAGTGGCCTCAGTACAAATATTATCAAGAGAGAGAGAGAGAGACGGTACATTTCACATGCAGATTCAGAGAACATTTTCTATTATTGTATATATCAGGATATGGAGGAGGCATGTTTATTTTCAGTTTGAAATAATCATCTCAACCATACTAATGAAAATTTCCAATATTATTGCCCTGGGAAAGAGACATATATTTGCCATATGCACACTTTGCAAAGTATTATCGGCACTATTAAGTGGTTCGCTGAACTGCGACAGAAGAATTCACAGGTTAAATAAACTTAATTTAATAACAGACATTGTCATAATTGAGATATAAATTAAGTCAAACAATTAGATAATATATCCGTAACCATTAATATCACAACACAAGCTTGCAGATGAAAAGTAGTATTTGTTTACTAATTCTGGCATATTTACATGTGCATGGTCCCTATCAAATAAACTATAAAATAAAAAAATAAAATAAATATTATTGAGAATTATTGCTATTAGCAGTTCTTAAAATATGCAGAGTAGCCATTATTTTGTATTGCTGTAGTTTAATGATCTAGTGATTATGAATAAAACTAATTTATAATCAATATATAGAAATAAATTTAAAAAAAAATGGGATGATTTCTAATGCAGGCTCTTTAACAGGGCACGTAGTCTCAGTTTGTACAAATAATATGGCATTATAACGTAAAAATGGTCATGTATACATCAAATATAATGCCAATTATATTTTATTGTTGTAGTCTACTAATAATTTAGTTCTAATACATGACATACAGGCACTTAAAATCAAAATATGTTGATTAAAAAAAACAACAACATCAGATTCAATCCAATTGCTGATTCATAAGGGCATACCGACACATCAACGGGGCAAGTTGTCACACTGGAAACCTTCTGTTTATTAACACTAATGACTGTTTAAAAGATGAAAAACGCTGATAACACGTGACAACTCGGCCCAATCTGACATTTATGAAAAATACTTGTCATATGGACACTCATTATTAATTTTTTAACGTTACCACTGACTTCCATTTAAAAAAAATCATATGAAATCTCACGACATGAGATTCTCATTTTGAAAAGTGGTCTATAATTTTAATGTCAGCGTATATTTATTTCAAAAAAACATCCAAATTTAAGACTGCTTTGAATCAGGTGTTTGAGACCAACATCAAACCACTGGTAGAGTAAAAACAGACTTCTCTCTCCAAACCCTGAGCGCGTTGAGATGCACTTGTGACCCTGATCTCCTCTAGGCCTATATACACATGTTGTATTGTATTCACTACTTGCTTATTTGTCGTATCAACAAGCCAGCTCAGTGACCATGCGGTCTAGCAGCCAAAAGCAGAATCAGACTCACTCGAAGACGAAGAAGAGTCCGCTGGTGAGGAGGATGAGCCCCAGTGTTAGGGGCAAGACGCCGCTCTGACGCGCCACGATGATGCGACCGTCACAGTAGAAGCGGTTCTTCCCGGGGAACACCTCCCATTTTCTCCGGGCTCGTTTGGGCTTGTGCTCGGGAAGAGGTCGCGGTGGAGGCGTCGGGGTCGGGGTCGCGAGTGCCTGAGGATCTATTTGCTGATATTCGCGGTTTTTCATCATTTACGGCGCTCAGTGTCCATCAAACATCAGCTGCTGAGCGTCACGAGCGGATAGATGTCGCTTAATGGTGTCATTACACAAACACGGCACGCGCACACGCCGACCGCGTCCCGCTTTTGGCAAACACAGATCGCGACGGATTTACCAGCATGTGACGTAATGCAGCGACAACGTCACAAACGCGTCCTCGCTACATGGTTCGATTAAAAACCAGCGGCTTCGGTTCGCTAGTTTGTTTTTAACGCAAACGCACGTGAATGAGGGTCGATATTTACATTTAGAGCACACTATTATTATAATGATCTGCTGCTCAGATTTAACTCGCCGCCGCCAGATGATGTGGATGATGTCACGCAGGATGTGACGCTATAGTCCTCAGATGCTCTTCACAGGCAGGCTGTGTAATAGATGCTCATGGCATAATCGTTTGAAAGCTCTGAGTATTACACGCTGGTGTTTGTTTTGAAAGCTCTTCGTGTGGATGATGGTATTTAGCGTGTAATTCTGCAAGAACACGTTTGTTGTGGCGCTGAAAGTATTGATAGCCTAATGCATGTCCAACTTCAGTGACATTCAATATCTATCTTTTCTTTAATAATGTTAACCTAGTCTATCGTGTAAAATAAACATTGTTTGAGTAGCTCTCTGAGTTATTGAGTTTGAAGGATCCTTTTTTTCCTCAGTAATAAAAATAGAGAATATCACGAGCAAAAGAACAGGGAACATTTTACCAATGACAACAAAGTAAAATCATACAAACATGAAGAATACACTGAAAAGAATTCAGAGAACAATAATTCATGTTTCGGTTCCACCAGTTGCCAAATGATTATGCAACTACAGACAGAAGGCATGACATTTCCATGGCACTTTTCTAGGAAATACACATTAAAATTAAACTGATGGAATAATCAAATATTAAATTATTGAACACACACACACACACACATATATATAGGGTTTCTGCAGGTTTCACAAAGTCAAATTTAAGACTTTTTAAGACCATTATGAATTAAATTTAGGACCTATATCACGATAAAAAAAAAACATACAAAGGAAACGCGTAATGAGTCTCAAAAAGCAAAATCCAAATCAGCAAAATCTGATCCTAAATTCAGATATTTCAAGCCAAGTATCGCTAAACTTCCACGTCCCCATAGCTGAATAAAATCCGTTTTATGTTTGTCTGTGGTATCTGAGATACCTGCCTAAAAACTGATTGGCTGTTGCATGTTGGTCTATTTTGTAGTCGTGATACAGCGAATTAAGAACTACAACTACGTAATATAGATAATAATAAAAAAAACATTCCAAAGCGCTGCGGGAGCATTTCAATGAGATTTACATGGACACAGGAAAATTAAGACCCATTTAAAAAGATTTAAGACCTAGAACACAATACTTCAGCAAATTAAAGACTTTTTAAGGCCTTAAATTGTGATTTTGAAATTTTAGACTTTTTTTTTTTAGACTTTTTAAGACCCCGCGCCGCGGAAACCCTGAAATATCTTTAACATCAGTTTAACTTTAAATAGTAAGTGACTTGTTTTTTGATTTTGAGTTCATTGAAATTAAACGTGTTAGCACACAATGACATTTTGGTATAATTAACAGAAATGTATGTCTGAACCACCTAAAAAATCATCTACGTTGATGATTGCGCTGAGAAAAGTAACAGCTTCTGCGTGACAAAGGAAAACAGAGCATTGACGTCATTTCCCCGCCAGAACACACTCCCCCTTCAGCCAGACAGTGGCAGTGCATCCTACTGCATGACTTTCACAGGGGAAACAGCGAAAATAAGAGTAAAACAAATTATTGTCTCCTTTAAATTAAATTAAGTTGGTCTCGACACTGTAGCTTTATGGAATTAACAAGTGCCCCATGGATCTCGGAGTCGGCACGTGTTCAGAAATCTAATATTTCGACGCGGGTTAAATCGCCAATCCCAACAAGTTAAAGAACTACAATATTCCGGGTATAATTTTACCCAAAATCCACGTTTCGCTGCCTGGGTTTCTGCGAAATTGCTTTCCTGTATCTAGTTTCGGTAGTGTGTGAAAAGATAGCTTTTATAATCAGCATCCATTGCACTCTCATCCCTGCCCGGCATTTGTAGTTCTGTTTGTAACCGCTAGATGGAGCTGTGGGATTAACATTGCGTGCTCTGATATTTCCATTTCTAAGGAGATATGCAACCACGTGTTCATTACTAGCATGAGGCAAAACATAGATATCAACATATATATATATGTTTAGCAAGAAAAAAGTAAATAATAATAAAAAAAACGTATGAAATACAACTGAATCAAAATCAAAACTGACGTATGCATCTATTTTTTATCGTCATTTCAATTGTAGGCTATGCAACCACGTGTTCATTGCTAGCATGAGACAAAATCAAGTAAAATATGACATCTCTGCATGTTTAGCAAGGAAAAAAAACGTGTAAAATACAACTTCAACAAAATCAAAACTTATATATGCATGTGTTTGATCGTAATTTCAGTAATTTTAATTGTAGGCTATGCGAGATAAATAATATTGCTTTTAAAGTGCTTGTTACTCATAAAAACGGCTATTTGGGGATTGCAATGCGCTGGACGTCACTTTCCAACCTAATGAAGGAAATTTACAACTGCAACTTGAAAATCTCTTTAATTAATTATTTGAATGGATTGTATATTTGTTTTTACACAAAATTTGATTAAAGTACAAAAACTATATTGAAAACTGCATGCATTTCATATTCAACTTAAAATAATTTTGGCAGCCTTCAGAAGCCTGTATTTTTACAGTATCCCTGTGTTTTCTTTGGGTTGGACACCATTAATCCTGTGAAGAAAAAACAAATGTGACTTGCAATATGCAGTTAACAGAATCGTCCTTAGAGTACATAAACACTTCTGTTGAATCAGGCCTCCACCAAACAGCACTTGAGGATAACTGACTACAACAGAAATACATTTTTACAGGTTACAGAATACATTAGCATTGGAAATAAGACATTCACAAGTTTACCAGCAGAATTGTGAGAATTGCACTTACCTGAATAGGAGTTATTAGGCTGTGAAGTTGTCCATATCATTTGTAATACATTTTAGGATTTTGACCTTTAAGGTAAGGCATGTATTAGAAAATGAATGTGTTGACCGTGTCATGTGGAATTACAGGACAGCAACTTTGCACATAGTTTGTATAACATTTAAGACTTGTGCTACACTTGTCAAACTCTAGCATCTGAGCATCACCGTTTACTTCCATTATAACCGCCTTTGGTTCTTACTGCGTAAAAATATATGGAGTAATCAAAAATCCAGTCCATACATCTTAACATGTATAAATTCTAGGGATGCACCGATATGACAATTTTGGCCGAAACCGATAATTCTCATATTTAAAAGCCGATAAATGTAAATCCACGTTTTTAGAACATTTTTGAGAGCCTGATTATAAAAAAAGTCTCATTAAAAGCCAAGATACAAACACAATTATGATGTTGTGTAGCCGATATGACAGACATGCGCTGCGCATTTTGCACTTTAACGGGATTTTCCTTTTTTTTAAAGGGATTTCAATCGTATTTCAAGCATCATGTTGAACAGTGCGCATCTGAAGTGCCTCAGCTGAAGGATATAATACATTATTTATCAGCTTTTAGATTTCAGCTAAACGTTCTTTCTTGTTGGGCCGATAACGACAGCATTAAAAACGATGATGTACCGATAACGTGGCCGATGTATCGTGCATCCCTAATAAATCCATAAACTGCAAAAAAAACGATAATTTATACAAATGAATCAATCACAAGCGTTTTACCAAGATTTAATGTACATTTATTCTTAACACGTGGAACATATAGTATAAAGATTTCATACGGAATAAATGATATTCATTAAGCCAAAAAAGGGGGGAAAAGGGAATTTACAACAAGATTTTAGCTACATCATCTGAAATACAAATATGAATCCATAGCACTGGAATCGACTAAGGAAACCGCTGGGAAAGAGGGGGAGACAAACGTGTGTATCGTATCGTATCCTTTGTATGTGATGATGAAGTCGGTCGGTTGGAGTGAATGGACTCGTCTGCTTGGAAATACGCGCCTCTACGGCTTGAACAAAAGGATTGAAATGTTATGCGTGAATGGGCAAAAGATTGCATCCCTACAAGCGGAGATGTAGGTGGGAAATAAACACATGGCAATGTGCAATGAGAGATCTGTTGAGTGAAACCTTTAATTCGTCAAAGATTAAAAACGGTGAAGAGCGCCATAAGATGAGAGAGAAAGAAAAAAGAGCAAAGTGTAATTTACAACATCATTATATACACTGCAGCCTGGACTGCATCTAGAGCTCAAGACCAGTCCTAAGAGGTGATTTCTTTAAGGGTCAAGTCATACAATCGAGGGACAAAGAAGAGGTCGGGGTGTTGTAGGTTCACGTTACTTTGGGGGGAAAGCCATTTTCTCCTCTCTCAACATGAACTAAAATCATCATTTTTTTTAAAAACTACAGTTTTTTTTGCTGCCAAGCCAGCATTATCTCAGTGTGAAACAGTATTATTACAGTATGTTTACAGTTTTAAGGTGTACAGTACAGAAAAAAAAGTCCTACAATCTACTGCACAGGCCTCCCATTTACATTTCCGTTCACAGCCGACGACCTGGTTCCTTTAGGGCTAAGTATATATTTAATCAAAGTTACAGCAATTTATATACCACACACACCAGAGTCTGCAAGTCCATTTAGCCTCCAAGAACCAGATTAGGTGTGCGCGCGGGCACGATTTCTCCCCAAACTCACTGTAAACGTGACAGCAACTTTGGTTACAGTTTCGTTTTTTTTTTCTGTAATTTTAATTTTTCCTTACAAAAAAAAAAAAAAAAAAAAAACACGTCCAAAGGGTGGCGCACTCTCGCGGGTAAGGATCCTCGTTAGTTTCGTTCTCATACGCGTCAAATCCATCGTGACTCAATGGTCAGCAAAGCAAGGATAGACAGTGGAATCTGAGGTGATTTTGCATAAATTAAAAAAAAAAAAAAAAAAAAAAAAAAACGAACGTACACTCAAAGTCAGTTTCGCCGTTAAAATTTTCTCCACTCACGCAGACACACACGCACATTAAAAAAAAAAAAAAAACGACCGAACGAGCGGGGAAACGCGCGATCACCCCCACGGCTGTCACGACTGGCCGATCAGAAAAAGTACGTCACAGATTACGTGCGACACCAACGAGTTCATGAGCGGGGACACCGATATGTCCAGTAGCCGCGACTCGAACAGCGTGAACTCCGAGTGGTTCTCCTCCACTTTGGCGAGAGCGTGCAAGGCTCGCGCCGCCCGCCGCATCATGTCCACGCTCGTGGGCTCGAAGTGCGCCCCCTGCAGGTGCAGTAACGAGCCCTGGCTCTGTTGAAACTGTGTGGCCGCGAGACTGTCCTCCAAGAAGCCGAGAAGGTTTCCCACGCTCCCTTTCTGCACCGCGATAGCCCGGGCCGCGACGCTATCGCCTTGCGCCAGGTTCGCTAGCAGCACCACCGCCATTTCCCGGCACACGGGCACTTTGCGCTCGCCGACCATGCGCACGAGGGAGCCGTAGAGCTTCTCCAAGCGGCTGAAAGGCGGCGTGGCCAGAATGAGGTCAACGTTGTTATCCTGGATGCTAAGCTTACTAAGGGTTTCGAGGACGAGCCTCTGGGGGGACAGCGTCCCGTTGAGCCCCAGCGTGGGGAAGGGGTCGATGGCTTCGGCCGACGGGCACACGGCCCAGTGGAGCAGGCCGTCCAGCAGGGGCAAGCAAATACTTTCAGGGTAGACGGAGAGGTCCAGCTGACCTGAGATGTTGGCTAAAGTGACCAAGCAGTTCTCCCGCAAGACGTCGAGACAGTCCCACCACCACTCGTCTCGCTCGCAACTCACGCCCTCGTCCTCCTCCTCTTCCTTTTCGTACGTAACCGGCGCCTGCTTGCGCTCGGGATGCCGATGGTGCAGGAGCACGAGCCGACCGAGTAAAAGCAAGAGCCCTGGGTGCTTTGAGATCTCCTGATCGTTGCCGGGAATGAAGGAGAGGCTGCGGATGATGTTGGAGACGCAGATGCAGCGGCGGGCGAGGGCGTCCTGCCAATCCGAGAGCGTGCACAGCGGCGTCTCGTCCTTGCTGTGTGGCTCGTCTTCTAAGATCTTGATGTTTCGACTTTGCTGCGTGAGATCGATGCCGAAGAGGAACGTGTTTTTCTCCTTGACCGCGTCCTCGGTAACAGAGCCTCGCCTCGCCGAGAGGACGTCGTCAAACGTGGCCGTTATAGTGCTTTTTCCTTCGGACGAGAGTTGATTTGAGGATGAGTGCGGTTGTACTTGCTGCTCTTCGTTTGTCTGAGCATTATCCACGACTTGAGACGCCTTCTTGCATGGCTCGACGTTCACCGGGAACCGTTTCTGACGCTTCAAGAGCTCCATCTTGCTCTCGAAGTGGGTTTGTATGTGCTCGGTGGTGTCACCGCCGCCCACGCTCCAATGGATAAGACCGCTGTCGAAAGCTTGCCGCCGACCCAATTTGCTAGTGCGCCCGATCACAAACGGGTCTTTTTTCCTTAGTATCTTGATCGGGAGCTTGTCGAATTTACTAGCCTGCTTTGGCCTCTCCTGGGAGGCGCTCGTGTCCAGCGATGGGGTCGACGATCTGAGATGGTCGTTGGGTTCCCGCGCTTCTACGTCGTTTGATTTTTCATTTTCACCCTCCTCTTTCTCCTGCTTGACCTGGACTTGTGGCGTATGGACAGGCTCCATCTCGATGTCGTCATCATCATCCTCGTCATCCTCATCCTCCTCGTCCATCTGCTCTGCCTCTGGCCCCTCCTCATCAGACATCTCGGGGTCAACGGCATCCGGGTCAATCAAGGTACGCTGCCCAGGGTCTCCAACCTCGTACTCTTTCAAGATGCCGAAGATCTCGATGAGGCACCGTCGGAAGTACTCGACGATAAGCTCGAGGAAGCCCGGAAGCTGCAATTGGAAGAGAGATATGTGTTAAAGATAAGTCCCTAGTTGACCAACCTGACCCATCCCTATTTAACCCCTTAACGCCCACTGTCGCAAATATGCAACAAACCGTTTGACTCCAGCCGAGATAACGTCTGCATTCCCCCAATGCTGGTTTGTGCATATTCGCTACGGACCTAGGACCTTCGACAAGCACTTGTTTCAAAGTGACGGACTTATTTCCTGTTTATGCACGAGGATTACTCCGGTCAGGAACATTTGCAACATACCAAATTGACCCCAAATTGACCATTAATGCCCACTGTTTCAGATTTGCAACATACCAAATTGACCCCAAATTGACCATTATGCCCGCTGTTTCAGATTTGCAACATACCAATTGACCATTATACCCACTGTTTCAGATTTGCAACATACCAAATTGACCCCAAATTGACCATTATACCCGCTGTTTCAGATTTGCAACATACCAATTGACCATTATACCCACTGTTTCAGATTTGCAACATACCAAATTGACCCCAAATTGACCATTATACCCGCTGTTTCAGATTTGCAACATACCAAATTGACCCCAAATTGACCATTATACCCGCTGTTTCAGATTTGCAACATACCAAATTGACCCCAAATTGACCATTATACCCGCTGTTTCAGATTTGCAACATACCAAATTGACCCCAAATTGACCATTATACCCGCTGTTTCAGATTTGCAACATACCAAATTGACCCCAAATTGACCATTATACCCACTGTTTCAGATTTGCAACATACCAATTGACCCCAAATTGACCATTATACCCGCTGTTTCAGATTTGCAACATACCAAATTGACCCCAAATTGACCATTATACCCGCTGTTTCAGATTTGCAACATACCAAATTGACCCCAAATTGACCATTATACCCACTGTTTCAGATTTGCAACATACCAATTGACCCCAAATTGACCATTATACCCGCTGTTTCAGATTTGCAACATACCAAATTGACCCCAAATTGACCATTATACCCGCTGTTTCAGATTTGCAACATACAAAAATTTCGATTTATTTGTTGTGCAAAAGTGATATTGGTAATCTCAACATTACTTATCATCTACTTAAAGGCAAAAACACACATAAAACCTTTTTTTTTATATACAGCTATATAAATTCAGACGTTAAGAGGTTAAGTCATTAAAACGTACTGACCTGGTTCAGGTTAAAGTTAGAAATGCTGTTGTCGTCATAGAGAAGAATGTTAATGGTATCCAAAGCCCATGTACTCTCGGCTAACAAGCCTGATTTGAGGGACATCATGACTCGCCAAGCCTCGGGTGTTCCTGAAACAAAACCAAACCCAACGTTCAGAACACTCTACGAATGGACCGAGACACAAGCATTCATAGGAACGATGCTCTGACGCTCTTACCGATATCTTTCATGGTAAGCCGACGACGTGGTTTCAGAATGGGCTGCGAGGCCTCTATTGAACCTGGTGGGAATGCGACGTCTCTCCGAATCAGAGGGGGCTGCACCGACGGCTGGGCGATGTGTGACGCGGGAACTGGAGGTCCGGCCTTCTGAATTTTCATCCCCGAGTGCATGTATGGAGACTTACTGGGTGAGGTCCGGTTCTCCATTGGTCTTGGCATGGGCGCAGGGCTGGACACTTGTGGAATGTGGTTCTGAGAGGATTGATAGTTGGGTTGAAGAGTTCTGGACATTGGTGTCCCGGAGCCCCCCGGCCCGTATGGGGGCTGACGCTGGTTGACATGACCAGGCCAAGATCCCTCATGGTTCATGCGCTGATCTGAAGGCATCATGTCTTCAGAACGATTCATGCTGTGGTAGCCTTGACCTTGAGAGGGGACGCCGGGCGGCCCCTGGCGATTGTGATAGTTTGGGTAGTTCATCTCATTACGTCCAGGCCACATGGGACCTTGGGGTCCGTCGGGGACTGAGGGCACACTCATGGAGCTGCCCATCATCTGCGGCTGCATGGCTGGCTGGGAGTTCGGACCACCCATGTTAGGTCCTCGACCTCGATTGGTTAGGTCGAAACCAAAGGGAAATTGGCTCTGTGGGCCAGGTGGGCGTCTGTCGGAGCCTGGATAGGTATTATACTGGTTATACATGTCTGGTTGGGACTGAGGTCCACCTGGGGCCTGGGGTCCCTGCTGCTGACCACCAAACGGGTACATGTCCCCTTCGTGGCGCTTTGCAGGAGGACCGTAAACACCATCGACCGGTCTCTTCTGCGTGTAATTCTATATGAGAGAACGTTTTGGGTTTTTTAGATCTCAGGCAATAACACAATTAACAATAATGCAATAATAAAGGGATACTCCACTTCTTTGGGGGAGTGGTAAAATGAGCCTATTTCCAAGAGTTAAACAGCTGGGTTTTACCGTTTTCTAATGCATTCAGACGATTTTTGATATTCAGAAGAATATCAGTAACCAGGTCTCATTGACTTCCATTGTATAATTTTTTTCCTACTATGGAAGTCAATGAGACCAGAAACTGTCTGGTTACTGATATTCTTCTAAATATCAGAAAATCGGCTCAGTGGATTCGAAAACGGTAAAACTCAACTGGGGGAGTGGTAAAGTGAGCCTATTTCCAAAAAAAAAAAAAAAAAAAAAAAAAAAAAATGGAGAATCCCTTTGAGGTTGTGTTGCACTGACCGGTGGTTGTTGCGGGTACATTCCTGACTGTTGGTTTGGGTATGGTCCACAAGGGGGAGCACCTTGGCCAGGGTATTGATTACTGTAAGAATCATGCCTGCAAACCAAAAAATACATCCAGTATGGATGTTTAATAGTGAGTAGCAAACAATAGAAAATTTTAATTTTAAGCAAATAAACTAGGGCTGTCAAAACGATTAATCGCATCCAAAAAAAAAAAGTTTGTGTTTACATAATATATGTGGGGGCACTGTGTATAATTATTTTGTATATATATAAAAAACACACATGCATGTATATTTAAGAAAAAAAATTATTTATATATAAAATATTTATATACAAGCATGTGTGTGTGTTTATATATCTAAAATAATTATACACAGTGCACCCACATATATTATGTGAACACAAACTTTTATTTTGGATGCGATTAATCGTGATTAATATTTTTGACAGCCCTAAAATAAACATTTAGAAATTTTTATGTGTATTTTAATTAAATGCTTACCTCTGCTGTTGTGGGGGCCGGTTGGGTGAATACATCCCTGCATCGGCACCAGAAGGCATCATGTTAGGTTGTGGACCCATATTGCCATCTGGGCCCATACTTGAGTCTGGTCTGTAAGGAAATAAATAAATGTCATTTTAAAAATAGCAATTGAAGACACTACACCTTAGTTAGGTTGTGTTGGAAGGTCAAAATCACTACGAAGCTACGATAATAAGCTAGATTTTAGCAGTGTTTCATTGCTGTGATAAATTCAATGGCTGCATTTAATAAAAATGTAAAACATAAACGCTCACCTTCTGTCGTATCCCGGACCATATGGGTACTGTTGTCTTTGACCCATCGGAATATTGCCCATAGGTCCTGCGGCGCCTCGGTTATATTGCTCACCCATGCCACTATTCGAGCCTTGATTTGGGCTCATGAACTGCTCACCCGCTGAAAATGCAAGAGACACACTGAACATCCTCTTTTGTATACTGAAATATTATGTACCACCCATAATTCTGATCATGTTGTGTTTACAACATGACATATCATTAGAAGTACAATTTATACTTACAAGTATAATTAGAAAAAAAAAAAGGCCAGTCACACTGGGATCAGATTCATAGGATGTGCATATTTCTTTTGAGAGCAAAAAATGCGAAAAGTTTCAAATGTTAGTGTAACAAACTACAAGGGCTGTCAAATGATAAATCGCGATTAATCGCATCCAAAATAAAAGTTTGTGTTTACATAATATATGTGGGTGCACTGTGTATAATTATTGTATATATAGAAATATATATATAAAAATACACACACATGCTTGTATATATTTAAGAAATATTTTCATGTATATACTGTATATAATATAATAATAATAATTATTATTTATTTATATTTAATATATAGATTTATGTATAATTTATATTATATATAAATATAAATATTTTATATATAAATATTTTTTTTTTTCTTAAATATACATGCATGTGTGTGTATTTATATATATATACACAAAATAATTATACACAGTGCACCCACATACATTATGCAAACACAAACTTTTATTTTGGATGCGATTAATCGTTTGACAGCCCGACAAACTACATACAAACTGTCTACACTGAGTAAACTGGTAAAGAAGTTGGCTCAGCAAAACTATAAAGATTTCTTCATATAAATTGGGCCAGAACATAAAGATGAGAGATAACTCCATATTACAAAGAAAACAAATTTACAAAAGAGATCCATAATTTTACTTTGTAAGGATATGACAGAGATTCACCTTTTCTCATGCCACCGAAGGGGTCCTTATTCGACTCGTAAGGCCCCATGCGGCCCATCATGTCTGGTCCGCCCATACCAGGCTGATAACCTGAATTGGGGGTTACAGAGTTACGCCTGGTAAAAGCTGGATCCCCACCGTCAGCAAACGGGTCCTGTAAATTCACACTGCTCCTGCGTGAGACATAATGACGATTAGCTCAAATGAAAGACTGAAATTAGTTCTGAACTGATCATCCAGAGGGTATAGTATAGTCATGTACCGTACCTCGCACCAGGCATGGGTGGCATCTGACTGTGCGGTGTTGAGGCAGGGGTCGGGGGCTTCAGGTCACCACCTTCGGCCATTGAACTGCTGGTCGACTGAGGCGTCTGAGGACCCTGTAACGATCCCGATCCAGCTGGGGGAAGGGGGAACATCAGATTTGTCATTCAGCAAACCCAAGAGGAAGTTTAGGTGGCCATATTGTGCGAATCGTAAACACTAGGGGTGTAACGGTTCGGTTCGATAAAGATACACTTGTGTCACGGTTCGATTCGGTACATTTCCGAAAGAAATGCCAGAGAAATTTCCTTGATTCAATTTTTTTTAATTATATTTTTAGTAAAACTAACATCATAAAGTAGAGCCCGACCGATAGAGGATTTTGAAGGCCGATACAAATATTTGTTGGTTTTAAAATCCAATATATCGGCCGATATTTTTATTTTTTATTTTCAGAAACGCGCAACAAAACACTCACAGATTTCCCTAACGTTAGTTATTTGTAGTTATGAGTTTTAACTAAAATAATATGATAATGCATTTTAAAAAGAAACTCATTTCTTTTATTGTCGCAACAGAACAGACTGATGATAGTGGCGTTAGCTAGCTTTGTGGTTAGCTAGTCTATGATGAGCCATAGTTTAGTAATGGATAACGTTATAATGCAAATTGTAAAACTTACATTTTTAATATAACAGGCCGAGGAGAGATACGTCTCATTGCTATAACTGTCACGCGCTATTAAAGAAATACTTCAGTCACATTGTCAAAAGTTAAAAGGACAGTCAGTCAACTACACTGTAACAACGTAACATAACTATTACTAACTAATTCCGCTTCACTCTCGGCTTATTTAACAGCAAAACTGAACGGGTCACAATTTTTGTCATGCTTATTTGAGTTGAGAGAACTGATGGGGATGATCTTTTAATTGTTATTCAAGCGATGTATGTCTCGTGACCAACTCAACGAGTGTTGCCAACAGGTGCCCTCTGGTGGACAAACTATACAACTCCAACACTCATGACATGGTTCAAGCGTGTTTCGTCCGTTTTTATTTTATTTTTGAAATATTCATTTATCGGCCATTATAACTGCCGATACCGATAGTTTGGAAAATGCCTAATATCGGCCGATAATATCGGTCTGGCTCTACTGAAAACCGAACCGAAAGCCTCATACCGAACGGTTCAATACGAATATCGTTACACCTGTGCTTTAAGAAACACAATACCAGAAAACAAAAATCCCAGGCTGTAACATAAACATCAAATATGTCCTGAAGTGCTGCGCTTGTTGTTTCTACAGCGCTTGGACAGACAGCATGCGACACACTTTCAAGGAAATGTGCTGAGCTCGGCTCATTTGGCAACCTTCCCCAGCCTGAAATCAGCTGCTTTTCATGGCACTTAATCTCATTTGAGGACTTTCCCCCACCGATGACACAGGAGAGGTGCTCTGCTAGCTAAGTGCATCCTAAGGTTTGAAACTCCTTATCACAGCATGACAGAGTCTCCATTATTACCACTCAGCCAGCAGTGAAGTGCTTACTCATGTGCTGAGAAAGATGAGGCAGTACGCCTCATGGGTGGTCAGTTGGATCGCTTGAGTACTCAAATGCAATTCACAACAAATGAAGCCCCACTTTTGGTGTTTTTGCATTTAGATATCCGGTTAAGTTGTGACGTATCAAATACTGTTTCCAGGTCCAAGTCTCAATTCTTCAACTGAGAATACTATTTCAACAGATATTCATGAGCATATTTTTTTAATAGCACACATTTAACCCTCAGGTGCTCAAAATTCAAAATTTTCTGTTTTGAATTTTTTAAAAATCACAGCTTCATTGGAATGTTATGAAACTTGGTGTCTTTTATGGCTATGGTATGTGAATTAAAAAAAATGAGGTCATGATCTGAGCATGCTAAGTGGTCGTAAAAAAAATAGTCACACTTGTGCTATTCGGTCAAAAATGACCTCCATTGGAAATGAATAGGAAATTGACAAACACAAAAATTCACTATTTTTTTTTTTTTAACTTTTTTTTTTAAAATAAAAATCGTTTTTGAGATTGTTTCAACTATATATTCAAATCCACCAAAAAAATGTGTTCATAAACATCTGGGGAATTCACATGCCTCTCCATAGAGAGCTGTACATGCCATCTAGTGGTTACACCATGATTCTACGCTTTTTCTCTATACTGTAACCAGATGGTGCTAATTTTCTTCAAAAAAAAAATTTCTGAAGGCCTAGACTCTATTAAACTAAAATACTGCATTAATAATTTTTTGGGGAAAAAAAAATTATATATATATATATATATATATATATATATATATATATATATATATATATATTTCCATGGCAAAAATATACCATAAATATTGCATAAATATTAATAAATTCAATCAAATTGTCTCAAAATACTAAATTACAAAGAATAAATATTATAGAACAAAAATAAATTGCATTGGTTTTACTGGGATGGAGGAAGTTTAATTTTTAGGTGTCCGGTCACTTTTGACCGGGAAAATAACAAGTGTGACTCTGAAACGAAGAGCACCTGAGGGTTAAGCAAAGCTTCTGAAAACATCCCGTTAGGGAACTCACGATATTCCAAAAGTCGGTACCAATAACAAACATTTTACAGATCACAGCTAAATCTGCTGGAACTATTTTTCCACCTTATTTAACTTTTAAATATCATTAAATTCAATGAGTTTATTTTTTATGAACATGAGCAAGTCAAGGTCATTTATGATCATAAGCAAATAATACATAGACATTGAAGGTTACATGCTGTTTAAAAGTAAAACGTTTATTAAAAGTGAACAAGCAACATTTCTAGCAAGGCAAGGCCAGGCAAGTTTATTTATATAGCATATAATAGAGAAACGTTTTGAACTTGACTGTCTCTTTAAGTTCTTGAGTGCTCGTGCCAATCCCGACCAACATAATTACCATGTTTAAGCAGACTCGAGCCAATGTGCTTGTGTGTCAGTGTCAGAGAGTGCAGGGAATGATGACGAGAAACGTGTGTGGCTGAACGGCGTGTTTGTACACCACATGTTGCAGCTCATCTTGCGGCCAGCTAGAGGACGATTACTACTGGCGTGCCTGTTGGATGACTCATACTTTCATTCATTAACTCGTACACACATCGGGGTCACTGCCAGGTCAGACGTAACCGTATCTCACACTTCACACATGCTCTTTAACACACGGCACAATGCCTCAGCCTCCCTCCTCTGGGCAAAGGATATCCCTCAAACACAGATAAAGAGGGGGGAGGGTGGGAAAAAAGATGAGGAAAAACCCAGCTTGACTTTACATATCACACACACACACACACACCCTCCCCTCGGTTCAGCCCTCCAGGGGTTTGCCTCTGAATCCCGAGGCCAGGAGAACCCAATCTGCCGGAAGGGGAGTCGGGGAGTCGGGAGCTCATGACACTGTGCCAAGCAGACGTGCTCTACATCACAGGGGATCCTCTTTAACTCGCCCCGTTTCTCTTATAATCTTAGTTTCAACAGAACTTACTCTCTTTTACATGAGACGTGTAAACAGCTGGAGTGCATAACCCAGCAGTCTCATTAAGCAAACTTAAAGGGATATTCCACTTTTTGGGGGGGAAATAGGCTCATTTTACCACTCCCCCAGTTGAGTTTTACCATTTTGAATCCATTCAGCCGATTTTCTGATATTTAGAAGAATATCAGTAACCAGACAGTTTTTGGTCTCATTGACTTCCATAGTAGGAAAAAAATATACTATAGAAGTCAATGAGACCAGAAACTGTCTGGTTACTGATATTCTTCTAAATAGAGCCAGACCGATATTATCGGCCGATATTAGAAATTTTCTAAAATATCGGTATCGGCAGTTATAATGGCTGAGAAATGAATATTTCAAAAATAAAATAAAAACGGACGAAACACGCTTGAACCATGTCATGAGTGTTGGAGTTGTATAGTTTGTCCACCAGAGGGCACCTGTTGGCAACACTCGTTGAGTTGGTCACGAGACATACATCGCTTGAATAACAATTAAAAGATCATCCGCATCAGTTCTCTCAACTCAAATAAGCATGACAAAAATTGTGACTATCATGTCCAGTTTTGCTGTTAAATAAGCCGAGAGTGAAGCGGAATTAGCTAGTAATAGTTACGTTACGTTGTTACAGTTTAGTCGACTGACTGTCCTTTTAACTTTTGACAATGTGACTGAAGTATTTCTTCAATAGCGCGTGACAGTTATAGCAATGAGACGTATCATCTCTCCTTGGCCTGTTATATTGAAAATGTATGTTTTACAATTTGCAGTATGACGTTAATATAATAACCACAAATAACTAACGTTAAAAAAATAACCACAAATAACTAACGTTAGGGAAATCTGTTAATGTTTCGTTGCGCGTTTCTGGAAAAAAAAAAATTTATATCGGATTTTAAAACCAACAAATATTTGTATCAGCCTTCAAAATCCTTTATCGATCGGGCTCTACTCGAAACAACCACGCATTAACCTTTCCTTCAAATTCATATGCTTCAAACACTGTGGTAATCTTACACCAGGAGGAGAAATGCTGAAAGCAAGCAGCAAATCTCACAAACACTGAGAACATATTTGATGTTTAATGCACATCTCTGTGAAGAGGGATTGCGGACCAATAATGAAGAACTAGCATATGAAATCGGCCTTTTTGCATCACACCTGGTTATAGTATGCCATTTAGTTTCAGATCAAGGTATTACAACCAAAAACCCAGTTGTTGGGCATGTCGGCACTGACCTGGTGACGGGGGCTGGACCTTAGCCTGGTTCTTTTTCGGGTCAGTGTTGAAGAAGTCCGGTGGAGGGTCTTCCCCTCGCTCGATCTTGCACTCGAAGGCGTAGAGACACTGGATGTACTGCTTCTTTAGAGAGCTGGCCGCACTACTGGATGTGCCCACGTTTAGGTTAGTGGCTAATTCCCTCCACTTTTTATTCTTGTTCACCTGAAAACAGCAGACAGACACAATTAACATAGGCATAACAAATAAAAATAAGCATTTCATCTGCAAATAACTCCTAATGAACCCATTCTGTAATTTACAGCTACCATATCAGGAGAAGTTCATCTCCACACCTGAGTGAGGCCACCGATCTCCTTGACGGACACGTAGAGGCGAAAGAGGTCGAGGGGTTTGCGGCCCACCGCGGGGAGATTGTTCATGCCCATGGCTTTCTCCTCAGCAAACGCCAGGTAACGATCCACCCACATTTTCCTCTCTGGCTCCGGACCCAGCTCATACAGACGGGTTATCTTCTCATTAGTGGTGGTGGAGGAACTCGACTTCTAAAACGGATGAAAAATTGGAAAAATGGATGCATGTAGCTTGAAAAACATGCAATTTTTATAAACAGGGCATCAATACATGGATATATCAACACAGTGTGAGTGTGTGTGCATTTCAGTGGAAAAGCATTTTCATTAATGATGTATAAAGGCAGGACTGCAGGGAGCAATTTCAAAACCCCTGAATGTGCACTCCTCCCCATGTACATTCACAACCCTGCACACAGATGATCAGTCAAGCGCTGGTCACACCGCTCAGGGAGGCCCGTGTCCTTGAGCTTAGCTTAAGAGAGGCACGTTTGCCAGAAAAAACTAAGGCCGAGACCCATTTCAATATTAATAGTAGGGATGGGCAATGATTAATCGCATCCAAAATAAAAGTTTGTGTTTACATAATATATGTGTGTGTGGTGTGTATAATTAATTTGTATATATAAATACACACACATGCATGTATATATTTAAGAAAAAAAGTGTTAACATATCAAATATTTATATTTATATATTATATTAATTGTGAATAAATATATATAAAATATATACATGCACATATTTCTTAAATATATGCATGCATGTGTGGGTATTTATATACTAGGGCTGTGCAAAAGTTAATTGCGATTAAATCACATTCAAAATAAAAGTCTGTATTTACATAATATTTTTGTGTGTATAATTATATAATTATAATTAAAATAAAAAATAATTATAATTATATAATTTTTGTGTGTAAATAATATAATTATTTTGTATATTTAAATACCCACACATGCATGTATATATTTAAGAAAAATGTTTTATTAACATATCAAATATTTATATATAATATTAATTGTGAATATATATATATATATAAAATATATACATGCACATATTTCTTAAATATATGCATGCATGTGTGGGTATTTATATAGACTAGGGCTGTGCAAAAGTTAATTGTGATTAAATCGCAACCAAAATAAAAGTCTGTGTTTACATAATATATTTGTGTGTGCTGTATATAATTATTTTGTATATAAATACACACACATGCATGTATATATTTAAGAATTATTTGCGCTTAAATTCTGTATAAATATATAAATACATAATCTATATTATATAAATATAAATATTTTATATATGAATTTTATATTGAATTTTTAACACATTTTCTTAAATATATACATGCATGACAATTATATACAGCACACAGAAAAATATTATGTAAACACAGACGTTTATTTTGGATGCAATTAATCGCGATTAATTTTTGCACAGCCCTAATATATACAAATTAATTACACACAGTACACACACATACATTATGTAAACACAAACTTTTATTTTGGATGCGATTAATCGTTGCCCATCCCTAATTAATAGCTCTTTACCTTTTTTGATTCGGTCTTAGGAGTACCGTCCACTTTGTTATTCAACTTCTGCGATTGGTTGAGTTTCTCCATGCCAAACTCTGGACTGGGAGCCATGCCTATGAGACAAATGGAAAAACACCGTCATTGTGGAACACTTTAATTATTAAAAAAAATCTAGAAAAATGTGCAGACAAAAACTGATGTGTGAATAAAAATACAGGAAGTTCAGTGCTTACCTGCAGAGTTATTGGACATGTTGCCAGGCATTGGGTACGGTCCTGCTTGATTCATCATACCCTGCATGCTGTTCATGGGTGGTGCATATGGAGACCCGGCTCCCATCATTCCTTGGTTCATGTTGGGAAATCCAGGCGGTCTAGGAGAGAAACGAATTAAACAAATTTGACTAAACTGAAAAATTTTAAATGGTTTGAATGAGTCAGATGATTTTGAAAAATTGTGCCATTATAGATGCTCGGTTTGGTTTCGAGTACTTCATTTAAACGTGTCAAGGATTTTGAATTAATTGCATACTTAATTGCACACTCCACACAACTACCTGCTGATGGCACCCTATAATCATGCATTTTTAAAATATTTGCATTGACAGTCAGTGGAATGGACTCACTGACCAATGAGTTTGTCTGGTCCGATCAGATCCAAACATCTTTTTTTTAGTTCGAGCGGGCCTGTATTCTGCATGGCACTTCTCACTGAGTTTAAGTGCACTCTACCTGTGTATGGAGTTGGATGGGCCATGGTGCATGCCCGCTGCAGCAGGATCCTGAGGCTTTCTGTTCATTCCCGGTGGAGGACACATTCCAGATGCCACCTGAGGGGGCATGCCACCCATGTTGGGGGCAATGCCAGGGCCGTATGGCCTCGTACCCATCTGACCTGGCCCCATGCGTCCTGGAGGCATCCCTCCATACGGCCCTCCTCCGCCCTGCCCAGCCATAGGGTTCATGGATCCACTCATGCCAGGACCACCTGGATAGTTAGCATTCGGCATGCCTCCATAACCTGGTGGCCTCGGGTAACCTGTTCAGTAGATTTTGAGGTTATAGGCTAGAGAATATGTTTTTCATGTTCTTAAGTCAAATATTTAATCAAAGCTGCTCACCTTGAGGTCCATACTGGGCACCCTGCGGTCCATAGTTAGCCATGGTGTTGTTCTGGGGGAAGGAGCCCATCCCACTATGCATTTGGCCTCCAGATGATTGCCGTGGGGATAAAGTTGACCCGGGTTGAGGAGAGCCGTATGGCATCTGAGGGTTCCTCATATATACTGCAGAGAGCGGACACGGTTATGCTGTGGTAAACTAGCCTTGACGTTAATTATTAGAAACAAAATAAAGAATAATAATACTGGATTTTTTCACTGTAAAATAAAACAAATATTAAATATAAATATAATTATTTTAGGGCTGTTAAACGATTAATCGCATCCTATATATATATATATATATATATATATAGATTTATAAAATATAAATATATTATATATATTTTATAAATATAATATATTTTAATAAAAAAGTTAAAACATTTTTAATAAAATATTTTTTATATAAATAATATTTTTTTCCTAAATATACATGCATATGTGTCTGTGTGTGTGTGTGTGTGTGTGTGTGTGTATATATATATAGTATATAGATTTATAAAATAAATATTATATATTTTTTATAAATGTAATATTTTAATAAAAAAAATTAACATATTTTTAATAAAATATATATATATATATTTTAATTATATAAATATATATATACACACATATATACACACACACACGCTTGTAAATATTTAAGAAATATTTTCATGTATTTATATATATATATATATATTATATAGATTTTTAAAATAAAAATATATTATATATATTTTAGAAATATAATATATTTTAATAAAAAAATTTATTAAAAAAAATTTAAATATTTTTAATACAATATTTTATATATAAATAATATTTTTTTCCTAAATATACATGCATGTGTGTGTGTGTGTGTATAATTATACAGTGCACCCACATATATTATGTAAACACTAACTTTTATTTTGGATGCGATTAATCATTTAACAGCCCTAAAATAATTATATTTAATATTTGTTTTATTTTACATTTATATATTCATTTTTATTTATTAATCACCTAAAGTTAAAAAATATATATATTTGTATTGTAATTTTACAGATTTATTTTTGGGAGTTTTTGTCTTTTATCAAAGGACAGTACATAGAGGACAGGAACACAGAGTACACAGACCTTAGTCAAATTGTAAAAATCATAAATCGTCAAAACTATCAAGACTCACCTCTATCCTGACTAATGGAGGAATGTAATATACCATCTGATTGGACACTGGATGGTCTGGGGGGCATTTGGTTTCCTACATGTGACAACAAAGTGTTAAAAAACAGTGGACAATTGCGGATAATCACTAAAGTAAACTAAAAGCAGTAACTGCATTATTAAAATAAATGATATAGTTGAGGTTCCCACCAGGCATGGTTCCAGGCGAGAGGGGTCCTGTGCGCGAGGCCGGGCCGCTGGCGGGCGAACCCACGGGTGAGGGAGAGGGCCCACGGATACCCGAGAGGTGAGGAGAGGTGTGGGGAGAGAAAGGAGACTGCGCTGGGTTGCTCTGTTCACCCTGACTGCTGGACACACCTGATGTGCTCACGCCCGGGCTCAAAGCACCCTCTGTGCCCGTGGGGAGATCGTCGATGGAGCCCGACAAATCCTGCACATGACAACAAGAGGAAATGAAAATATGATTTAGTGTAACGCAAAACATTACTGTTGCTTATTCCAAGTGATCTGAACAAACCGGAGCACTTGTGCCACACCATTTGAGTGCCAGACGATGAATAAGGGTCTTATCTAGCGATGCGATCGCTCATTTAAAAAATAAATAAATAGTTTAAGTTTTATAAGCTCAAATGTGATGTGATGCACGTTCATGTTCGAACTCATTCATCAAAACGAACAAATCTTTTTTTGAGTCATGACTATATAAGACCCTTATTCATCGTCTGGAATCGTTTAAAGCCCTTTGAACAGTTTGCACTGAAACTCTCTTTTGGACCTTGAACCGTTTGGTCCCCATTGAAGTCCATTATATGGAGAAAAATGCTGGAATGTTTCATCAAAAACCTTAATTTCTTTTCCACTGAAGAAAGAAAGACGTGGACATCTTGGAAGACATGGGGGCGAGTAAATTATCAGCAAAAGTTTTTTTTAATAGTGAACTACTCCTTTAACGAAAAAAAAAAATCTCATTGCATTGCTTAATGTCAAGTAGGGACGTCATGAGAGCAAATTAACTCCGGTATATAAACTTTGCGACAACACTTTGCTTTCAAATTTGCAACCACGCATGCTCTGTGTATAAAATGTATGATAACTGATGCAATATTCAATATGCTATACGATATTGCTTGAATGTGTAAAATTAATTTACATTATACTTAAAAACTGAAAGTTAAATAATATATGAAGAGTTGAGATGCAAAAGCCTCTAAGTGCCACTTGAAATTTTCTTCTAAAATGATCATTTTTCAGTAATTCAGTAATTCATCAATCAGTAATTTCACTTAAATGGCAATGAAGATTACCTATTAATTGTAATTTAAGTGAAATTACTGAACTTAAATATACAAGTTTGACAAAAATGGTCATTTTAGAAGAAAATTTCAAATGGCACTTAGAGGCTTTTGCATCTGAACTCTTCATATGTTTCACTTATGCGGGAAAAGAAAGCGTCACTACAACTGAAAGTGAACAGCAGTGTTGTTACATTACATTAGTCAAAATCTGACCGTTTTAACATCAATGTATACAAAACAAAATACCTATTTTAAAATACCCAATGACTGTTCAACTTGGCAATATAAATTATATAAACTTGTTCAGTTTTCATTATATCAACATAAAACTAGATGTGCACGATCAGTTATTTTTTTTTATTATTTTTAATAGATCTGTTATTAAAAATAAGAACAAGAGACAAAGTACAAACAATAGGACAAATACAATAATCGTGCATAATAATAAAGCTTTTTTGGTTTGGTTGCATGAACACAGAGGATATTAATGTCTTCATTTGTGTTCTTAAGATGAACAGAAGTCTTATGGGTTTAAAACAACATAAGATGAACAAATTGGCTACTCAATTGTTGAAGCATTCTGATCAGTCCTTAATAACAGCAACGATCTGGTCTGGATGGCAAACACAACAAATTAGCGTTGCTGTGTCAAAGTTTTGGACAGGCAAACACTTCACATTTTCTCCAAAATAAAGCTAGTTGCAAGGCAAACATCAGCAACATGTGCATAAATACAACATTAAAAAACAACAACTATTAGATATGAAAATGTCCTTAAAATACAGTCTTTGATTATGGATGGTTTTCCCCGTTACAGAACATTGGCTGCCTGAAAGCAAGCCTGAGCAAAATGAGCAGTGAGTTCATTTGGGGTGTGTGATGCTGAAATCAATCTGGCAGTCAGTCATAAAGCCTCCCAGCGGAGGAGTGTGTGTGTGTGGGAATATTTACACACTGAACTGTCGTCACGTGGAGCGCATGTGTTCAGTGAAAATTTGCAAGCTCATCTGCCAGAGTCAGATCAGAGAGAGGGAAAGGGAAAAAAAGTGGGAGTGGAATGAGAAAAACACACACACACACACACACACACACACACTCAGAGCCCGACTGGAGCTTAGCCAAGTATTCCCATAGAAATCTCACACTCCAAAGACTGGCTGCGGCCCCAAAGTCGGCGGTTTTGCACTTGAAACGGCGCCCGCTGCTATTTTTGGGCCGTGACCTGCTGGAGGAACCCGAGAGGGAGAGACAGGAGGAGAACGCTGATTCAGGCTCCTGTTTTAACCGCCACACACACACACTGCATCCACGGAGAGAGTTGGTATGACCCAGGTCTGCTCTCCAAACAGGAAACAATTCTCTGTGGATGTGTGTTAATGTTGGCGTACTAGGAGATTCCAGTGTGTGTGACCCATGAGGAAGGTGTTTATTACTCAAGAGTGTATCACTGATCCCAATGAGAAGGCATTAATTAATGGAGACCCTGAGGACAGAAACTGTCTGTGTGTGCGCGTAAAAAACAAAAAAACAATTACAAAATCACATCAAGAACTGTTACCAATGTATTTTGCTCAGACACAAGTTTGTCTTCACAGATCTCTGTGATCAATTAACCCTCTGATGGTCTGCGTTTAGGAGTCACGTAAAAACCCAGTAAAACCCAATGCAATTTATTTTTGTTCTATAATATTTATTCTTTTTAATTTATTATTTTGAGACAATTTGATTGAATTTATTAATATTTATGTAATATTTATAGTCTTTTTTAGCATGAAAAAAAAAAATATATATATATATATATATGTACATATTCTGAAGATGTGACTTCATATTCTGAAGATTTTAACTAGTTTGATAATGTATTCAACAATCAATAAATCGCATTTTCAGCATGATTTAATACATTTTACAATGCATAAATCCATTATTAGCAATACTCAACTAGTGTTTCATCTCCAATGATTACATTGTAACAAATATTGTTGGTTTAACTTAAATTAAATGACCTGGTAGCCTTAAAATTTTAAGTTGATTGAACTGGAAAAAGTGAGTTAATACAATGAAGGAGATTAATTTAATCATCAGAAACTCAAAATAATAAGTTATCTGAGCTAAATAAATTAAGTTGATTTCACAAGAAAAAAATGTTGTGATAACAAATCTTGAAAATATATTTTTTACATCAGCAATAGTCTGGACCATTGTCAACAAATAGATCTGGATGCATGTAACCTGCTAATTTACATATATTACAGATGAGACATTGTCAATTATCAACAGCACTGTATTGTCACTATAAATTAACTTTTAAATTTAAGAGCTAAAATACTAGATTATTGAGACTTCAATATTTAATTTCAAGTTAAAACAAACTGGGAAATCCTGAAACATCCAATCCTCTGCTATCACAAGACCAGTCTTCTGACTGATTCGCTTCTGTCCTGACAGGAGAGTCACATGAACTTGTCTGACCCTGTGATCTCTAAATGTCAGTGAGGTCACGAGAGGTCAGACTGGGCTCTCCTGATGACACAGAGGTCACGAGTAGCAGCTCAGTTCAGGGCATGAGAGCAGCATTGAGCAACATGTTACACTGTCTGAACACAGCAATACATCACACTCACAGACCGAGCCTCCAGGCTATCGACAAAACATGTGCATCTTAAAGCTGGAATACACTGTTTTAAAATGCTTTATGCTTTTTATTTGTCAAGAACAATTTTGAACATGCTTTATCTGTTAACAGTTTGTTTACCTGATCAGTGCACTATTTTACTTTTTGCACTTTTTCATACAACTTTTTATTGAAGTGTTTTTTGTAGGGATGGGCAACGATTAATCGCGTTTAATCGCATCCAAAATACAAGTTTGTGTTCTCATAATATATGTGTGTGTAGTGTGTATAATTAATTTGTAAATATAAATACCCACACATGCATGTATATATTTATAGAAAAATGTGTTATTAATATATCAAATATTTATATTTATATATAATATTAATTGTGAATAAATATATATAAAATATAAACATGCATATTTTTCTTAAATATATACATGCATGTGTGGGTATTTATTTATATATGCAAATTAATTATACACACTACACACATATTCTGTAAACACAAACTTTTATTTTGGATGCGATTAATCGTTGCCCATCCCTTGTTTTTTGTATGTAAGGAGGGTGTAAAATTACAGTACTGTTGCTATGTTTGTAAAACAACAAAATAAATATGGGTTCTATATCAGTTATCAGGCACATAAACATGCAAATACTCGCTATCAGTTATTTAAAAAAAATATATAATAATAATAATAATGTCTAGTACAGCCTACACACGTCCGTTGCCATTATTTTTGGAATGACTTATCGCAAGAAAATCGCATAACATCGTCATTAATGGAAACGACATCATTTCGCAATAGTTTATCGACATTAAGAAAAAAAACGTTGCGGTTTTGTGCAAATATGTATTGACGCCACTCTATCATGCAAAATGTATCACTCGGTTATACTCGGTTAACCATGGACACCCCTAACTTGTACTATGCCCTATGTACTCAACTGCCTAGTGTATGAGTATACGATTATTTTGTCATTCAGTATTGGAGTCTAAAAGCCCAGTTGAGTAAAAGTCCAATGTTTAACACTTTTACAGTTAAATGAGTATTTCATCCGGGTATCTAAAACTCACTTGTTCTTTTTGTGATTTTCAGTATGTGTACCATTTACTGTAACACAGCACTGAATAGTGTATAAGTACACAAACTGGGACGCACCTACAGACCACTGCTGGCTCAGGATGCTGATCCACTCCCTCGCCTTTTCCTGTTCACTCTCTCTCTCTCTTACACACACACACACACACACATGCCCATTCATCTGTTGCCAAAACATTAGAATGAGGAAAGGCAGAGAGGGGGGGAGGAGACAGGGACAGAAAAAAAAAAAAAAACAAGCGCAGCTGCATCTGTGAGGTTGCCATAGCAACTGTCTCCACGTGCTTGACACATTAGTGCAAAGTGGAGCACCCCCTCCCCCTCCACTCCCATTCTCTGGCGCTGAGGTCACAGTGCTGTCACACACACACACACACACAGGCGTTCACACTCACCTAACACGAAGACGGCAAGTTTAAGCAAACCCAAAAACACCAATCCGGACATGCACACACACACACACACACACACACACACACACAGCAGATTAATTGTTGCTGCTCACACCAAATCAGAGCAGTACAAACATCTCTAGGAGGACCCAAACACAGTGTGCTGTCTGTGCAGACGTCAGCCATGAGGGGGCGCTACCGGCCCACTGATTGTGAAAGTGATGAGAGAGAGAGAGAGAGAGGGCCCTGCCTCCACCAGCGGCCATTACTGCCTCACTCTCAGCACATACACAGACTCTCGTCTCGCGAAGGCAAGCAACACTGCTGCTATTGCTCATATTAGAGTTAGGGATTCAATCAGGCTTTACGAGAGACGAGAATACCATACAGATTTATAGGTGGCCTATTTTGACTGACTGTTTAAGCAAGCGCATAAAAACTACAGAACAGCCTAGCAACCACCCACACTAGCAACCGTCTAGCAATGCAACCATTGTGACCGTGACGTCTGCATGGGCAAGCACCAGTCAACAGGGCTCCGCGATTTGGGGAAGTTCGCTATTTAAAGTATAATGTCCTGCAAAAAAGCACCGTAAACGTAGAAGGGTTTTTTCTCCACAATTATAAAGTAATCACAATTTTGCCTTTGCGATCACTATATATCAAAATACATCAAGTTAGAAAATAAAAGAGCCCGACCGATAAAGGATTTTGAAGGCCGATACCGATACTAATATTTGTTGGTTTTAAAATCCGATATATCGGCCGATATATATATATATTTTTTTTTCAGAAACGCGCAACAAAACATTAACAGATTTCCCTTATTTATGTGTTTTAACTAAAATAATATGATAATGCATTTTAAAAAGAAACTCATTTCTTTTATTGTCGCAACAGAACAGACTGATGATAGTGGCGTTAGCTAGCTTTGTGGTTAGCTAGTCTATGATGAGCCATAATTTAGCAATGGATTAGCAATTTAGCTATATTTTCAATATAACAGGCCAAGGAGAGATGGTACGAATACTTCAGTCACATTGTCAAAAGTTAAAAGGACAGTCAGTCAACTACACTGTAATGTAACGTAACTATTACTAGCTAATTCCGCTTCACTCTCGGCTTATTTAACAGCAGCAAAACTGAACGGGTCACAATTTTTGTCCTGCTTATTTGAGTTAAGAGAACTGATGGGGATGATCTTTTAATTGTTATTCAAGCGATGTATGTCTCGTGACCAACTCAACGAGTGTTGCCAACAGGTGCCCTCTGGTGGACAAACTATACAACTCCAACACTCATGACATGGTTCAAGCGTGTTTACTCCGTTTTTATTTTATTTTTGAAATATTAGTTTATCGGCCATTATAACTGCTGATACCGATAGTTTGGAAAATGCCTAATATCGGCCGATAATATCGGCCTGGCTCTAGATAATACTACAACCACTAATTATAATAGGTTATTTTATATAATAATGGGCTTTTCAACTAAAGGTTATTTTGGAAACATCCCACATTAAACAGCACACGCATCTGTCAAAGGGCAAGCCACGTTAAACATTACGTTAAATGCATTAGTTTGAAGATTACAAATAAAGAATTCTTACATCACGTACCCTTCATTCCATTTAATCCACTATTTTTAGATGCATTTTATCCATAGAAATGCATTATTCAGTGCTGTAATTTGAAGCGACTGGTGGAAGTTTTCCATGCACAGTGTGGATGATTTTCATTATTGATTTTATCGATTAGTTGTTGCAGCCCCATTTAATAATAATAATAAAGATATATAATCTGAGATCCTGAAAACATTGGATCATGAGCCGCTTGTGGCTACGTTGCTGTGCTTCAAAACGAGTACATTTAATTAAAAATGAGCCGTATTGCGATTTTCTTTTTATTATTTATCGTGCAACCCTTCCACTCACAATGTAAATTTTGCTAGTAATAGCTGATCACTCACTTAGTTTACACACTCCATGGTTGTATCCTCACGTCCCACTAAACTACTGATCTTTCCAAGGGCTATGTTCTCCTTTCAAATACTCAACAAATAAACTGGCTGTTGCATTGCATCTCGTTGTTTCAGCGTCTTGTGCCAAAGTTATAAATACTCTTATTAAATCATGCATTCTATAAAAATCTTTTCAAGAGCCCGGGGGTCTTGGCATGTGAACGACCCATAATCTCCTCTGGAGTGCTGGCCAGGACCGAAAGTCACCATGAACAGTGCAGGTGCAAAATTGCTCTTGGATAAATAAAAATAAAATGATAAATTAAGTCTGTTTTGGCAAATTTGTGTATGTACTGAATTACAATCATTGTAATATGATTTTAAGTAATAAATTCATCAAGTCACAGAATAAGTTTACAAGTAAAGACTGCTCATTTTGTTTCCTTGGCTGGAATTCCCGAAAACTTTAACGCTATGTCGTTCTTATGTTGTAGCTTGAGCTGTACTGCGTGTTTCCCGAAATGTTATTAGTTAAGTGTAACCTATGTTTGGGCAATGTTTAAATACGCCATTAAAAACACTGCAGATTCTCGTATAACTTTGACAACTTAAGTTATCACTGTATTAAAGTTAAGTAGAGCCAGACCGATATATCGGCAGACCGATATTAGGCATTTTCCAAACTATCGGTATCAGCAGTTATAATGGCCGATAAATGAATATTTCAAAAATAAAATAAAACCGGACAAAACACGCTTGAACCATGTCATGAGTGTTGGAGTTGTATAGTTTGTCCACCAGAGGGCGCTCTACACCGTCCCTGTTGGCAACACTCGAGACATACATCGCTTGAATAACAATTAAAAGATCATCCCCATCAGTTCTCTAAACTCAAATAAGCATGACAAAAATTAGCTAGTAAGCTAGCAGAATTAGCTAGTAATAGTTACGTTACGTTGTTCCAGTGTAGTCGACTGACTGTCCTTTTAACTTTTGACGATGTGACTGAAGTATTTCTTTAATAGCGCGTGACAGTTATAGCAATGAGACGCATCATCTCTCCTCGGCCTGTTATATTAAAAATGTATGTTTTACAATTCGCAGTATGACGTAATCCATTGCTAAATTATGGCTCATCATAATTTAGACTAGCTAACCACAAAGCTAGCTAACGCCACTATCATCAGTCTGTTCTGTTGCGACAATAAAAGAAACAAGTTTCTTTTTAAAATGCATTATCATATTATTTTAGTTAAAACTCAAAAATAACTATAAATAACTAATGTTAGAGAAATTTGTTAATGTTTTGTTGCGCGTTTCTGAAATAAAAAAAATATCGGCCGATATATCGGATTTTAAAACCAAAAAAAATGTTTGTAGCGGTATTTATCTTTACTTTATCTATTACTTTATCGGTCGGGCTCTAAAGTTAAGTGAAACAAAACGGACAAATGTTTACTTTCACGAGCCGTCACATATTTGCGAGCTTGCATCAGGGGCTTACAGGCTTCCGTACTTCGACTGCCACGCCTCTTGTGGTATTTCGATTCTCTCAAGTCTGCATTCGATGCATCCTCAATATCCAGAACACATCCGGGTACTTTCATGAGTCCGCTGTACTTGTGTTCTCGGATACTGAAATTTAACTTGATGACGTAGTTTGACTATCGGCTTTTACGGAAACGTACATCATCACTTAACCTCAGAGCTCCTGGCAGGTCTTGAAACCTCTTGCACATTAATCACTACAACCCAATTTTTCCCTAGGGAAAATGAATGGGATTTTTCCGGAACCTGACTGTTGTGCTACATGCCATGGTCACTCTCTCTAAGAGTGATTGAACGTCTGTGATTGGATTTACCAGTAAACCAATCAAAGCTGGAGCCATAGAGCCGAGGGCTGCGTCCAAAAACGTGGGTAGTTGAGTTGTTGCCGCGCAGTCCTATCAGACAGTGACTTTGCAGGCAGCGTCTGCACACGAAACTGAAACCAACATAATGGTTTAATGATCTACAGCAAAACAGAGAGCTTTGGTGAAAACCAAGAGAATATTCAATAAGTACAATAGTAATTTCTATTAATCAAAAGTGGAAAATGATATCAAAAATTTACAATCACACAAAGTGACCACCAACCATAACTTTCAGATGCCGTCTTTGCTTTTTCCCTCAACTGTTTCAAAATGGAAAGCGCATGATTATAGGGCTATCAAACGATTAATCGTGATTAATCGCATCCAAAATAAAAGTTTGTGTTTACATAATATATGTGGGTGCACTGTGTATAATTATTTTATATATATATATATATATATAAAAATACACACACATGCTTGTATATATTTAAGAAATATTTTCATGCATATAGATTTATATATAATTTAGATTACAAATATTATATTAATATTTAATATTATATTAATAAATTATATTATAATTTATAATATAAATTATATATAAATATTTGATATATAAATACTATTTTTTCTTAAATATATACAAGCGTGTGTGTGTATTTATATATATACAAGATAATTATACACATATATTATGTAAACAAAACTTTTATTTTGGATGCGATTAATCGTGAAGGACGCATGTATGCGGACATGCCTTTATGCATCATCTGAATGCAGCATTAAAACTTTCAGACACATCCAAAAGCTGATGAATACCTTTAGGTATTTATCCTAAATTTTTGGTTAACTGCACAATATAGAGCCAGACCGATATATCGGGACACCAATATTATCGGCCGATATTAGGCATTTTCCAAACTATCGGTATCGGCAGTCATAATGGCCGATAAATGAATATTTCAAAAATAAAATAAAAACGGACGAAACACGCTTGAACCATGTCATGAGTGTTGGAGTTGTATAGTTTGTCCACCAGAGGGCGCTCTACACCGTTCCTGTTGGCAACACTCGTTGAGTTGGTCACGAGACATACATCGCTTGAATAACAGTTAAAAGATCATCCCCATCAGTTCTCTAAACTCAAATAAGCATGACAAAATTTGTGACTATCATGTCCAAAAAAATAAAATATCGGCCGATATATCAGATTTTAAAACCCAAAAATATTTGTATCAGCCTTCAAAATCCTCTATCGGTCGGGCTCTAGTTCAAATTATTGTAACGACTAAGTGTTTCCACAAGTAAAAATATCCTTTAGTGACACACTGAACAACTTTGTAAGCTAAACGTCATCACATCATATGAGCATCACCATCAGAGCTGCAAATAAAAACATCTATTCACAGGCATCTGGACTGATCCATCCTCTCTCTCTCTCATCGGGGAGGGGTTCTCTGTTTGAGTGCATTTAGGGGGTCTATTGTGCGGGTCACAATAGTAGCGGGACCACAGATGCTTCTGTAAGGGAGGCAGCTGCCCAGTCTGGGTGAAAACAGGGAGAGAGAAGGGAGGAGAGGTGGATACTGGGGGGCTGGGTGTCTGACAGAGGGAAAACAGCCTGTCTGCCTCTCCTCCAGAGCAACGCCCCTCCGAGTCAGAGCTGAGCAGAGCACAGGGCCGGAGATGCGGATACAGCACGGGAAAACTGCTGGAGATGTAGGCCGATATTAAGGGATGAGAGAACTGAGATCGGCAAATAAGGATAAGAATCATCAGCAACTTATAATGGGACTCTGTTTCCTAATCCACTTTAGGAATTGTTACAGAACCAAATTTGTACGATTTTAATACAACGCTAAATACATTAACACAACCTAGACAGACAAGGCTTAAAGGGATACTCCACTTTTTTTTGTAAATAGGCTCATTTTACCACTCCCCCAGAGTTAAACAGTTTGGTTTTACCGTTTTCGAACCCACTGAGCTGATTTTCTGATATTTAGAAGAATATCAGTAACCAGACAGTTTCTGGTCTCATTGAATTAAAAAATATATCAGTTACAGCGGCAAATAAACATGAATGAGCATCTGAAAGTGTGTTAAAGATAGAGGACAACTTATCGTTAGTCAGCTAGAAAAAATAACTCTAGAGAGGAGCATTTTGCTAAATATACTGTATACACCATATTACATATGCATTATAATCTTAATGTTCAATATTTAATGCATATTTGAATAAATCTGGCATGTTTTTATGACAGCCACCATTTAAATGTTTATATTTCATATAATCTTCTAATTAAAAAAATAAATAAAAGTGTTTGTATGGCTACAAAACAGTTCATTATTTCCTTCATATTAGGTTAATGAAGCCTATAGGCTACAACGAGACTCCCATAGTTTACAGCATTAGTTCAGAGATTTGATTTCCTTGAGAAAATTTGCCATTTATTGGAACTGATATCCAAAATAATCAATATTGAATCGAAATGGAATCGAATTGTGAAATTTGTGTCAATACCCAGCCCTAATTTCTACCACACGGTACATATCACCATACCACTCAGCCGTGAGGATGGAGGCTGACACTTATGAAGCACACTAATGAAACTGAACATCATGAATATTATGGATGGGGTCTTTTTAAAAACAGGAACTAGTTTTGATTCTGACTAAGAACCTGATCTTAATTCTAAACTCCATCTGCAAAAACAAAAAAAATAAATAAATAAAAACAGTGTATTGATACAATTCAGAAAAGTATGGAAGACGAAAGATGAGGAAAAATAGAAATAATGGGAGAGGCAGTAGACGGAGGGAGAGAGAGAGAGAGAGAGAGAGAGAGAGTGCTGCAGTGAGACACGGCCTTTGTGCTGCCGTCAGCCGAGCAGAAGCGAGCGAGAGAGAGAGTGGGGGGGAGTGGGTGTGTGAACGAGTGTGAGAGACAGACAACGAAGGGAGGAAGGAGAAAACGAAAAGACAATAATAAAAGTGAAACGTATTTGATACACAAATCATCTATCTCGTAGAAAAGCATTCAACGCAATCTAATACTGCAGCTTTGACTGCATCACGCTTGATTCTGTTCATTAAACTAACACACAGGATGAGGACAGAGAGCTCATGAACAAGAGCAACCTGAAGCCCATGAACATGAATAAGCCACGCGCACACAGGAAGACCCAGAATAGCAACAGGAAACACGCCCCAGACTCTGAATACTGCAAAGGCACAGGCCCGAGATCTGCTGAACCGCTGCATTCTGAACAACATCCACAGCACACAGAGAACAAAAGTGTGTAAAAAGAGACTCCAGCAGAATTATAGACTTATAAATAAACTTAAACTTATAATAAAATGTTTTGTCTATCCATTTATTGTGATTTTTTTTATTTTGGGGGTATTTTTGAATTTATTTACGTCAAAAAGTACCATATTTTCTATGTAAATTATGCTTATTTTTATGTTTTATTTTTTATTTTTTAACTACATTAAAATATCACTCCAATAAGTTCTCAGAGCTAAAACCTAAAGATGAAGTGACTTTGCATTCACCTGGTGTCTTATTTTGGCTTAATTTAAATCCCATTCATTTCTAATGGGTGCCCATTTTTTTGACCCAAATACAAGATTAAGGAGTTTTTTCAATGTCTTAACATTGTAGAATTGAGTCAAAAAAAAAAGTGTGTGTTCAGGAGGCAAACTTAGGAAAAGTAGCCAAGTCTTGCACCGCTCAGCATTTTTTTAAAAATAAATCAAAACTATTTTGCCCACATTTGTCCAGAATACGGTTTTAGGGTGTTGAGATGGTATGATATGGTGATGCCTCATTCATTCATGTGTCTCAGGAACTATTGGCCGACACCAGGCCTTATCTCACTGTACTCCAGCCCAATTTTCTCTTAGCGTCTCTCTCACGTTCCCGAGCTGTTCCTGTGAGTACAACTCTATAAAACCTTTCCACTGGGAGAAAGAGGGAAAACACGAACAAGCATGTGACAACCATGTGACCTTCCCCTCCAGGCCTGAGCATATTTACTTATTATGCATCTCAGACTGAGATTGTGGACAAATGTTTAAGGGACGGTTCAAGCTAATCAGGACACTGAGGATATTGACTTAGAAAGGAAGAGCGTGTGATGTATAAAGGTGGCAGGGGAAACGAGGGGCCGGGGGTGAAGTCACAGCGGAGTTTAAAAGTTTAGAGAGGAGGCGGATACCGCATTGGATTAGCCGTGCTTTGGGGAAGGGGCACAAAAGCCCATCAGAAAGGAACTGGAGGAGATTAGAAAAGACTGAAGGGAGTGTTCATGTTTTATCACACACTGAAAGGATAGACAACTTCCAGGGCGTCCCACATTGAATTCCCAAGCTATTGGAAATCTCTCTCACTCATATATGCGGACATAAACACCATTATCAACCAAATGGAAGAGGATTTGATTTGATCCTCGGCTGATATGAACCACACTGCATTGAGATTAATTTGGGAAATGAAAAAGAAAAAACATAATTCAAAACTAATTAATCAGGATCACGGCAAAAGATGCCCAGTCTTTCAGCCTATGAAGACACAATCTGGGGAATCATTTTTTTTTTTTTGGATTGAGATTCTCCCCAGTATCTGATCAGCTCCAGCTTTCCGTCGTTCTCGATCTTGGCGCGTATCAGCACACACATATGACTGAGACATTATGGTAAACCAGAGTGCGTCTACTGAGGAATATGCCAAATGGGTATTAACTAAGACAAATGCAAGCTCACGAAAAAGCTGTCTGGAGGAAGAATCTTGCCAGCATAAACGCTTAAGTCCAATGTTTTTCGTTGTCAATATAATTGCCGTTGCACACTGTACTAGTTTAACGAAAATGTACTGAACATCCCTTTAACTTGGTGGTTCTCAACCAGGGCCCAATAGGGGTCTCAAAACGCATCCATGGATCGAGAATGCACTATTCAAACTTAAATGGTAGTAATTCAAGAATGCTTTGGAATATACCCAAGTTTGGTCTTGTTTTAAAGCAAACACTGAGCAGAGTGTTGCTGAAGTGAAAACACTTCAAAAAATAAAAGTATGAAAAAGTTATTGAAGTTTAAAATGTACGGTAAATCAAATATACTCTACTATATATTTTTTATTTTATATAAAACATTTTACAAAATATTTTTTACTATAAAATCAAAGCCATAAATCTAACTAAGTTATGCTCCGAATTTGAAGTTGATATCACAAAAAAAATTGAAGTTCCCGTGAGATTTTGTTTAGGCGTAGTACCAAAAATAGCCACCGGGTGCCATTGAATTTAGTTGTATACATTCTGCCTTAACAAATTAATACATTTCTGTCCAAATTTCACTTCTGTCACAAAATTTGGGACCTTGAGACACAGACCTTTCTGACAATATGTGTTTTGCCAAGATTAGACAAGGTTTTGATCATAAATTATGAAATATAATGATACCCAAAAGGGGAGGAGCCTGATAAAATAAGTACCGTTTCTATGGTAACGCAGCGTTCAATTATAAACTGTTGTCACTGGATGAATTCTGAGTTTATAAGCTTTCAATAAATTAAAAAATATTAGATTTTTGAGGATTATATATATATATATATATTATATATATATATATATATTTGGGCTGTGCAAAAACTAATTGCGATTAATCGCATCCAAAATAAAAGTCTGTGTTTACATAATATATTTGTGTGTGCTGTATATAATTATTTTGTATATATAAATAAACACACATGCATGTATATATTTAAGAAAATGTGTTATTCATATATAAAATATAGATTATGTATTTTTATACATATACAGAATTTGCAAATAATTCTTAAATTTAAACATGCATGCATAGTTATTTATATATACAAAATAATTATATACAGCACACAAATATAGGATGCGATTAATCGCAATAAACTTTTGCAGATTATATGTTTTATTATGAACTTTTAGCATAAAAACAGAAGTTTCAATGATTAAAAGTGGGTGCATCGACTTTGTGACCTCCTGTTATGATGCAGATTTTTTGATGTGCACTCGTCATAAACTCATCAATTACTTTTCCTACATAATTTGTAACACAAAACAGGGGTAGAACATCTATTTAGAAGTCTTAAACCTTTCCAACGATGTATAATTTGCATGATTAATTAACATAAACACCGACAATCCAACTCTAATCGTATTAAAATAACACTTTAAAAACAAAAATACGGTGCAACCTGGCAGGCTTTGGTCAAATGTGGCTTTACTGTGTGGACAGGGCTAACCAACAGCACATGATGAGCCAAGCAACAGAATATATCTTCATTCACCATGGGTGAGTGCTTTGAAGGTTATTGAGAAGTTACTGTTTTATTAGCAAGATTTTAACATCAGTAGCCTCATACTCACGTTTCACGTTTATGTGTGTGACCCCAGTGACATCAGCCGAAACAGACTTTTGTTTTATAGATTGAGCGAGATGCATTTTTTCAAAATGCAAGTTTTATTCTTTGAACTGTGTGCAATGATTTAACAGATTTATAAAAGGCTTTAGAAATTCATCTACAGCAGCCACAACAAAATCAAACGTTGTGAATAAAAGGTTGAAAATATCCTTCAGTGAAGACGGCAAAACATGCATGAGAACAAACAGTTCACAGACAGCTAACAAAGTGTACAGTTGCTAGACTAGTTCATTCGTTGCAGAGTGAAGCAACAACTGTCAGGAAACCAGCTGAACCAGTTCAACCGGTCCCTATTCACTCGCTGAAACGTCTCAGCAGTTGGCAGCTTTAATCCACATTAACGTTCGTGAAATCAGCCCTCAAAAACCAACAAATTAAAACTTAATCTAAAAGATCATAAAAGTCTAGTAATTCCAGGAGGTGGAAGCACTACATTTTTGTATAGGAAGACTTTTACTACAAGGAGTGAAAAATAAATATGCTAAATGTCCAGTATATTACCCTAGTTTACCCATTAAGCTTCTGGTAGTTTTGTTACACAGCTGGATAACTCCCATGCAGGTCGGGTAGTGATTTGGAGGGGTTTTACCTTTGGTGTCGGCCTGGCTAAGGTAAGCAATAGGGGCTAATCTGCCGTGAGAGCGGAGCATGAGCATGAGGGAGATGATGGTAGAAGGGGGTCAATCGAGGGCTATATTATTGCCTTTACTGCAGGGAATCCTTGGATTGAATAAAATCTCGGCCAATCTCAGTCACTGGCTACGTACGAGAAATAAATATATAAAAAAACAAATAAATAGAGGAGATCACATCCTGAGGGCATCCCCCACTGGCAGAGACGAAACGATCTCGTTTCTCTCACACACACTCACTCATCCCTCTTTTACCTTCTGAAGCTCCAGTCATTCTCTATAAGACACCATCTCTCACTCTCTCATTAATTATCTCATGTTATTTACAAATTTTGGACACACTGTTGCTCTGAAAGAGCTATTCGAGTCTGCTAACTTAATATGCAAACACATGCATGTGTCATATGCAGGATGTTTTTAATAGTGACGGTGACGTGCCAACCTGACCTGATTTCCAAAAGCAACTAATCTGGCATTGCCAACTTTTGGCGTCCACGCTTACCACTGTAAGTAACCAACATGTACACTCTCAGAAAAAAAAGGTACAAAAGCTGTCACTGGGGCTGTACCTTTTCAAAAGGTACACTTTTGTACCCAAAAGGCTGCATATTGGTACCTTAGTGGTACATTTTAACACCTAAAATGTACATATTAACACCTAATTGGACATATTAGCACCTAAAATGGACATATTAACACCTAAAATTTACATATTAGCACCTAAAATGGACACACTAGATCCTGAAATGTACATATTAACACTTAAAATGTACATATTAGCACCTAAAATGGACATATTAACACCTAAAATGTACATATTAGCACCTAAAATGGACACACTAGATCCTGAAATGTACATATTAACACTTAAAATGTACATATTAGCACCTAAATGGACATAATAGCTCCTGAAATGTACCTAAATGTACATATTAGCACCCAAAATGTACATATTAACACCTAAAATGTACATAATAGCACCTAAAATGCTTTACACACATAAAACATTTTTTATATACAGCTATATAAATTCAGGCGTTAAGGGGTTAAATTGACCAAAAAAAAAAAAAAACATGCAAAAAAACCTTCTTAATGACGCAGCACTGGCCTGATCGGGGCAATTCCGTCAACTATCCCGAGCATCTTTCTCAATCGTTTAATTAAGTCCTTATTGCCGAGCCCTGCAATCGTTTTCATGTAAGGCTGTACAGAACACCAACGGAGAATTTAGCAGCATAGACTTAATGTTCAGAATTTCAACCCATCCAAAAGTAACAAATGTATCAGTGATATGGCCTAGCAGTTGACCCCAGAAATCCAAAAACATCTGGTCATTTCCTGATTCTGGCAGGAGTGTCCAATACTACTCCTGGAAGGCCAATGTCTTCAGCTCCAACCTGCTCTGAATCAATGCACTTGCCCGGAGGGTTTAAGCAATCCCAAATATCTTGATTAGTTGGTTCATGCGTGTTTAAACTGCGCAGGATGGTGGCCCTTCAGACACCCATGACTTAGGAACACAATATTTAATCACAGGCCTCACAACTCACAAATCTTTAATCAAAGGTTCAATGCCAGCAACCACATAAACTACCTTATCACCACGAAGCTAGTCCCCGTCGATCCCTGTACAGTACTGGCTATGACCAGCCAATCACTATCCCAACAAGAAAGACATTTTGAACAAGTTTCTACACATTAAGGCACAAAAGCATAAGTTAGTGGCGTTATAAAAAAACGAAAACTATTCTGATGAGTAACCAAAAGCAGTTGCATAGACAACGCAAGAGACTAATGAAAACGAAAGCTAGAACGGCATTACGTTTAGAGCCAGACCGATATTAGGGATTTTCCAATCTATCGGTATCGGCAGTCATAATGGCCGATAAATGAATATTTCAAAAGTAAAATAAAAACGGACGAAACACGCTTCAACCATGTCATGAGTGTTGGAGTTG
Source organism: Cyprinella venusta (assembly GCA_038021265.1). Taxonomy (NCBI): domain Eukaryota; kingdom Metazoa; phylum Chordata; class Actinopteri; order Cypriniformes; family Leuciscidae; genus Cyprinella; species Cyprinella venusta. The sequence goes on from CM075878.1 coordinate 980,947, forward strand.
TATAGTTTGTCCACCAGAGGGCGCTCTACACCGTCCCTGTTGGCCACACTCGAGACATACATCGCTTGAATAACAATTAAAAGATCATCCCCATCAGTTCTCTCAACTCAAATAAGCAGGACAAATTTTGTGACTATCATGTCCAGTTTAAAAGATAAATAAATAAATAAAATATCGGCCGATATATCGGCAGACCGATATTATCGGCCGATATTAGGCATTTTCCAAACTATCGGTATCAGCATTTAAAATGGCCTATAAATGAATACTTCAAAAATAAAATAAAAACGGAGGAAACACGCTTGAACCATGTCATGAGTGTTGGAGTTGTGTAGTTTGTCCACCAGAGGGCGCTCTACACTGTCCCTGTTGGCAACACTCGAGACATACATCGCTTGAATAACAATTAAAAGATCATCCGCATCAATTCTCTCAACTCAAATAAGCAGGACAAAATGTCAAGTCAATAAATAAATAAATAAAATATCGGCCGATATATCGGATTTTAAAACCCAAAAATATTTGTATCGGTATCGGCCTTCAAAATCCTTTATCGGTCGGGCTCTAATTACGTTATTATGGTTCGAAACATCCGTGGTACTCACAGGCAGACTGGAAGGTCGTCCCTGCATGGTCTCCTCCGGACCGCTCTTACCGGACACCATGGGCTGATTGGAGGAAGGAGCTGAAGATTGAGAGCTGAAGGAGTCTTGTGAAAGCTCCTGAGGAACAAAGAGATGACAACAAAATGAAGAACAATTTTGTAGACGGGCTCCATAACCGGTCAGATTTAGTTTTGTGTGTACCTGAGGCGGCGGAGGAAAGCGCTGGAAGGGCGACTGTTGTTGTTGGGACTGCAGCGGAGGGGTCTGGGAGTAAGGTGAGGGCTGACCCTGTCCTGAAGGCTGCTGGGATGACTGAGGTGGCACTGAGCTGGGCGGCTGTGATTGTGGTGGGCCCTGCTGCGGTTGTTGTTGTTGTGAAGGTCCCTGCTGTTGAGGAGCCGGACCCGGACCGGAGGGTGGTTGAGAGTATCCAGGCTGCGACTGAGAACCTTGCTGGCCCTGGGGGGGACCCTGTGACTGAGGGGGACCCTGGGACTGGGGGTAGGAAGGCTGTCCTGACTGTGACTGTGGAGTCTGGGGATATGGAGGTTGGCCCTGAGGTTGCCCGTAAGAGGGCCCACTCTGGCCGTGGGGAGGACCAGGGGATTGCTGGGAATAAGGGGGCTGAGAGCCGGGAGCAGTCGAGGGCTGCTGGGGGTATGGAGACTGCTGGGGGCCTCCGTGAGGTGAAGGGCCCTGTTGTCCGTAGTAGCCACCTTGGTTCTGACCATAACTACCTGGGCCATGCTGTCCATAGCTCATCTAGAGGGAACACAATAACAACCAAGGACTTGCAATTAGCAAGCAAACATCAATGTTGCAATTTAAAACTATAAACTTGGGACATGATATATCTGTGACCATCTGTAACTTAGTATGTGTTTTAAATCCTGATCCTGATTTGATCTGAGTCAGATTCATAAACTGAATTCTATTGTAGCCCTTAAACCGCGTTCACTTTATAGCCCTTAATCCTGTAATTGTGGACAAATGTGGGCACAGAGGGCTCGGGTGTGATCCTAATTTTTATTTATTATAAATTTTATATCACTGTCTTCGATAAAGTTTTGTCTTTCCATTTATGGTGTTTTTTTTTATTTTGGGGATATTTTTAAATTTATTTACTTCAAAAAGTACCGTATTTTCTATGTGAATTATGCTTGTTTTTATTTTTTTAACTACATTAAAATATCATTCCAATAAGTTCTTAGAGCTAAAACCTAAAGATGAAGTGACTTTGCTGTCTTATTTTGTCTTATTTTAGAATGCTCTAAATTACAGTTTTCCCATTCATTTTTATGGGTGCCCATTTTTGACCCAAATACAAGATTAAGGAGTTTTTTTCCACCCTTAACATTGTAGAATTGAGTCAAAAAAGTGTGTGTGTTCAGGAGGCAAACTTAAAAGTATTGAAAGTATTTTTTAAAAATAAATCAAAATTATTTTGCCCACATTTGTCCAGAATACGGTTTTAGGGTTTTAACAAGACTAAGATATTCCCTTATGACATCAAATAACCAAACTGCAATGAATCGGCAATAGGAATAGATCTTTTCGGTTCCCACACCTTGGTTAACTTCAAATTCAAGGACTTTCCCGGTCCAACACCCTTAAATAGGCTCTATGCACGATCGCTTCCATATTTGTCTCAGCACGCCCACTCACTTCCGGTGCTGCGTCAGTCTATGGTCATAAGCCGGTTTTGCTTTCGGTGGAGATAGTGTCAAATTACACTCGCTGTTTATAAAAACGTCCTCCGGTTAACGTGAATGATGTTAACAACACTGTGAGGCAGTTAGCTGTCACACAAGAGTAAAAAAGAGAAGTTATTTAAATTATATATTTCGAGCCAAATCAACAACTTTGAGTGTTAGTATTCTCTCATAACGTACGAAATTCGACTAGCGAATCAGCGTTTCTAAAATCATTGTCTCCGTTTCTGAGAAAACGGATTTTATTACAGTTTTGCCGCCTATACACTTGGCCTGCAGAACGCGCTTCCGGAAGTAAAGACGCTGACTGAGATTCGTTCGAACACACGTCAGCAGGGTTCGTGCATAGAGCCTATTCAAGGAATTAATGTGGGGAGACATTTCAAGTGAGAACAATGTTACGTTGTGTTACCTTGTAGGATACATTGTTAGTTTGGTGACGTCATGGCAACGTATAAAAAGTACCTCACGCGGAAACACTTAGCGTAAAGCATAAATGCGCGTAAATTATGAATGCATAGGCTAAATAACACATGAGTGGAGCGGAGGGTATAATATGGAAAGTTTTCCAGAAAATGTTTTGCACAAAATAAAATTCAAGCACTTTATCCAAGGACCTGTATCCATGTATGTTTATTTTCAAAAAAAAAAATCAGAATCACAAACTTAAGGATTTCAAGGACCCGTGGGAACCCTGTGTGAAGTACATTCAAGTTGATTGGATTAGACATGTGGGCTTGGCAGTCAATTGTGGGGAGGGGCGGAGCTTAAGCAGACTAAATTAAAGTCCTGCATACATAAAGACAATCACAACCGTGCACTGTGTTCTTATAAATATTTTCACTAGGGCTGGGCTTTATCGGTTAACTCGAATGTGTAGTTTACGTCAATTTCTTTGAATGAAAATCGTTTTTCTCTTTAACATCCGCCGACGCTACCCTCTGGCCTACCATAGCTCCAAAACGGGCTCAGCGTTTGCCATAGAGATTCACAAACCAAAACATTTACAAACTGAATCTGCAGGACCCTGTGACTGAGGGTCTCTAATCTCTAAAAATCTCCACGTGAAAGATCTAGATCTCCACGTATCTAGAGCCCGAAATTATCAGAATCAACTTTGCAAGCAACTGTGCAAAATAGCAGTTAATGTGAGATCAAAATGCTCACAATAGCAGCAAAAATACATTTTAGGTTTCACCAAGACTGAGGTCAGTGTTTTCTCTTATCCATTTGAACGACCAGGGCATACATGGGCTTGAATTTCATTACTTTCAGTCAGCCTACAAAGAAATTTGACCTCACTGCTGAATGTACTGTGTGACAAAAGCCTGATGGTGACAAGCTGGGCACCTTCGCTCTCAAGGAAAAAAGGAAATATAAAAATGGGGAAGAAAAACAGCTCTGACAGGAGGGTTTAATAAAAACAACCTGAAGAGCATGTTCAACGCCAGTCTACAAATGGATGGCACTCCAGTGCATCTGCTTACTCAACACAAGCACAATGGGGCACCTAGCACAAGATGAAGAAAGGCAGACACTTGAAGAATACAGCAGTGTGAGGAAATCCCCATGTGACAAACCCCCAGCCTCACTGTGACCTCATAACAACCTTCTTTGAAAGTGCGGATAAAAAAAAAAAGACTCATGAGCTCATGCTGCTATGATCAAGAACGTCTTAAGACTGTCAGATGCCTTCAGGTTCAAGCTGAGACCCTGGAAATAAATATGGCAGCAGACTTGGATGTCTATTTTAAAGGGATACTCCACTTTTTTGAAAATAGGCTCATTTTAGCACTCTCCCAGAGTTAAAAAGTTGAGTTTTACCGTTTTCAGAATGTATTCAGTTGATTTTTTTTATATTTAGAAGAATATCAGTAACCAGACAGTTTCTGGTCTCATTGACTTCTATAGTAATGGAAGTAATATACTATGGAAGTCAATGAGACCAGAAATGGTCTGGTTACTGATATTCTTCTAAATATCAAAAAAATTCGGCTGAATTGATTCGAAAACGGTAAAACTTGACTGTTTAATTCTGGGGGAGTGGTAAAATGAGCCTATTTCCAAAAAAAGTGGAGGATCCCTTTAAGGCGAGACTCTACAGGTGAATAAGGTCATTTTTTATAACTAGCAGATATCACCATGAAACTTTCCCAGTTGATTACCTACAATAAGATGAGAAAAAAATATATTACAAGTTTTCTGTAATTTAATGTTTAAATATACAAATGAGGCATTTTGCATGTATTTTAAAAAACAAAATCTGAGTATTGGATAAAGCCAGGTTCAAAACTCTTTATTAATTGTGATGAGAAAAAAAATTACAGCTGGATTTATGGATATTTACTTTTGTTATCCTGTGAATCAGAATATACTGCCAATTGCCTAAAAATGTATTAGATATTTTAAAAAATAATTTGCCATGTTTTTTGGAATAAAATGTTATATAAATCAGGCAAGGAATAATATATTTACAAATCCCTCTGTAAATGTCTTCATAATATAACTAGGTACAAGACTGTAAAGTTTGGTGTGTATCGGTGCGACTGAAGTGGAGATTTCGGACTTGGAAAATGAGAGAAAAGTCATTTTGAGAAAACCGGCTTTAAAGATTTAGCATCAGCCAATGAGATCGCGCATTTAGAGTTAAATCCCCCCTTTTACCTTCACGATTGGTTGTTGATAAAAAGGAAACGACCATATTTGGACCCGACAGCGTTGTACAGGAGAAAGAGAGCTTTCTAACGGTGTGTGTGATCACGATTGCTGAGCAGCAGGATGATTTATAACGACAACTTTTGAAGAATTTATGAGAAATATACAGACACAAACAGGCAAAGTGTAGTAAAATAAAGACCTAAATGTGAATTTCGGACTTTTTTTTCACCACAAGTCTAAAAGAAGACATGTTATTGAAGACAAATATCCCAAAATTGACCGGTGGGAAAAAAAACAATGTTTTTGCCTGCCGTGTCTCGCCTTAATAAACCGAATGGTTAGACCAGAAGCACCAGAAGTCTACACTATAGAGCTAAAATGGTCTCAAAACTAATTCGACAAACTTGTGAACATGAATTAGCTCCCACAATTATGAATCGTATTTCGTAAAATCCAAAAATTTAGTATTTTTAGCTACTTGTGGATGCCCTACACAAATTTTGCGTTCCTCGTCACCCTCGGTTAAAATCGTGCAGTTCACGCACATTTGCATAATGCCTTGGCAAACGAAAAAATGTTTCTCACAATTCACAGTTTTATGTTAACGATTAGGCGGGATGATTTTCAGATCATTGTGAAGAAAAAAACTCAAGGCCACAACATCCATCCATTGCTCATATTTCGTATGTGTTTTGCGGCCTTATTTCAGAAACACTCATTTTTAGTTTTTTCAATAACCACGCATAAATAATATTCTCTCAAAAATACAAACATGTACATACATGTTGCTCACATATTATGGTAGCCCTGTTTGTGCTAAATAGTCTAATTTCACCAGTGCCATTTATGTTTATATGGGCATGTCAGAACATCTTAAGGACCCCAGAGGGTTAAAACACACACATAATCAAAGCCCTATGGAGCAGTGTCGGACTCACATTCTGACTAGGGATGTCCCGATCCGATACTCAGGATCGGTATCGGCTCGATACTGCCATTTTTTGCGGGATCGGGTATCGATCATGACGAGGCCGATCCAAATCCGATATTGTGCGTATACTATTATGTTATTGTTAAGCTCCACAGAGTGCACAAAAACATTCTAAAGTACCATATCGTTTTGTGCACTCTATTATAAGACATGTGTGAGAGAAATTAATATTTAAGTCATTAAATTCAAGATCACGTAAACTTTTCCCTCTCGCGGCTGTCAGTCATTCTCCATTCAGCACTCAAACAGCGCGTCGCGTTCGGTTACAGTAAATGATGAAACTATCTTCAGGATGATTCAATGTTAATACTATTATACTTTATCTGTAGATAAAGGTATCTGTTTTCGCATAAAACAACATTATCTTGCTGGACTTTATTGCTGTAACTTAATCGTGTTACTTTCTACCAGGTGTCGGACGCTGTCGGTTAGATCACAACACTAGAGTCAGAGCGCTATTGTTCTTCACGCGCACAGTAACTGAAATTTAAAACTGTTTAAAGAAAAGGCTCAATAAACTACTGTATAGATAGATACTGTTTAATACACTGTCCATCAATATGTATTTCCGTTGTGCTTTGAACTTTTCAAAGCGGACTCGACACGCAGCGCATACCATAGGGTGCATACTCGGATGCGTGCTAACTCCACGTGGTTTCAAGCGCATCATTCTGTGCTCAGAATGCGCATAAGCGCTTTGTGCCGCACTGTGTTGGAGTCATTCATATCATAATGCAGTGACGCAATTAAAGCCTATTAACTTTAATAATTATTAATGTTGCTGCTCATTAAATAGCTGTGCTATACACTTAAAACATGTCTCATTTTTTTAGTAACCTTGGCTATATCTAAAATAATTATCTTTTTCATTTTTGTTATATTATTTTTCATGAATGTATTTTACAACAATACAAAGAGCAATATGTATTGTTCACTAATCTAGTTTATAATAGCATTTTTGTCATATGATCATATATTTTGGGGATTTGTTTATCTTTATAATGAAGCTGTCTGTATTAAGTAGATTGTGTTTAACACACACAAGAGTGATAATCAGTTTAACACACAGTTATATAATTTCTACTTGCTTTAAAAAAACTGTACTGGTATTTAAAATGTAGAATACTGCTGTTTAAATTGTTTTAACTTTAAACCTGTTGGTAGCTAGCTAGCTTTAAGTACTGAAGTACCTGCATTTTCTATTTCTATAATCAACTGTTGTTGTGAACTATATACTGGAGGTACATTTTAAGGGGCTAATTGAGAAAATTGCTATATTTTTTATTAGTTTAAAAATAAAATAAAAATATCGGATTAATATCGGTATCGGCAAAATCCAAAGCTGCGGCATCGGTATCGGAAGTGAAAAAGTGGTATCGGGACATCCCTAATTCTGACTGTAATACCAGTATGACGAAATCAGGCTAATGTTATGCATCAAATGGGACAAAACACCACAACATAAACATTAATCTGACCTGTTGTCCGTATTGCATTCCGCTCATGCTCCCAGGAGTGCGGCCCTGCATGCCCATAGGATATCTCTGGGGTCCCGGGGGTCCATAACCTTGTCCTGGGTAAGGCGGACCCTGTTGGGAGCTCGGGGAAGGTCCCTGCTGCTGGGAGTAGGGGTTTCCTCCACCGTAGTGTTGCCCTCGATTTTTCCCCACCTGGTCCATGGGGACGGGAGGCTGAAAAAAAGAAAAAGAACAAAGGTGAGTGCTAATAATTCAAAATCAGCTAGTGCCATACAGGAAGTGAAATTACTGTGGTGCGATTCGGCTTCCTTACAGCATTGATCCAGCTGCACGCCAAGCGTTTGGATCATTAATTTCTTTTGAAAGCATTCACTTAAGCATCTCTGGTTAAAAATGAAGTCAACTGTTATTGTTTTCATTCTTAACAGTGGAAACAAGCCTCTCTGATAGTCAGATCATGGCAAAAGCACACCACACAACAACGAAAATAGATCTGTGCGCTTCAAAAACAGCGCCGTGGAAATGAATGAGAGAATGAGAGCAGCGGTTGTATCTGGCAGGCCATCCTGGAGACTGGATGAACACTGAACTTCCCTTTGAAAACAGACAAGAGGAAACAAATGTGTAGGGTGATCCGAACACAAGCTCACAGGACGGAGAGAGATTGGAATAAAGGCACTGGGACTACAAGAATACAGTGCTTGGGAATTAGGGAAAGATGACAGGGACCCTTTCGACTCCGAGGCAGATACTGAGATCAACTGAAATTGGTGAAGAACTGCCAATTTATTTCCTAATTGCAAAAAGGCAGCACTTGCTTTCAAGTGTTCTCAAATTGTTTTATTAGGATTGAACTGAATAGTAATTTAACATGTGAGTCAGAACTCATGTTGAGGACGTGACAATCCTACGTCAAAGAGCTGGTGGCTACAAAAGCAGAAACAAGAGAAAAGAGCCAGAATAGGCATTCCCGCACCTGCAGCGGGTATCATATATTCATTAATCAAAAAGGGAAACCAAAACTAGGACTAAAGTAGATACAGAACAAAACAAACCAGCACTTGCCTGCCTTTTTAATTGTCAAATTACTTCCATTCCAGGCCGCTCGTAATGAAACGATTAAAATTTTTTGAATGCTCGGGCAATATTTGGTAAATTCAGAACAGCTTTCTGTCTGTGGAGTCTTGAACTCTCTGATCGCTTTCATCACTTTGGCTTTTATTCTCGTGCATTGACTCACTAAACTGAATCAGAGCAAGCTCTCTCACTGACCGGATGCCGACTCAACATGCCGAACCGGGCAAAATAATGCCAACCTGTGCCTAAAAGATGCTCACTGATAAATGAAACATGAGACAAACATTATTAAAAATATATATATATTAGGGCTGTGCAAAAATTAATTGCATCCAAAAATAAAAGTCTGTGTTTACGTAATATATTTGTGTGTGCTGTATATAATTATTTTGTATATATAAATACACACACATGCATGTATATATTTAAGAAAATGTGTTATTCCTATATAAAATATTTATATAATATAGATTATGTATTTATATATATATATATATGTACAGAATTTAAGCGCAAATAATTCTTAAATATATACATGCATGCATAGGTATTTATAATTATATACAGCACACACAAATATATTATGTAAACACAAGACTTTTATTTTGGATGCGATTAATCACAATTAATTTTTGCACAGCCCTAATATATATATATATACTCTTTATATAATTAAATAATATAAAGCATTTAGAACATATTTTCAAGATGTAGGAAAACTGTTAAAATTATTCATAAATATTTTTTTGGTGTAATTTCTCTGGCATTTCTTTATTTTTGCTGTATCAAAAATGTCTCGAACTGTGACACCACTGTGTGTCCGATCAATATACACATGTACATGTATATATATATATATATATATATATATATATATGAAAGAAATTGGACCAAAAAAAAAAGAAATGCGAGAAATTCTGCAATGTTTTTATATAGATATATATCGCTACATGCCATGGGATTAATCAATGCATGCTGATGAATAGTGGTTTTTATGGACCAAAGCTAGCAAAGGCTTTCTGGGTTGCAGCATAAACACCTGTAATATATTAATTATCATTGCCAAATTTCAGGATTTTCATGGATTTTGGACAGTAATTTTAATCTGTAATCAAGCATTTTACATTTGAATTATATAAAATCTATTTACATTTGAATCATAATCTACTGTGTATCCTATCTATCTATCTATGAGAAGACCTTTATTCATTATCTGGAACCGTTTAAAGCCCTTTGAACAGTTCGCAGTTTGCACTGAAACTCTCTTTTGGACCTTGAACTGTTTGGTTCCCATTGAAGTCCATTATATGGAGAAAAATCTTTCTCAGACGCCATTCTGAGGGCGTGGTCGAGCCCCCCTGCCACATCGGGGTACCAGCTTCAGCCTATAATAATAACAACAACACAATAGGGGCCCAAATAATAATAAACAAAGCAATTCCAAGAGGTTCCTCACGCCATCGGTGCTCGGGCCCTAATAATAATAATAAACAGAGCAATACCAAGAGGGTCCTCACACATCGGTGCTCGGGCCCTAATTACCCCAGGGCACCCTTAAGAGCGGGAATGAGGGTGGGATGTGACGGCGAGAGAGAAATAGAGTTGTAAAGAAATTAAGTGCTTTTAATTCATCCTCAGGCAAGGTCAAAGATAAGCAGCAGCATATCTCGCAGTCTCATTTTTAAATAGACAAGACGTACTTTATTGATCCCAGAGGGGAATTCAAGGATTTCCCGCTGCAGCATTACTCACCGAGGGCGAGAGCTTCCCCTTTCACTTTAATGAATGATACTAGTTCATTACAGCAACAATAACAAGGAGCCAGTCATCAGATTCTCTCTAGGCTGTTCCTAAACACAGGAAAATGAAATAAACCTGAAACAGCGGTCATTCAAAACAGTAGCCTATATTTAAGGAGAACTTATCAGCAATTAACTAGATGAAAAATAACAAGAAAATCGTGCACATTTAAAATAAATAAATAGTTTACGAAGCGTTTAGTCTTTATGGTCACTTTTGATCAATTTAAAGGAGTAGATCACTTTAAAAAAAAAAAAAAAAAAACTTTTGCTGATAATTTACTCACCCCCGTGTCATCCAAGATGTCCACGTCTTTCTTTCTTCAGTCGAAAAGAAATTAAGGTTTTTGATGAAAACATTCCATGATATTCCCCATATAATGGACTTCAATGGGGACCAAACAGTTCAAGGTCCAAATGAGAGTTTCGGTGCAGATTTAAAGGGCTTTAAACGACACCAGACGATGAATTAGAGTCTTATCAAGGACCCTTCAAGTCATGACTCGAAAAAAGATTAGTTCATTTTGATGAACAGGAGAGTCACAAACACTCATCACAGAACACAGCAAGGCGAGCATTTGAGCTTATAAAACTTAAACTTTTTTATTTATTTTTTAAATGACCGATCGTTTCGCTAAATAAGACCCTTATTCATCGTTTGGTGTCATTTAAAGCTGCACTGAAACTCTCATTTGGACCTTGAACCTTTTGGTCCCCATTGAAGTCCATTATATGGAGAAAAATCCTGGAATGTTTTCATCAAAAACCTTAATTTCTTTTCGACTGAAGAAAGAAAGACGTGGACATCTTAGATGACATGGGGGTGAGTAAATTATCAGCAAAAGTTTTTTTTTTTAAAAGTGAACTACTCCTTTAAAGTTGAATTAGTTATTAATTAACTTGTTGATCTCAGTTTTTTATGTCGACTTTAAATGCATTCAAATATTGTCATCAGGGTCTGTAAATATCTTGAGTGAATGGACAAAACATCTCTTCTCTGTTAAAATAAAGTTACAGCTCAGAGACGCTCTTCGGTTCACCTCTCTCAACCCATCCTCTTCCACCAATCAATCGCTCGTCCATGGCTGATTTCCTTCCTCTCTCACTCTCTATCCAAAAAGGGAGGGGGGGGAAATAAATAACTGCAATTAGCACATGGCTAATCTGCATAGAGGAAAGCCAAGCGCTCTTGGCAGAGGAGGTTACGCCGGGTGGAATGTCTCACTGTCTGTTCGGGAGCGGGAAGGGGGTGTGGACCGCTCCGTGTGTGTGTGTGTGTGTGTGTGTGTGTTTGAGAGGTCGGGCGTTGGAGTGAAGTATGATAGCACAGATAGCGCCGGCTCTACTGAGCCAGACAGATGGATTGGGTATGGATGATAAACAACTGCTGCTAATTTAATCCTCCACACGAACAAACCGTCCAAGCCTACAGCTAAGGACTATCGTTGTGCCAAAACACCAACACACACTTGTACAAATGACATCACTCCAGTGTAGGTTTATCCAGGAGCGCAAGCGTGCACGTGGAAACAAGATTTCCACTCTTAAGGGGCGTAAAGGATCCGCTCATCTTCAAAGCAGCATCCTTGAAACTTTTAAGCAACATGAATGCAACTTTTATGCAACTAGAAGACTAACAATAGAACAATAAACAGCAAAATTATTTGAGCTACAAAATAGGGATGGGACGGTACGAAAATTTCATATCACGATTATAGTGTCCAAAATTATCGCGATTATCAATATTATCACGGTTTTCTTAAAATTAGATGGAAAGTGCTCAAAAAGAACTGAAGGTCACACTGAAAACATTTCAACAAGTTTTATAAATGAAAATCAACAAACAACAAACAAACAAGCCTCTCTTGCCAGTTTTTTTTTAAGCAAGATTCTATTCTATGGCATTTCCTTCTTTAGAATGCCCGTCGTCAATAGCAACGCATTATTACACACACAGCACAACGGACGCGTGATATTGTCTCGTCACATTCTCGTGAACCCAACCTCATATCTCGTCTCAACACACCTGTGACCACATAACAGTTGATTATATGTAAAATACAGCAAGTTTTTAGCCAGCTGTAAACAAAACAAAATTTGCTTCACTTTACGCATAACCACACATCCTCATTTGTTTGAGACACGTCTTTGCATTAGTAGATAGCTGTGCATTGTGTGCAAAAATATATACCGTACTATCCACCATTTTCCAACGCCCCATGAGATTTCGCACAAATTATGGGAACTTTCGTTACTTTTCATAAAATCAGCGAAAGGTTCGCAATATGAACAATAAACATATTTTTAAAAAGCTATGTTGAGATGACATTCGACTCATCCTTCAACCATTAAACATTAAAAAGGACATTTAAAAGTGTAAAAGCATTAAACCACGGCATTTTTGTAGTTTGATTAGAGATATACGATTTTATACTATAGCTTCAAAGAACATTTTTATTCACACGTTAACAAAACGTCAACAACGGAAGACATGTCTATTAAGCCTTACATGTTCGAGTCATAGAAAACAGAAAAATCTGAAAAATATGACCAAAACTGAATATAAAGATATAAACGAAGCACCTGAAGAGAATAATTTCATCTTTTCTGTACTTATAAACACTCCAAATATACAACAAAATGCATTTAAGGGCTAAAAAAAGTGGATTTTGCTCTTTAAAACATCCATGTGAAAACAAACCTGGAATGAGACGTGGACAAAAAATGAGATTCTTAGTGCATTCTACTAAATTAAATTTAAGAGAGCAGACCACACATTTATACTGTTGGAGCACAATAAAGGAAAAAAGAAAATACTTAGGAGGGAAAGAATGCAGCTAGAAGGAAACATGAAGGACATTTTACAGCCCATTCAGTCAAAATGACAAATAAAGATTATTTGTAGCACAACCTAGTCTTTGAGTGGAACTTTCCTAAATCGGAAGTGCCACCAATAATTTAAAATGCAGTAGGCTCGTTAGGAAAAAAGTGGATAGCTAAATCTCGAACAGAAAGATTTCTAGCATCCAACCCTATGCAACATGATTGACCAATGTGGGAGCCACCATTTGATAAAAATAAATAAAAATAGGCATGTATTTCCAGGTGCACTCAGTCCCTGTCAATCAAAAACTGTCCAAATAAGCATTCCTTTAGGAAACACAACCGTAGCTAACCACACCGACGGCATATTTCTCGTCCCTCCGTTGATTTGGACCCGTCAGCGCGGGCAGTCGTTCAGGTAGAGCTTTAGAAACATCAGGAGAAGGTGGTTAGCTTCACTGCTCTGGTGACAGCTGTAAGTTAGTGATGCCCTCAGCAAGCCGTTACAGGAAGAAACATAAGAAAGGCACAGTCCTGGGGACAACGTTATACTATTCCAGGGATTTTCTGGTTTATTGTCAGCTCATCATGACAACAACAGGTTTGTTTACGGCACCTGTCCTTTGCATATTTCTCAGATACAGTTGGATTGTGAGCATGCAAATCCTCAGACCGTTGGCTCCGCATACAGCAAAATGAAGACCACAACAACAAAAATATCCACAACACAAAAAAAAAACTATTTTAACGGCCACTCAAGAGTGTTTTCCAACAGTGAGTGAAAAATCCTACAGATTATTTGTATAGGTGCGTTCTGACGGTTCGCTCAAAACAAAAGTGTGGGCCGAGAATGACATTCGGCACTGACAGACGACAAATAAAAGGGCAGTAAAAGCCACTTGAGCCGTATACAAGTACGCTTAAGTGCTCGATAGCAGTAAAAATATGTCAGATTGTAGGTCAAACAACTACAGTATTCAGGGGCATGCATTATTTTGATATAAACCAAAAAATAATGGTATGATGGTGCTGAGTGGTATACCGGTTCATATTGAATCAGAGTTTCCACTAAGAAAAGGCAGAGGTTTCGTTTAATGGACATTTTGATGATGTGCCGGTCAAATATCGCCTCTTAATTAGTCAAGTTGTGGAAAACTGGAGGCAGGCTATGAAACTTAAATGACACAATCAGGCCGTATAGAATGCAACATATTATTAACTTGCATATTATTAGCCGAACGTCCGATTGGCGTCAAAAATCACCAATTATTGTTTCACACACATTCACATTTTGAAACATTGAGGCATGGATGTACCCAAATTATACAAATAAATAAAACATCTCAGTTGACTAGCAGATCATTCATTTGGTTCAATATTAAATACGAGATTTAGTGCTAAAATCTGTTGTTTTTTTAAAGGAGTGACTCTCCTGTTCAAACTCAAAATCTTTTCCAGAGTCAATTCGTACATTTCGTTTGTTGAATGAACCAAATGACACACAAAAAAAGATTTGTTCATTTTGACGAACGAGTTCAAACAGGCGAGTCATGAACGTGCGTCGCAGAACAGAGCAAGGCGAGCATTTGAGCTTATAAAACTTAAACTTTGTTATTTATTTATTAAATGAGCGATCTTTTCGCTTGATAAGACCCTTATTCATCGTCTGAAATCAAAGCCCTTTGAACAGTTTGCACTGAAACTGTCTTTTGGATCTTGAACCGTTTGGACCCCATTGAAGTCCATTATATGGAGAAAAATCCTGGAATGTTTTCATCAAAAACCTTCATTTCTTTTCGACTGAAGAAAGAAAGACGTGGACATCTTGGATGACATGGGGGCGAGTAAATTATCAGCAAACGTTTTTTTAAAAGTGAACTACTCCTTTAAATCAACGTGATGCGCAAGTTGCGTAATCTTCAATCCTTCTGCGGGCGCCTAATGTACACAGCCTTGCAAACCTGTTTTAATTCTAGTGTGGATATTTTCTACAATATTCACTCATCAAGTCAATCTACAGCGGTATTTCCTAATACCACCATAGACCATGAAACTGGTATAATTTTGAAAAATATACCGTGATATGGATTTTTGGTCATACCGCCCAGCACTCGGGTATGAAACCACATGTCTCACTGAAGTTGTCCTCTAATATCACGAGGGTTTAGTGTGATTTATGTGGCAGACTCTAGAAGCCCGTAAAAGGTTAATGGCGTTCGGTTCTCCGCACAACACACACATATATGTGTCATGTAAATGAAGCCAGCAGAGTCCAGGACCATAAGTTTGAAGAAGGAAATTACTATGCTAATCTGCTACATTTTAAAAGTAAATGTCAAAAGAAAATACATTACCCTCACATTTCCAAACAGCCCCGTGGAACTGCTCAAATGTGACATTTCCCCGATCACAGAGGAGAAAGGGAACACCTCATCACCAACGATATGCTATGGCAAATGATTAGTACACCATTTCAAACCATTGACTGAGCCAAGGTGGCTCTGAGACAGGCGCGACTACGATCA
The DNA here is from genome assembly GCA_038021265.1 of Cyprinella venusta. NCBI lineage: Eukaryota > Metazoa > Chordata > Actinopteri > Cypriniformes > Leuciscidae > Cyprinella > Cyprinella venusta. The sequence goes on from CM075878.1 coordinate 996,615, forward strand.
CGCTGAACTTCCGAAGAAGAAAGGAAGGTAACACTGCAATCAAGAACCAACAAATAAACTAAGTGGGAAAAAGTGATGGATGCGAGCAGGGCGGGGCAGTGGGCAATACATTAAATCATGTCAAAATCGTGATAAATTTTATGCTGATAACAATAAGCTCATAAGGACATTTATACTTGACATGGATTAGTATGAGAGCCTATCAAAGAGTGAAAATAAAAGTGACAACACTTGTCTGTTGACAACAATCAGGGTATCTGCACATTTTTAACAGCAAATGTAATGACTTTTAAGACCTTTTTAAGTCCTCTAAAAGGCAAATTTAAGACTTTACCACAATAAAAAAAAATTTAAAAAAAGGAAAATATTCAGCACGACACGACAATATTAATTTTGGCAGCCATTTTTGTTTTAGTCTTCAGATGAAAATGCTTATTGGTCTTAGTCACATTTTAGTAATTTTGACTTTCATAGTTTTAGTTGACAAAGTCATTGCATTTTTTGTCAACTTTTAGTCATTACTTTAAAATTTAAGGTCCGTACTTGAAATTTAAGACCTCCTTATTGTAAATTTCAGATTTTAAGACATTTTCAGACCTTAAAAATTGAAAATTTTATTTAAGACATTTTAAGACTTTTTAAGGACCCGCGGGGACCCTGACAACAGACAAGTGACAAGATCTTTAAAATACACTCTTAGAAGAAAAGGTTCTATATAGAACTATAAAAAGGTATTTGGAACCCCTAAAAGGTTCTATACACTCTTAAAAAAGGGTTCCTCTGGGTTCTATATAGAACCCTGGGGTTCCATACTTGGTCAATAGAACCTTTTACCAAAAAAATGGTTCTATTTAGAACCATTTTGGAGTTCCATATATGAAGCGGGGGATGGAACCATTTCTGGTTCTAAATAGAACCATTTCTTCTAAGAGTGTTTATAAGCCAACAAAAACTGTTTTAGTTACACGAGTAGCTCTCGGCCACTTTCATTTTTTAAAAGTAGCTCTCAAATGAAAAAAGGTTGGACTGCCCCCCCAAGGTAGACTGACCAGGAGCTATAGAGGTTGTGAAATGAAAGTTTCAGCTTCTATAATGAAATCAACCTTGTTATTTGCAAAACACATTATTTCTATGTTGAGCTGCCTGTTCATGAAGCTGAAAGTGCACGTAATAAAATAATATACCACTGATGCAAACCAACAGGAATCCTTGCTTTTTCTTTTTCTGCTCTATTATGTTTATGTTTTATGTGGGTAGGGCCCCGTATTAGTTATTGAAACGGGTAGATGCTTAAGGCCGCCACTGGCGACAAGCTACCATGTTTAGAGCAGCGAAGAAGAATTGATCTCCGATCAGTAGCATGCAAACTAGTATTGGATCGACGATGCCAGAATTGTTATTGGTATCGGCAGCATTTTCGATACTAATATCAGAATCGGAACAATTCTATATGCAACCACATTACTTTAATAAATTTACGATTTTACATTTACTAGACAAGTTCTTCTTTAAGAGCGAATAGTGCAGGAAAAAGGAGAGTTACTTATACAAACTAACTAGTATTTACTGAGCCAATAGTCTGGAATTTATGTTCCAGTTTAAGTAAGAACTTACGAATGATGGATGGTTGGTGCAACTCTAACCAGCTCATTAGTAGAGGTTCGAGACGAGGCACAGGAAGACATCCAAAATGTGCAGAGCAGGCATCCTCCAGGACCAGGCCTGAGATCCACTGAGTTTGCACTGTAAAAACTCCCACAATGAGGTGTCTAATCGGGGTCAGGTGAAGCCAACATAAATAATAGGGCTGGGTGATAAATATGGATTTCTCGATATTAATCGATTCTCATTTTTACGAACCGATATCGATTCTTAAATCTCAAGAATCGATTAGTCGTCCTGTTTCATTTGAATGAATGGAACATTGTATCGTATTCAAAAACTCGCAATAATCTTTGTCCTTTGTTACTATTGATATGAAACAAAGTCTCAATTTTCAAATTCCGTCCATTTTCTTTAGAAATTCATAAACATAAATAGCGTTTTGTCGCTGTGGCGTGAGATCGCTCTTAATAATACCAGTCACAGCGCCAAATAAACATGAATGAGCATCTGAAAGTGTGTTAAAGATAGAGGACAACTGATCCAAATCCGGATCATGACACATTGATTCACTCAATCAGCGTTTCAACCGTGGAAAGACGTCAGTTAAACAGCTTGTAATCAATGTATCGTCATATTTACCTCAGAAAACCCACATCAACTCGTTAGTCAGCTAGAAAAAATAACTCTAGAGAGGAGCATTTTGATAAATATACTGTATACACCATATTACATATGCATTATAATCTGAATGTTCTTCAATATTTAATGCATATTTGAATAAATCTGGCAAGTTTTTATGACAGCCACCATTTAAATGTTTATATTTCATATAATCTTCTTATTATAAAAATAAATAAAAGTGTAATTTAAGTGTTTGTATAGCTACAAAACAGTTCATTATTACCTTCATATTAGGCTAATGAAGCCTATAGGCTACAACTAGACTCCCATAGTTTACAGCATTAGTTCATAGATTTGATTCCCTTGAGAAAATTTGCCATTTATTGGAAATGATATCCAAAATAATCAATATTGAATCGAATCGGAATCTAAATCGAATCGTAATGTGAAATTTGTGTCAATACCCAGCCCTAATAAATAAGAGTGATTAATCAACTATTCGTTCAGGTAATCCAGTGACCAAAAGTATTTAAATTTTGCACACCCTTACCGAATGTTTGCATCTTACTTTCAAAAATCACTTTACGAACTTCCCAATCAAGAGCACGGTCTAGAGATGGGCGATGATTAATCGCATCCAAAATAAAAGTTTGTGTTCACATGTGTATGTAGTGTGTATAATTCATTTGTATATATAAATACACACACATGCATGTATGTATATATTTAAGAAATATTTGCATGTACATACTTTATATATATTTATACATAAATTAATATTATATATAAATATTTGGCATATTATTAACACATTTTTCTTAAATATATAAATGCATGTGTGGGTATTTATATCTACAAATTAATTATACACACATATATTTATTTTATTTTGGATGCGCGGTCTAATATGTCTAGTGTATAGTATCAAACTGGAATAAAGTGTCTGCAAGTAAAAAAGAGAGAAACATGACGAGTGGATCCGATGTGCAGAACAGTTGGAGGCCTACGAGTGCTTTAGCGTGGGTAAAGCAAGCGTACAAGAGGCCAATTTGTGCCGAGTTTGGTCAACCTAAACACTCCAAGACAGGCGGATCGCTGGTGGCGCATGAAGCCTGAGCCGGTCAGAGAGTTTCTCCCAGCGTCCGCTCACATGTGCATGCTCACACACACACACACACACACACACACACCCACATTCACAGGCGCACAGCTGTCACCGGCAGGCAGCAAAGGATCATTCACAAAAACACCCCCCTCCCGGCTCTGTTTCCCTAAGTATCTGTGACACACACACACACACACACACACACACACACACACTCACAGTGAGGCAGCATGTGGAGATTCATTACTCAGCAGTGCAGACAGTGTGCTGTGGCAGCAACAGTTCACTCATTACCCCGCAGGCAACACAGACCATGCCCTTCATTCGGAGGATGCTGGGATAGGATTTTCCCTCTTAAACAGATAGGACCCGTGGTCTGAAGGGTCAACGTCATGGTCTGGGTCAGAAAGGCTGGTCTTAGAACAGTTCAAAGGGCATCCAGTTAATATTCAAATAGACCTGTATGCTTCATGGTAAACCAAAAGCATATTGGACAACCATATATCATTCAGCGCATTTATGGTTGTCAAAAGTACCAGCACTTCAGTGCCAAGGCACGTACTTAAAATAAGAAAATATGGAACTATACGAGCCTTTCTGCTAGGGCTGGGTAATAAATATCAATTTTTCGATATTAATCGATTCTCATTTTTACGAACCGATATCGATTCTTAAATCTCAAGAATCGATTAGTCGTCCTGTTTCAATTGAATGAATGGAACATTGTATCGCATCCAAAAACTCGCTATAATCTTTGTCCTTTGTTACTATTGATATGAAACAAAGTCTCAATTTTCAAATTACGTCCATTTTCTTTAGAAATTCAAAAACATAAATAGCGTTTTGTCGCTGTGGCGTGAGATCGCTCTGGAGAAGCAGCAGCGCTGATCTCTCTTCCGGCTTAATAATACCAGTCACAGCGCCAAATAAACATGAATGAGCATCTGAAAGTGTGTTAAAGATAGAGGACAACTTATCCAAATCCGGATCATGACACATTGATTCACTCAATCAGCGTTTCAACCGTGGAAAGACGTCAGTTAAACAGCTTGTAATCAATGTATCGTCATATTTACCTCAGAAAACCCACATCAACTCGTTAGTCAGCTAGAAAAAATAACTCTAGAGAGGAGCATTTTGATAAATATACTGTATACACCATATTACATATGCATTATAATCTTAATGTTCTTATTAATGCATATTTGAATAAATCTGGCAAGTTTTTTTATGACAGCCACCATTTAAATGTTTATATTTCATATAATCTTCTTATTAAAAAACTAAATAAAAGTGTAATTTAAGTGTTTAGCTACAAAACAGTTCATTATTACCTTCATATTAGGCTAATGAAGCCTATAGGCTACAACTAGACTCCCATAGTTTACAGCATTAGTTCAGAGATTTGATTCCCTTGAGAAAAATTGCCATTTATTGGAACTGATATCCAAAATACTCAATATTGAATCGAAATCGAATCGAATTGTGAAATTTGTCTCAATACCCACCCCTACTTTCTGCAGCACCGGATCAGTCCGGGACCCGCTGCCATGCTTATTTGTTGAACAGCATCAAACGTTTTTGCAGCGTTGAATGCAACCAATCCCAGACTATTTTGTTTAGCATGTAAATGTAATTAGGGATGCACCGATATGAAAATTTCGGCCGATACCGATAACTCATAAATATATTCGAAAGCCGATAACCGATATATCGGCCGATAAATTTAAATCCAAAGTTTTATCTAATTTTGAGAGCCTGATTACAAAAACAAAAGTCTCACAATTTAAATCCATGTCCCAAGCGCACGATTATAATGATGTTCTCATTATAGCGTTGTACAGCCGATATGACAGATTTGTACCAAACCATATTTTTATTTTTTTTTTAAAGAGATTTCAATAATATTTCAAGAATATCAAAAATATAAACAGTGCTCAAAAAGTGTCTCAGCTGAAGGGAATAATACATTATTTATCGGCTTTAATATATCGGCCACATTTTCTTACCAGGCCGATAACGTTAAAAATGAACATATATCAATAAGTCGATCCCTGAACGCTGTTCATACAGTTCAGCTCACTCAGCACGACGTTCGTGGTTCGACTAATCGAGACTGTTTTCCAAAGATGGCTAAAAAATTAACACGGAGCTGTGTCAAAAAAAAAAAAAAAAAAAAAACTCATGGAAACATACCTTCATATCACATGTAGATTTTACATGGGACTATTGCTGTTTTGTAAATCTACTTTTCATCAATAAATGTAATCGACAACAAATCTGAACAGTTTTACGTTTTTGCATTCAAGTAATATTTGCCAAACAAATATTTATTCCACATTTCATCACAAAAATTGTTTAACTTTGAAAAGGTTTTACTCATCTTTCTTCGAGACACATTTTTCTCTCGGCTAATTAATACTGATTATTTAGCTTTGACACTAAACTAACTTACAGTTCTGCTATTTGTACACAAAAAAGTCCCACTTTAATATTAGCACAGATATATGCACGGCTAGTTGCTTTTGAAAATTACACACCATCATCAAGTTCAAGTCACCCATTGCATCATTCATGCAAATCTGCGGTCTCAAAACCTTTAACATCGCACAATTAATCTGGCTAGACCAAAAATTAGAACTTCAAATACACAGATCTAATCTATGCATGTACAATTTTTATGCATGCGTGTATCTAACTACTGCAGCCTATTCAATTTTCAACATTAAATACTCATTTAGTGTAATCTAAATGAGTAAATATCTATTTATTTAACAATGTCTTCAGCTACCAACACAAAAGTTGCTCACAAAATAAATGTTCAAATCTTAAAACCATACAGTGTGTATAATCAAACTCAGAAATACTGTATGTTTCTGTGCATTCATGAGTCTAAAAAGAGACAATGTCACTTCATCCGGCACAAGTGCTGATTAACAACTAATCATCATCTGAAAATTAAAACACTCGAGGAGCTATTTAATTTAAGAAAAATATTCTCGTCTTCCCATCAAGGTTATGGCATAATAGACGGGATAAAAAAATGTTGCATTGGCTTAGAGTCTTAAAACACTTCACTTCCACAGAGAACACACGATCAAGTATCTAAGCATTATTCTCTTATTCAAAAACAAGAATCTCAGAATACCATAAATGTCTGAGTGTGTTCAAGAAAGGTGCGAGTCTGAGAAAGAGTTTGACAATGAGGGATACAGTGACACCTGGCTAACAACTACACTGCTTGTAAACACAGACACACAGTGAGTCTGAACAAGCATGCTACTTTCAATATTACCTGCACCCGGATCAGTGACACGCTGCATATAGTGGGAACGCTTCCACCTAATGCATCTAATGAGTTTTAAACAAGTAACCCGGATGCAAAACAAATAAACATCCCTTTCACCTTACAACATGGATAACAAATTATGGTATAATTCTAAATACTAATCTCTAATAATAATAATAAACAGCTAATGAACATTTCACAACATGCAAAAAAAGTATGCATGAAAGAAGTTAACATCAAAATGCATGTCATTTAGAAGAATTAAGTTTCATATCAAAAGAGACTCAGATTCTTGAACAAAGATTTGAGACCTTCTGACGTTATTCTCAAACAATACCACAATCTCTTTAGTAACGCAAAAAAAGCACCTAAACAAATGTTAGAAGCATTCTTAATATAAGAAAACCTGGATGCAGGCAACTTGGATCCAAACATCAACAGCTCATAATTAGGGCTGTCAAAAGATTAATCTCAATTGATCGCATTCAAAATAAAAGTTTGTGTTTACATAATATATGTGGGTGCACTGTGTGTATATATATATACGCACACATGCTTGTATATATTTAAGAAATATTTTCATGTATATACAGTATAGGGATTTATATATAATTTATATTATATATAAAAATTTTATATATAATTTATATTTTTTCTTAAATATACATGCATGTGTGTGTATTTATATATACACAAAATAATTATACACAGTGCACCAACATGTTATGTAAACAAACTTTTATTTTGAATGTGATTAATCGTTTGACAGCCCTACTCATATTGTAACCAAGTAAATGACATTCGTGAAATAAACCTTTTTATGAAATGCAAATACCTCTTAATATTGGACAGATGCTGCAAACCACTGTGCATCACTAAAACGTGCTCTAAATTGCACACATTTTAAAGCAAAGTTGCAAAATCCCTGTTAAAAACAAAGCAGATTTGTGCATGAATGACCTGTTTATGAAATGCTAAATTAAACACCAGTAATCAAATTCTTTTTCAATGCAAAAGCGACTCAAAATGAAAAACAAAACAAAAGGTATCTTACTAACCAACAAGTGGCATACATTTAAAACGTGAAAAGGCTTTAAAAGGCGTCCATGCACACTGAGAGTAAGTAGAGCAGCTCTTCGGCGGGGCTCTTTGCTGCATTAGATGCAATTATAAATGGCCAGGCGCAGGAGAAGAGGCAGCCAATCAGATTTGAGCTCGCGTGTCAACCTAAGACCAACTGTCTTCTGCCTTTGACAGAAGGATTTTACCTCCATAATTCAAATCCCAAAGCAAAGCAGCCCGCTGCACTTACTCACATCACTCAGCCTGTTTACACACACCGACGACCTAAAAAAACGCCTCAAAACACTCCCAAACGCGACGCGTTTCAAACCAAACCGATCTTAGCCGTTAATGCGGCGTTAATGTTCACTTTTACCCCACGAACTGTGATATATTCGGGCTGAATACATGTGTGTAGCATGGTTTTTTTAACTAACTAGCAGTTACTCAGATAGTTCATAGATAGGGGGCTCACAAACGAACTCGAATATGTTAACAGAATCAACAACCTTCGCTCAAAAACGTTCCCGACTAAACTATTAGGACTTTTTGCTGCAGCCCTGCCTCAAATTAGCATTACTTCAAATTCAACATGCAAACTTGATCCCTCATCAGCCCTGTCCTAGCTCTGGACATCACAACCAACCCAAAACGAGTGAGCAGGGGACAGAAATACAGTACAATAAAAGCTGCTTACATGGACTGAGTTCGCTGGAAAAACAGAGGCAGCCATTTTAGAGCATACTGAAGTTGTGTCCCAAATGTCATACTATATATACACTATGCGCTTACACTATGTAACGTTCCTCAACCGTCCATTGTATGCATTTTATACGGTTATTTTGTCTTGCAGGAGTCTGAAAGCCCCTCAACCTCGGCTAAGTAAGGAAAGCTAAGACCGTTGAGGTGTCCAGCGGTCCACACTTGATTATTTTCGGTTAAATGAATGTATCATCCGGGTATTTAAAAAGCACTTGTTCGTTTTAGCGGTTTCAGTAAACACTATCCGCACAGTAAAACGACATACACAGTGTATACGTACTCGAATTGGGACGCACCTCGGAAGAAACAATAGCACTGAAGCACACAGCTCTAACGTTAGCCAAGCGAGTTTAGCAAAGTTTACCTGGGTCCTGTTGAGGGCTTGTCCAGTGCTTCCCGGACTCATCGGAGGAGGGTGATGGCTTCTTTGTGGCCAGGCCGGATGGCCGCCACCGTACTGACTAACGTTACTGATGTCCCCCGGTCCTTTGGTAGCCCCGTCCTGGCCGCTGTACTCACTGGCCGGGTAGTTCTGGTAGCTCCTCGTGGAGCTGGGAGAAGTCAGAAGCTGGTTCAGCGTTGGGGTGGATGTGGGCTGAGGGGTTCCCATGTTATACCTCTGGTTGTTGTAGGGAGCAGCAGTAACGTTAGTAGTTCCTCCTGGCGGCGGTTGCTTGCCTGGCTGCCCCCCGGCCGTCGGCTGCTGGCTGTTTCGCGGGGAATTCATGCCGTAGCTTTGGCCCTGCTGGTACGGAGTCCGGTTTGGGAAGGGGCTGTAGTTGTTGAAGTGGTTCGGGTAGCCGTGTTCGTGCGAATTGGGCGGGTATGAGTCCATCACCGCCGGCCCTGCCATGCCAGGGCTTTGTTGTCCGCCATGTTGATGAAAAGGGGCCCGGTTGTAGTGCTGGTTGTAGGTGTATGGAGGTGGGGGGAAGGCTCCCGTGTGGTGGGGAGCCATGCCGGGGTGGTTGTTGCCTTCGGAATCATTCTGGCTATTGTTATTGTTCACCCTGGACGGGTTCCCGTTGCCGTTCTTCATGTCAGGGTCTCCTCCTGCTCCTCCTCCCGCAGCAGCATTTACCACATCGGCCCCGTCTAGGTCCTTCTGGCCCGGGGATCCGCCGTCGGAGCGCGGCTCCTTGCTTTCCTGCTGCTGCTTATCTCCGAGCACCGACTCGTCCTGCGGCTCCCGCTCCGGCTTTTTGAGTTCGACGGGTGGGCTAGTGTTGAGAGTGGCGACCTGAGCGGCCATGATCTCTCTCTCTCCCTCTCTTTCACCGCGAGTCACTTTGAATATAAATACAACGCTCTTATAAAGACGTGCCCGTGTCCCGTATCATTCCTTCGACTTTCAGACCGAATCCGGTCTTCTCTCCCGAATGCGACTCGAGTATAAAAAGTTTCCTGGAGAATATAAATAAAGGTCCCGGGAATGAATTTAACCGACACAAATGTGTGTGTGAGTGTGTATGTGAAGGGGGGGCCTCTTACAGAACGAGAGCGCGAGAGAGAAACCGATCAAACCAGCACGAGGCTCCGCGAGACACAGCCATTTTACCGAAGCGCACGGTCACACGCAAAATGCGTCATGGAGCGTTGTGCGGATCCGGAGTGAGAGGGAGAAGTATGTCATCAGGTACTTTCACATAGTTTTGGCTCCAGTTCGTGGAATGAACACAAAATACGCGTGAGCTTTTGGGGTTTATTATGAAAGTAAACATAAAATAGAGTTTGTGTTGTGAGTATTGTATTAAATGAATCGAGAGTTGTTGTTGTTTTAATTAGGTGGAGGGAATGAAAAATGTAAACTCTTTTAAATATTTTTTTTTCTTAACATCACCATGACATCCAAATAAAAAAAAACATACTTTTTGTGGAATATTGCAGTATTTATTATAAATATAATAACTATATAGGCCATTTTTTTTATTTAAAAAAAATCATGTTTTTTCATTATATTTAACCAAAATAACTACCCTTTCTCTTGCAGCAACATCTCCTCTTCTCAGATGTTTAGCTGAAACTGGACAATTCCCCATTGACAATATCAAGTCTGCCCTATTATTTCTTGTTGTTGTTGTTTTACTTTTCTTTTTTTTTGCAAAACATACAGAAATTATATGTTTGAAAACAGTATACAAAATATATTAGCAATATGTTCAATGGCATCAGAATACAAATGAGAAGAAAAGAGTTTACATTATTTCTTGTTCAAAAAGACGTTCACTCAGATATATCTCAACTTACGTTTCACGCCAATTGAAAAAAATGTACCCATGCAAAACTCAGTGCCACAATGTTAGGGATTCCAGGATGCTATGCAGTTGCCAGTGTGGTTGCTATGCAGTTGCTATGGTGTTGACTGCTTTGCCGAGGGGTTGCTGGGTGATGGACCCTTTTCACTTTTCCGGGGTTATCAGAAGCGGAAGTCATTATAATTGGGTAAATTTATGGCAGCGAACGGGAGCGAATATAATTTTTGTATTTCCATTTGCTCCAATTGCAAAAGAAAAAAATCTGTGATCGAGTTTCCATGACCTTCCAAAAGAGGGGGGGGGGTGGATCATGTTGGTTAGAAGAGAGAAAAGTGTCAAATTTTACATTTACTTACAAGGTAATATAACACAATAAATAGCGTAATAAATGTGTATTATTACTTTTTTTGATTAAAATATTAAAAAACTTTACTAGATTTGTGATATTGATAACAGAGGAAATGCAAAAGGGTCCATTGAGCCTTGGCCCACCTCTATGTTTTTATGATGATGTTCTGTTGATGTGCATCAGGTTCCTCTTGAAGTATATGGCATTTTCACTCATTTAACCTCTGCAAAGTCTGATCGCTCAGCACACCTTTCCTTAATATGAATCGCATTCACGTCCATAACACGAAAATTGTGACTTACGCACCTATCTCTAAAGAGGAAGTGTGTCATTTCAGAACATGTTTGAGAATAATGACTGTTTTCAAACAGGTTTCATGATGCAGTGTTGGATTTGTCCTGATTCTGCTGTTATTTTAGTATTATTTATAGTATTTACTCATATTATCTTCTGTTTTTAATTTAATTTTAGTTTTATAATTTTCTTATATTTTTTTTACATATTTATTTAGCTTTAATTTATTTTTTATTCAGTTTTAGTAATTTAAGTGGGTCTACTTTTTATTTAATTTGAAGTACATTTTTTCTCTTCATCTAATTTGCTAATTTAATATTTATATTGAATCTTCACAAAAATTATATTTAATAGTTAATACAAATAATATTCAACATCATTGGGAAGACCGACAGTTGTCAACCGCTAAGAATGGAATAAAATAATACTTTAATTGTTACATCATATTTACGTTACTATATCATGATATGTACCGCACTTTACAAAATATAAACAAGTGTTTAGAACCAAGTGTGTTCTTGCATATTTCAGACAGCAAATGAGAGGGTTTATTGCAGCAGCATTATGTTTGATCTGTGCAGAGGACAGCATGAAATTACAGCCTGTGTGCTAATGTGTATGTGCGCATGTGTTCAGAGAAGGAGAGAGAGAGAGAGAGAGAGAGAGAGAGAGAGAGAGAGAGAGAGAGAGAGAGAGAGAGAGAGAGAGAGAGAGAGAGAGAGAGAGAGAGAGAGAGATGGAAAGGGAACGAGGATGGGGGATGGACCGAGAGCAGGAAGTGAAAATGAAAAAAAGTGAAATGCAGCGCAAGCCATTGAGAAAGGGAGAGAGAGAAAAACTGCGTAGGCCGCAGCAATCAAATCTGGCACACCAAATTCTACAGCAAAACATGTACTTGGTTTGGTAAAGAGATACCAGAGAGAGCTTATAGAGACAGGCAGGGCAAAGTAAATAACCAAATGGAAACAGCCATGCTCTTTCCCCCACTCAAACACTGCTGCTCTCTCCCCACCCCCTCTCATTCTCTCTGCCTGTCTGTCTCTGCCTCTCTCTCCCTCTCTCTCTCTCTCGCGCTTCTCGCAGCAGCGGCTGGCTCTGTGCTTGCAAAAGCAGCAGAACTTTGCTATCTGGCTGTGGGGGATGGGCGGCGAACACGCACAGCGCTTTCCCGCTAAACGCAAAACCCGCGAACGACGCCGGGTAGCCTGACCCGTGTCAGTGCTTATAAACAAGTTTTTACTGTTATAAAGTAAAATAGACTCAAAAAATATTTTATAAATGCGTTTGTGCGCATGTGTGTGTGTGCTCGGTGCGAATGCGCGTGAGTGTGTGTCGAGGAGGAGGGGGGTCAGTCGCTGACTATATCAGCAGAATTGCGAGTGTTGTGCGGGTAGAATGTAGACATGCAGGCAGCAGAGGGGGTTGGGAACTCTCTCCAGCGTTTTTTTGCATTTAAAACCAATTTAATGTCTGTTTCGAAGCATTTTTTCCCAGTTACTCTATCAAATTACTATAACATTGGGTGCTTAAAAGTCAACATGAAATGAAAATTGACCCTATTTGTTTTTCTCAGTGTGTCTCTAGCCTTGTGGCGCATGTTTTTCACAGGGTATAAAAGCTTTTTAATTTGTGATCTTTTATCAGAATATGTGACTTTCCCTTTTTGCGTATAGTATGCGGCTATAGGATAATGTTAACCAATAGGAACATGTTTATTTGGCATTGTTTTAGCATACTTACGCAGCCTGTATGCTGTACTGCTTTCTGTAATGTACAGAAGTCTGACCCTGGGGAATATCCTGTTTTGCCCATAAATGTGTCAAATTATTGTAAAATGGTTTTCAAAATCAATTCACATTGGCTTAAATACTTTGTTTGCCCTCATATAAAAATTAACTATACTTTTCCTTGAATGTTTCCATAACTGTTCTGAAAATGAAGTGTGTATAATTGTATGCAATTACTTAAGTGGGACAAAAGAACACATAAAAGTTTAAGTTTTTGGAAATAGGCTCATTTTAGCACTCCCCCAGAGTTAAACAGTTGTGTTTTACAGTTTTCTAATCAATTCAGCCGATTTTCTGATATTTAGAAGAATATTTGTAACCAGACCGTTTCTGGTCTCATTGACTACCATAGTATATTTTTTTCCTACTACGGAAGTCAATGAGCAGACCAGAAACGGTCTGGTTACTGATATTCTTCTAAATATCAGAAAATCGGCTGAATTGATTACAAAACGGTAAAACTCAACAGTTTAACTCTGAGGGAGTTGTAAAATGAGCCTATTTCCAAAAAAGTGGAGTATCCCTTTAAGTGTCTGAAAACATTGTATTCATTGTTGCTCTTCAATTTATTCTTATATTATTTATTTCCATAATAAAGAATGCTTATTTTTTTAGCAAGGAAGGGTTAAGCTAAAATCTAGATTTTGATAAAAAATAAATAAATACACAAAGTTCATGGACATGTTGTTTGCCAATGAACAAGAGAATACAAAAAGAATGAACATGATTAGCAGATAGGTAGTTGTAATGGGAAGATTTAAGTTGAATGCTAAGAATCCAGCACAAAGGCCTTTAGATCCAGGGCTCATTGAATGCCATTGACTTTAGGGGCCACTTTTCTTTGAAACGTTTGGCTCTGGCTGCAAGTCCTGGGCTTTCAGACTGAGGGACCAGGTTGTATAGCAACAGAAAAATGCTTGGCCACCAGCTCTCCCCCACTTGAAAAGAATGAATCAGAGATTTTTTCCACCTACATGCATTTCACATTCACTCTCTTAGTCATAGTTGTCAAAGGATAAATGAAGCTTCTGCATAAGTGTCTTTACCTCTAATTTCTGCAGTGAAACCCTTCTAATGAACTCAGATTAAAAGCTTTCTCAAAGTCAGATCACCATGCAGGCCTCTGGCTGTGAGTTCGCCGCATGGGCACCGTGACACAGCCCATCTGTGACAGCCTGTGATCTACGACTGTTTACTCTGTCCCCCTCCACCACCTACCCATGAGTCTGAGCGTGATGCATCACCTGTGGTCCGCTGCCGAGGGCTCTCCCCGGTCTCTGCCGTGACGAGCCTGGAACCCGTCCAAGAGGAACCTGGGCCAAAAATACACTGTATTCGCAAGATTTACGCCGTTACTTAAATATTAAGCACATACACTCAATGGAATAGCAAGTGGAAGCTATTTATCACAACAACCTGTTGATAAGCTGTGATCATCCACTGATTAGAGTCAAGAGAAGGTCTGTCAGCTTCATATTTATCTTTTTCACCTTACATAAATTGTAAGCCAGTATCTTTAACTACAAAGATAATAACATTTCAAATGAATTCAACATTGGGTTAAAGTATTTGGACACTTAATTCAAACTTAAAATGTGTGCACGGTATGAAATCAAGTGGAACAAATTCTGCTGCTTTTCCCAGAACTAACTTCACAATTCTGGGTCACATTTCTTAAAGTCCCACCTGTTGTGAAAATCAAGTTTAATGTTGTCTATATATATATATATATATATATATAAACAACATTCATTCATATATATACACCACTCACTCACACCATAAATATATATATATATATATATATATATATATATATATATATTTATGGTGTGAGTGAGTGGAGGCAGGGATAATTTGCATACTCATAGAACTGCTTATAGTAAACGAGGCAAGGGTGTATAGTAACATTCAAGCTATTTTGAGGCATGAAGAATTTTTTTCAATGAAAAAACATAAATATGTCATTTTGCATGCATGATCAAAGATGAGTTTAATCAATGCATTAAATTATTGACTACAGGTGATTTTTATTGGATGTGTAAATTAAGTCCGTTCTCATCAATTTCGCACATATTTATAGCAAAATATACTTCAATGCCATTAATGAACTTGTAATGTCATGTATTATGTTAACTTTAAATGTAATATTGAATAATAAACTACAGTAAAATATTAATCAAGTATGTGCTTTAGTATGTAGTCAACACGTCAAAATAAATGTGATTCTTTAAAACATAACAAAATATTATTAAAACAATTATTCAAAACGTACTGTAAATGAAATTATTGCAAAGTGCACTTTTAAAAAGTAGCCTATTTCGTTAAACACACTGTAAAAGTGAACGTGCGGTTGTTGCTGAGGGTATTTCTACCTGATTCTTCCAAAAATCTACTTTTGCTGTTACCTAATTCAATCAGGTTTCTGTAACATAAAACAAGGGAATGGTTTTAGCTTAATTGTGTTACATTGACCCAATATACAATTTCCAATAAAGCTCAGGATTGACACATTCGACAAATGCACATTGATTGCACCAGAGGGAGAAATCTACTGAAGGACAAAGAAGAAAAGGTATGTTTGGCTGCTCCTTGCTGATTGGTGAATTTTGATTAGACGTTATATTATACACATTATGTTGTATCGAAGTGAAAATCACAATTGGAATTTAAAAGCATTTATACACTCAAAAAAGCATTGCCTGTTCAGCTTAATTAATTAAAATGAGCTTAAGTAACACAATTTAACATTTCATCACAGCTTAAATTAATTGTGTTCAATCCTAATTTATTTAAAAGTTAAGTTTACGCAATTCATTTGTATTAAAACGACATGGATAACGCTAATTAGGCTGCGTTTCCCAAAAGCATCGCAGGCCTAAGTAGATCGTAGCACCATTGCCATTAACAATCAACTTAGTGAAGTCTATATGTGTATGCAAGGCCAAAGAGGTGTGTTTTTAGTCTAGATTTGAACTGACCGAGTGTGTCTGCTTCCCGAACAATGTTAGGAAGATTGTTCCAACAATGACTTTTTAAAAAGAATTTAGTAAACTGTATTATAGTGACAATTGATTTAGTCAAGTGGTTCTTTAGGGCATCTCTCACTTTTAAGCTTTTCAAAAGTCAACGGATCACTCTTCTTCTTATATGATGCTCAAAACCACTTGTTGCTGGCACTTTATAAACCACATTGTGTTTATAGGGCTCTGAGGTGAAAGCCACAGGTTTTGATCCTAAACCAAAAGCATCTGAGGCTGTTGTCTTCATAGTGTGACTGAACCACAAAGCTTTGCATGTTTTCTACGTTTGCAGCTTTCCTCAAACCGTACACTGTTAAAGTTCACAGACATGGGGTTTTAACCACAATTGAGTTTTTCTGGTCTGCAAAAAAAAAAAAAAAAAATTAAATTAAGAGTAGATACAGTGTACTGTAAATTAAGCATTATTTATGACCCGTTCAAAAGACAAATATTCCTCATGGCGGATACCTTTTTCCCTGTTTTCTGTAAACCCCGTGGAATCCAGTCTGGGATTGGAGCCATTGGATTGTCAAGACAACTCAAACCCAGAGTGGAATTTTCTAACAAAAGTGGAGTCAAGTTTGGCACAAAAACACACACTGAGTTCACAGTTTTGCACGTTAAGCAACAGAAGGTGTGAGCACTATCTCCGAGTGAACAGAATCCCATACAAACAGCAGTGAGCTCCGTCCATTGGATTGTTGAGCAGTAAAACACATCATCTGGAGTGTGCAGAGGAAGGAAGTGGCACTTTGAGCAGAGCAATTGAATTTTAGCTCATTCCCACACACACACACACACACACAAAAGATACTTTGGACCAAATACTAACAAATAGCCTAGTAAAAACTGTTTTCTGCTTTTAGACAAACCATGATTTTGGAAAAATGACAGCGGTGTTTTACTTAGTGCTGGCAAGCAGATAACCAAACTAACTAGACCTCTCCCTCTCTCATTTTCATTTGATGTTATTAGTGATATTGTGTATTATACACTCTTAGAAGAAAAGGTTCTATATAGAACCTTAAAAGGTTCTATCAGCGCTGCATATTTGGAACCCCTAAAAGGTTCTATACACTCTTAAAAAAAGGGTTCCTCTGGGTTCTATATAGAACCCTGGGGTTCCATACTTGGCCAATAGAACCTTTTACCAAAAAAAAGGTTCTATATAGAGTTCCATATATGAAGCGAAGGGTTGGAACCATTTCTGGTTCTAAATAGAACCATTTCTTCTAAGAGTGTGTGCTTTGCTCCATGTGAAGAAAATAAAAATCACAGAATCTATTTTTTTAAATATACTCTGCACTGAATGTCAACATGCGTCTCAATTAAAAACCAAATAATAATAATCTGAAAAAAAAGTTTATTTTTCAATTTGCATCTACTCTGACCGACTCATGAACAACACAAATTTCCTATGAGAGCTTCTCAATCCACAGCAGTGACAAATGTAGCCTATGTTTTACATCATAATATAATCATCGTTCCTTTGTTCAATATACAACACGGCCCAACCAAAACAAGCTGCTTTGTCTGATAACATTTGCTATGCGCATCTCCAAAGAACATTACAACTCTTGGATGGGCACTTGTGGAGCAGATGAACAATCCCTGCAATCTTAAAACCAAGGAAGTGTCGATTGAGCTTTACAGATGGTTCAAATGACCATAAGAGATCCACTCCTGGAATGCTATCCACATAGTACAGATGGGAAGACTGAGCAGCCGCCAGTCAGTCTCGAGTCCAACGCTCACAAAAGATGGATGGATCTAGTAAAAAGCAACGACAGGCCAAAGAAAGACATTGCTATCCAGGATGGAAAAAAACGTCTGAAACACTTCTGCGAGAGAAACTTCTGTGACAACAGTACAAGGCAGCAAATGTCAGCGCCGTTAAACCAGGTATGTCAATGTTCAGCTAGCTATCTATAAATATGTTTACTGTTTAACTAACTTTGCTCAGCAAGATTCTCTTGAAACTGCTGCACCATGACAGTAGTTGACCTAATCCAGAAACTGACCACAGAAGAAGTAGTTTGCTTTAACGCCCGCTATAGCACCCCTTGTGGTATTATAGACAAAGCAACAAGTACTTTCAATTTATCATTTGTGATTATGAATTTCAAACCATGCTTGTGTGTCACTTTAACATTATTTAAAAAGAGTAGCCTACTCATTTAGGAAAGTACTTGACATAAATATTTGTCTGAACGGAAAGTGTTTTTGGACACGCGCAAATTAATTGCATTTTAAAACATTGTAATATAGTTATTTAAAAAAATAATTGAACTTAAAAATAAGTTGAACTTTGAGTGGTTTTTTGATTTCAAAATTACTTGTATTGTATTTAAAACATATCACTCTCAGAAAAAAAGGTACAAAAGCGGTCACTGGGGGTGTACCTTTTCAAAAGGTAAACTTTTGTACCCAAAGGCTGCATATTGGTACCTTAGTGGTACATTTAAGCACCTAAAATGTATATATTAACACCTAAAATGTACATATTAGTACCTAAAATGTACTTAGCTCCTGAAAAGTATATATTAACACTTAAAAAATGTACATATTAGCACTTAAAATATACATTTAGGACCTAAAATGTACATATTAGGACCTAAACTGAACATATTAGGACCCAAAAAGGACATATTTGCGCCTAAAATGTACATATTAGGACATAAAATGTACATATTAACACCTAAAATGGACAAAAGTGTACCTTTTGAAAAGGTACAGCCCCAGTGACAGGTTTTGTACCTTTTTTTCTGAGAGTGTAGTTGCCAAATGTACTGACACGCATTTCATGGAAAACTATGTCTATTGAAACTCAAATGCATTTGAATATATTTCATAATGTAACTTGAGATTAAATTTAATTATTATATTTCAATGTAATATTGAATGACACACCACTTATCTAGTCAATTATTTATTGAGTAGTTCATTCGTCAATAATAATCTCGACAATCTACATTTTTAAACGTAACGATTTCAAGTGTACCCTAAAGTGAAACCTTTAATCTGATATTATTGCACTTTTTTTAAAAAATGTACTTAAAAACATGGAAGTATACTCTCTTTAACTGGCCATTAATTTCAGTAATATTATACTATTGTCACATTCGGTAGCAATTAGGGTGAGAAAGGATCAGTTTGGATTAGAGCCAGACCGATATATCGGCCGATATTAGGCATTTTCCAAACTATCGGTATCGGCAGTTATAACGGCCGATAAATGAATATTTCAAAAATAAAATAAAAACGGACGAAACACGCTTGAACCATGTCATGAGTGTTGGAGTTGTATAGTTTGTCCACCAGAGGGCGCTCTACCTTTATCGGTCGGGCTCTAGTTTGGATCTATATTTAACAAAACTCAAAACACACAGTGAAATAAAACAAGTGTTAAACACACAACAATAACTGACAATGAACAGAAGGAAACCCAGAGTTTGAATACAAACCAATCAACGAAATGAACAACAGGTGCAAACGATAATCAAACAATGAGAAACCATAACAAATGACATAAACACAGGAAACAGAACTAAACGTGTACAAAAAGAAATACAGACGACCCCTTACAATTATAAGATATACTTTTACGGTTAAAATTTCACATTCAAAGCACTTCTTTTCCACAAGGGTACCTAGCTACAAGCGTTTACGTTCACACACTTTCAACTCAGTGTGTTTCGGTTTTCTTACTGCAGCTTCTGGCTGCTTTTTAGTATAATATCGCTCATTGTCCCTCAAGAGGATGCTAGTGTGCAGAAGTGCCTTTGTGCTCCTGGGCTCATGTAGGGTTCTGCTTTAGACTTTATCTTGTTTGCCGTGTAAGCAGCGCTGTGCACCCAGGGCCCAAAAATTCAAATACAGGGAATATATTAACTGAGCAGTTTGATCTGGATGAGGAGGAAGGGGGAGGGGAGACGGAGACTCATACAGCAGTACTGAGACATCCAGAGAGAGAAAATACATTGTTTTTATACATTATGAAACTAAAGTGGTGTTAGCAAAAGAAAATCAAGCAATTAAACAAATCTCACACCAAAGATGGGAATCGGTAAAAAATAACCGTGATTTTAACGGTAAAATACTGTAAAAATGCTACAGTGCAAAACTGTAATTATGTAACTATGTAAATACTATGTACTTATTTTAGTAACTACAATTACTGGGTAATAACTAGTACTAACCCTGAACCTACCCCTGTTCCATGTACTTACCTTATCTTAGCCAGTACTTTCTAGGTAAGTACACTGTAAGTACTGTACTGTAAAAGGAAGCGGTACCCAAAACTAAAAAACTGAGACACGGTAAAGAACTGTGATATAATTTTACAGTAAAATACTGTTAAATGTACAGTTTTTGAAAGTGAAAAAGAACAAATCATTTTATAATTTACAGTGAAAAACCGTAAACTGACATTCCCACAATTCCCTGTGTGACGCTTCACATTTGATGTATTTTTGTTGAAATAACTATGCTTCCTCATAGTTTTATTGTTTTTTTTCCCTAATCAGTTATGTACATTAGGGTTTTATGTTACATTTATGGTGGTAAATTAATGTTTATTACATTTTTTTATTTAATATGTGTTACCGTGATGGTGCTTAATGTTTGTGTGAATCACATTGTGCAGCTTCTTCAAATAAGTATTGCTTTATATAAGTATTCACCTGTAATGAGCTGTGATTGCTCATGTAACTCATCACTACTGTGATGATTGTTGGTTGTCAGTGTATTATAATGGTCTAAGACAGATATCAATATGGCAATAAGTTGGGAAATCCACATTTTATCAGAAAATAGAATACGGTTTATTACTGTAAATTTTAAGTTAAGTCTGTAAATCCATTAACGTTCCTACCGTATTTTTAATGGTAAAGTTCTGGCAACCGCAGCTGCCGTTTTTTTACCGTAAAATTTACGGTTTATTTTTTACAGTGTATATATCTAGACCAGGTGTGGGCTATACTTTTTAAATCCACATTTTATCAGAAAATAGAATACGGTTTATTACTGTAAATTTTAAGTTAAGTCTGTAAAACCATTAACATTCCTACCGTATTTTTAATGGTAAAGTTCTGGAAACCACAGCTGCCGGGTTTTTTTACCGTAAAATTTACGGTTTATTTTTTACAGTGTATATATCTAGAGACCAGGTGTGGGCTCCTTAACAACACACAAGCAACATCCTAGCAACCACCCAAAACATTCTAGCAGCGACATAGCGACATAGAACGATGCAGACAAGCACTAGTCACATATTCTTAAAAGTAGACATATTTATTTGCCGTGTAGCATACTCTGGCATATTTGGGAAACACCTCTTGTTTCCGCCCTAATCAACAGGGTCATTGTGTGGTCCACTGCAGGGACAGCTGGGATATCTCTGTGTGGACTGGCACACTTAAGGCATAAAGTCTCATGCTGAACTCTCCAGCACCACCCAGTATGCGGTCAACTGTGAAAACAGAACGTGCTGCGGCCCCGCAGGGGGTCTGCATACTCCTTAAGGGCTTTGTTTGGGGAAGTTGGCTGGAAAAGGTGAGGGTTGAGAGGTATAGATGGGCATTACAGGATTATGATTTCTAATGCCTCACTGAAAGGTTGATGAAGTCATTGCACTTATGCAACCTTCAAATTGCAACAGAAAAATAATTATTACAAAATGCACTTTTAAATGGCTAAGAAACAGTCATGAAAGTGAACTCTCTTTTAAAAAAACCCTTCAAACTAAGATTTGAAGTACACTACAAGTGCACAGTCAAAACAATTAAGCACACTTCCTTTCACAAGGTGTTTTTCTTCATATATTTGCCCACATGAAATATGTGCCGGCAAATTTTCTCCGAATTGAAAAGATTTGAGATAAGTTCCCCTCATCTTGTTTGTTAGTTTAAAACAATCAACATAGATGAAAAATGGACAGTATTCCTGATCTAATCATGCAGTATTCAGCAGTCCATATCATTCAAAATAAAATTTTAATTATAAATCAATATTAATAAGAATGTTTCATCAAAATGGTATAACTTCTTTTTAAAAACAATTCTGTGAAATTTATTGTAATAAAACAGAAATTTACCATAAAAAAAATATGGTAGCAACATTTCAGGTTTTACAGATTTAACTTAAATTTACAGTAAAAACGGAATTTCGTTAACTGATATAATGTTACCTGTCATTGAGGTACTAATATCTGTTTAAAAAAAAAAATTAAAAAATAATTTTTAAAAAATTTTTAAAAATTAAAATTTAATTTTTTAAAAATAAAAAAATCAAATAAAAAAATCATACATTGAGTTTTCACTGTAAATTATAAAATTATTTCCAAAAAAAAATTCTGTAAAATTACATTACATTACATAGTTTCTCTTCTTTACTGTAGCATTTTTTACAGTCTTTTACTGTTAAAATCATGATCATCTGTTACAGTGTTGATTCACATCAGACATGGATAACCCTAACCCTAACTTTAAATGTAAGTGTCTGCTCTTTAACAAATCATTCAGCACATGAAACTACACAAAATATTACAGATGCAGATGGGATTCTGACCGGTTTAGAAAATTAAACTTATTTTGGTTAATTCAATTTTATTTTTACTCGCATCTCTGTTTATCATGTTTAAATCCATCCTGTTTCCTTCCAAATCAGACTCATTTAAATCAAGTATGCAGATTCAGATTGGATTATCATGGCCAGATGGTTTTGACCTCTGACATGTGTTATTGGAAATATCTGGGATCCCCGAGCTTTGGACAGCATCCGTGCTCATTTGGAAAGGATGCTGGGATTGCCTCTTAACTAATCGGGCATTAGCTCAGAGCTGGCATCCAACACCTCGAACATGGCGCCTGGCAAAGGGCATGATGCCCACTATGGAGTTGCTTGGCAAATGCCACTGTCTGTCATGTTTGCCCCTCTATGAAAACAAAAAATTGACTTGATGACGCTAATGTTCAGATGTCACGTCTATTGTTTTAAGCGGGTCATTGCGCAGGACCGCAGAAGGTAAACAAACAAATAAACCTCTTGCTGTCAGTGGATGAAGAGTTCAGATGCAAAAGCCTCTAAATGCCATTTGAAATGTTCTTCTAAAATGACAATTTTTATCAAGCTTGTATATTTAAGTTCAGTAATTTCACTTAAATGGCAATGAAGATTACCTATTAATTGTCATTTAAGTGAAATTACTGAACTTAAACACAAGTTTGATAAAAATGATCATTTTAGAAGAAAATTTCAAATGTCACTAAGAGGCTTTTGCATCTGAACTCTTCGTATGTCCTCTAATGAAGAATGACTGACGTTCAAAATGAGGTGAGTAATATTCATGAGCATCTTCACTGATTCGCCAGCAGCTGTGGGATTGAGTTTTGTTGAACAAAGAAATGAAGAAAGAAAGAAGAAAACACTACATTTTGATATATTTTCTTTTTGATGGCAGTACAACAAAAGCTGCATCAATAAAGAAGAGTGCTTTAGAAACAAGCTTACATTGCAAGATCTGTCAGCAGAAGGACATTTTTAGATGAGAGAATATGGAAAGGGGATATTTGACATTAAAAAAAAACTTGTTCTTATTCAAGTCAATTTAATTTGTGCTATAAAATAGCTTATCTTGAAGAGAAATGAATATACCAACCAGATCAAAAAAGTACAATGAGGCTAAAAGATTTTTACACAAGTGATGCTTTAACCCTCTGGGGTTCTTCGGGTCAATAATGACCCGAAGTGTTTAAATAAAAAAATGTTAAAAATCGTAGCTTCATCGGAATGGTCCGAAACTTGGTGACTTTATTGGTACTTGGTATATGAACACCCAAATAAATTGGGGACAGGATTTGAAAAAAAAAAATAGTCACACTCAGGACCTTTGGGTCAAAAATGGCCCGCATAGGAAATGAATGGGAAATTGGCGAAAATGTGAAAATACTGTGTTTTTTTGTGCGTACAATCTACAAATCAGCAACGATCTTGAAAAAAAGCACACAACAGTGAAGGGGTGAATCTATAAAACATCAAGAGTGCAAAACAGACACATCCACACACACACAAACACACCTTTATACACAAACACACCAAAAAATTCAGATTATACATGTGTTTTGCAATTTTAAAAAGCTCAGTTTGTCCACCAGATGGCATCCATCTAATTTCAAAAATTGCTTTTATGAGGCCTAGGCTTGACTCCAAAATGAAATACAGCTTTAAAAAAAAAATATTTAAAAAAATATTTTTTTCTATTATATTCAATGGGGGAAAATTTGGTCATAATTATTGCATTAATACTAATTGTAATTTTTTTTTTTTTGAAATTTTTTCTCAAAACACCAAAAAAAGAAAAGAAAAAATATTATTAAAAAAAAACAAGTAAAAAAAATTATTATTTTCTTTTTTACATATGAATCCCGCCCTTTGGGTCAATTTTGACCCCGAAGGTCCCGAGTGTGACTGTTAAACGAAGAACCCCAGAGGGTTAATGTTGTGGGTGGTTGCCAGGGCGTTACTATGTAGTTGCTAGGATGTTCTAGGTGGTAACTAGGCTGTTGCAAGGGTATTCTATTAATAGGCTGTTGCTAGGGTAATCTTGGTTGTTATTAGGCGGTTGCTAGGGTGTACTATAACATCGCTAGGTGGTTGACAAGATGATTTCGTTGAGTCTAGGCCATTTCTAGGGTGTTGCAGGAACTAAACTCTTCAAGACTGGAAAATTAAAATGAACCTTAAGTATGAGCAATCATAAAAGTGATGCTTGCCTGAGCAAACACTACTAAAAAGAAACGGCCTATAATTGCTGATCAAAAACCGAGCGATGTAACATACGAACAATTTTAGTTGACTTCTGAGCTTCATTTAGAGATGGTGTTTTATAAGCATGCAAAGAGAGATAAAAAGCGTACAGCTGGATTTGCCTGTATAAGGCAATAAAGCACTTGCTCTGCAAGGAGAGCAGAAGAGAGAGACAGAGAGGCCCAGAAAAAAACACCAGAGGCCCCGTTATGCAGAAACACAGATTTAATGTAAGGCTTGGCTCCCTGTTATGGTCGCTAGAGAGAGGGAAAAGCTGGGCTGGATCTGACGGAGAAGCAGAGAGGCATGGGCGGCTGTAAATGGACAAATCTTGCAATGCAGGTTAGCTGTAAAATCTGCTCACAAATGAGAAGTGTTTCAAACGCCATAGTGAAGGACTGCTTTGTAAAGGCCTTGTTGTCTTGGCTCACCAATGTGGCCGGCCACAATGTCATCTCGCATTAAATTAACAACCCACGCCCAGGGGAAATCAGGGAAACTTGCTGTAAATTGACAATGCCCACACCCCTCCGTCCACTCCCTTATTTATAGTTTCAGAATGACCGTGTTATTAAAGCAGGTTTACAAGAAGCTCGCATGCATCCCTGAATCAGATGAAGTAGGAAGGTTGCCATCTGCCACAGAAACATCAATTCAACCAAAGTTGAAGCAAACACTTCAATTGGATCTTCATTTTTAATAAAGATGCATTAGGTGCCAATCAAAACTGATCAAATGTGCTATAGACCATTTCAAAAGATGTAAACAACACTGGCCCAGAAGCACTTCCTGTTTCAGTTTTTTAACACTACATAAAAGCTGGGATAAAATACAACCAATAGAACATTTAAAACTGAATCAAAAAGTTAAACAAACATCTTTAAGATGTTTTCTTTACATGTGAAATAAAAAAACAGTTACAAACTGAAACAGGAAGTGCTTCTGGACCAGTGTTGTTTACATCTTTTGAAATGGTCTATAAAAAATGTGGTTTGGGAGTGCCTGGATGCAATTTTTTGACTGTCCACTTGATATAAAAGGAACGCTTTAAATGAATAACACGCCAATGATGCAAATTCACACTAAAACTGACGAGACGGTTCAGGAAGGGACGAGTCAAGTGTGAAGCATGCAGTTTCTTGGCGAAGTACTATTGAACAGGTCACACATTCAGTCCCTTATCTGTATTATCAAACCTTAATTAAATACCCAGAGATGTAAACCACAAAAACTATTCGATTTATTTGTGACTTAAAGGGATAGTTCACTTTGAAATTAATTTTTGATATGTTTTATCTTAACTCAAGTGCATCCAATATTTAGGTGTCTTTGTTTCTGCAGTATTTTCAATTTTGATATTTTTAGGTCACTCATATAATGGAGGTCTATGGTCACCACCTCAAAGAGCATGCACAGAGAAGTCCAAATTAAACATGATTTAATGACTCGTAAATGTAAGTACACATTGATGGCCTAAGACACGAAACGAGTGGTTTGTGTGAGAAAACCAACAGTATTTATATCGTTTTTACCGCTTGATCAGTTGGATGTGGCTGTGGTTACAAGAGGTAAAAACGATATAAATACTGTTCGTTTTCTCACACAAACCGCTCGTTTCGTGTCTTAGGCCATCAATGTGTACTTACATTTACGAGTCATTAAATCATGTTTAATTTGGACTTCTCTGTGCATGCTCTTTGAGGTGGTGACCATAGACCTCCATTATATGACTGACAGACACAAAAACGGTTTGACCTAAAAATATCAAAATTGAAAATACTGCGGAAACAAAGACACCTACATCTTGGATGCCATTGAGGTAAGATAAAACGTATCAAAAATTAATTTCAAAGTGAGAAATCACTTTAAAGAGATACTCCACTTTTTTTTAAAAAAATAGGTTAATTTTACAACTCCCTCAGAGTTAAACAATTGAGTTTTACCATTTTCGAATCAATTCAGCTGATTTTTCTCAAATTTAGAAGAATATCAGTAACCAGACAGTTTCTGATCTTGACTTCCAGTATATGTTTGTCCTACTATGGAAGTCAATGGGACCAGAAACTGCAGGGTTACTTCTAAATATTAGAAAAAATCGGCTTTCCAAAGTTGCCAAATTCAGTCCTTAATTTAATTTGACTGCATAATATGAATGCAACCAAAAACACAACATCAAGTAACAAGACAGATCATCAGCTCCTCGCAACATCAAACTTGTATCGCATTGTTTCCCAAAAAAAGAACGGAAACCGAGGTCGAAAACAATCAAAAGGTGCTCGTGGTGTGCTTTTATATTCAAGATATAAGACACCATGACAGGCGAGACATCACAAACAAATGGCAGTGTGATAGTAAGCACTAAAAGAGCTCATTTCATCCACGGCCCACAGTGTGTCGGCTGTGTTTCCACATGGGAACCAGGTACAAACCCCTTCGTGGCGTCTCCTCACCCACTGCTTAATCTCACCCGCAATCATGCTCAGTGACAGTCGCATAAAGCCAGACACCAAGCACAACAAAGGCCTTGCTATTATGTAACCAGGACAGCTGGGCGAGCAGAGGAGGGGTGACCCAGCCGGTGTGGCAGCACTTTGTGTCACCCAGACGTGACAATCAGGAAGAGTCCAAGGACGGTGAATGGAGAGAGGGGAATACGTGGTGCTGGTGGGGGGGTTAAGGATAAAACAGGATGGATGTGGCTTATGGTAATGCAGGCAGAATCAAAACACATCCAGCATGAAGGATAAGGATGTTGACCTTTTTCTTAGCCGCCGATCACGCAGACAAAAGCGTCCTTGAGTGTGACGCTGCAACGTTGGTGTAGTTTGATAAGAAAATTCTGTCACGGGCTCGCAAGAGCAACTTATTAGCATTTAGCTTGTTTGTTTATATCAACATTTATATCAAACGATTAATCGCATTCAAAATAAAAGTTTGTGTTTACATAATATATGTGGGTGCACTGTGTATAATTATTTTGAATATATAAATACACACACATGCTTGTATTTATTTAAGAAAAATATATGATTTATATATTAAATATTTTTTTAATTATATAAATTATATATAAATATATTATAGATTTATATATAATTTATATTACATATAAATATAAATATTTAATATATAAGTAATATATTTTTCTTAAATATACATGCATGTGTGTGTATTTATATATACAAAATAATTATACACAGTGCACCCACATATATTATGTAAACACAAACTTTTATTTTGGATGCGATTAATCACGATTAATCATTTGACAGCCTTATAAATCATTGTATTATAATATTTTACTGTCATTACACTGTAAAAAAAACAATATGTTTTTGCACTGATATTTTTTGAGTAAATTTCACACATATAATCAAGTAAACTATAATATAAAGAAATAAATAAACTACACTTAAGTGAAAGTAACATTAGAAATTAGCTAATTAAAGGTTAAGTAATGTCTATTCTATTGAATTTTTCTTAGTACATTTCACTCAAACAATATAATATTGATTTAGATCACACTTTTTTAAGTATATGATTTACTCAGAAATGTTTAAGTAATCAATACTTGCCATTTTTGATATTGAATGTGTGAACGCAGACCTTAGACAATACACAATGACGGTCACATTTGATAGATCGTTTTTGTGTTTTTGATGAAAACATTCCAGGATTTTCTCCATATAATGGACTTCAATGGGGTCCAAACGGTTCAACGTCCAAAAGACACTTTCAGTGCCAACTGCAAACTGTTCAAATTGCTTTAAATGATTTCAGACGATGAATAAGGGTCTTATCAAGCGAAACGATCGCTCATTTAATAAATAAATAAAAAAGTTTAAGTTTTATAAGCTCAAATGCTCGCCTTGCTCTGTTCTGCGACGCACGTTCGTGACTCTCCTGTTCAAACTCGTTCATCAAAATGAACAAATCTTTTTTTTGTGTCATTTGGTTCATTCAACGAACGAAATGAACGTGTTGACTCGGGAAAAGATTCATTCATTTTGATAAACAAGTTCGAACAGGAGAGTCACAAACGTGCATCACAGAACAGAGCAAGGCGAGCATTTGAGCTTATAAAACTTAAACTTTTTTATTTATTTTTCATATGACTGATTGTTTCGCTTGATAAGACCCTTATTCATCGTTTGGAATCGTTTAAATCTCTTTGAAGCTGCACTGAAACTGTCTTTTGGACCTTGAGCCGTTTGGACCCCATTGAAGTCCATTATATGGAGAAAATCCTGGAATGTTTTCATCAAAAACCTTAATTTCTTTTCAACTGAAGAAAGAAAGACATGGACATCTTGGATGACATGGGGGCGAGTAAATTATCAGCAAAAGTTTTTTTTGGCTGAACTGTGACCTGAACATGTTTTTATGATAAGACGCCCACTGAACGCATAAATAAAGTCCATACAATCAATTTTATCAGTGTGTAGCTTTCCAGATAAGGTCCAAATGTCTAGTTACACTACTGAGTTTTCTTTATTCTTAGGTATAAAGTAAAAGGAGACATGGTGCCACAGTGTTCAGAGGCACCCGAATGTTTGATTGAATTCCTGTCGCATTCCACATGACCAGCCGTTTCTTAGGAGCCGCCTCACAGACCTCGTGTGCCAGAAAGGCATGTTATTGGCAGACGCTCCTGGAGCCAGAATAGCAGGAGCTAATCAACAGGAAGCAGAAAGATTTGGCCGGGAATCCCAAATACTTGAATGAAATGACAGAAATGAATGTGAGGAACCCCTGTCTGGTGACTGGATGCCAAAACCAAACAGGGGTTCCTCACAGGTCTTAACACCAATGCAGGCCTATTAAGGCATTCATAAAAGCCATTCATAGAAACGTATGCATTAATAAAGGCCATTAAGGCCCGTTCACACCAAGAACGATTGCAGTATTAAATGTTTGAGCTCTTTAAAGAGGGGATTCTGATTGGCTGTCATTGGAAACAAATCACTCCAACAATATCCTTTCTCTCTGCTGTTATATTATATATATATATATATATATATATATATTAGGGCTGTCAAAACGATTAATCGCGATTAATCGCATCCAAAATAAAAGTTTGTGTTTACATAATATATGTGGGGGCACTGTGTATAATTATTTTAGATATATAAACACACACACATGCTTGTATATATTTAAGAAATATTTTCATGTATATTCTGTATATGGATTTATATATAATTTATATTATATATAAATATTTTTTTTCTTAAATATACATGCATGTGTGTTTTTATATATATACAAAATAATTATACACAGTGCACCCACATATATTATGTAAACACAAACATTTATTTTGGATGCGATTAATCACGATATCAGCTACACATATTAGTCTATGAAGATCTAATAAAAACAATCAGGTGTACAAGATGAGGATTTATGGTGTGGACTCTGGAGTTCTTTTTTATTTAGAACAATTTTTTGATATCTTTTTGTTTTCATTAATTGTGTTAATGGGCCTTTACAGTTTTTCCTTTGCATTGTTATATTGCATGATAATTAAATGTACCATTAACCCAACTTTTTAAACAGTAACTATTTATTTGGTAAACACTTTGAATATTTAATGTGATTAAACTGAAAATGAATTACAATTAATTACTGAAGTTTGTTATGCTAAACATCATATTTTTTTTGTATAAAAAAGGAATTGGCCTATAGCCTATATTGAGAGACTTCATAGGATCCCCCCCATTCATCTGTTTTTATAATTCTCAATTTTGTTTTCAATCTCAATTCGCATAATTCTCAAGATTTTACTTTTATGAAACACTGAACATATTGAGTATAAAACTTTCAAACTTTCGCGCACTCCCGCTTGTTCCCTATGCATTAACAGAACTATCAATATATCTAGAGGTCAGAGTACAGAGAATCCCGCTCCCCAGAGACGACAGCCAACAGCTCGGACCGGGCAGGTTTAAAGACTCTACTCATGTGTTCAGACGACCGTAATAATAAAAACAACTATTTCTGACTTATACTTTACTCATTCATTACTTCAACGAACCGATTATGTTTTAAAATAAGCTCTCGGTTTTCTTTACCAGAGGTTTTTCTTACTTGATAACATCATAATCCACTCCGGGTTTTCAGTCTGATCCTCGCCTCAATTTACTGTGTGTGCTTTCAGGGCCCAAGCACGCACTGACAACCTTCGGGATTCCTCCGCGGCTCACTTGTGTGTATGTGTGACAGTGAGTGGTTTTTAATGCAGTGAAACCACTCGACGTGTAGTTAGTATATCTGAAAGAACCTTTCCATAAAATATCACGCGACATGGTTTATTACCGATCATTGTGTCTTTTTAAGACATTCGAGAGAGGGAGGATTGTAATTAACTTAGGCGCTATTTCGCTCATCTGCCCTGTCTCTTACACATACAATGCATTCCTGTGTTGCTCCGCGCGTGATGTGGCCGGGCCTGCCTGCTGTTCCTGTAAACTCCCGCCTTAACTAAAGCAGACTGAAGCAGAGAGAAATGCAGCTGAAGGAGAGCTGTGTGTGTGATTGAAAGTGTTCCTCTGTACACGTTACACTGAGTTGTATTGCTGTGTATATCAGCGAGGCGATTGTTAAAACACTTACACAACACTTTCACATAAAGTAAAATTAAGCAAAAGTCGTGAACAAGAATTAGCCTACCCATGTTTACCATGTGCTAAGTTATTTACCTCAGAGTACAATGTAAATAACGTGGTTAATATAGATTAGCATGGTATTACTATCTGATATCTGATAACTACAGTGCTTTATCAGAAAGATAATGGGCCTATTTAAAATTTATACATAGTACATTTCTATATTTAATAGTTAAAAAGCTTAAAAATTAAATGGCTGCCATTTATTGACTCATCTTCATGTTATTCCATACCAATATGCTTTTAGTTTTTTTCATGGAAGACAAAATAATAATTCCATGTCTTTTAGAGTCGTATGATGGCTTTTTTTTAACATACAAAATATAACTTGTTATAATTAGAAAATATCCAGTTCCGCTGCAGCTCTTAAATCACATTCTGGCAAACATAGAATAATCTATCTATCTATCTATCTATCTATCTATCTATCTATCTATCTATCTATCTATCTATCTATCTATCTATCTATCTATCTATCTATCTATCTATCTATCTATCTATCTATCTATCTATCTATCTATCTATCTAGATCTATCTATCTATCATTGTATGGAAAAGTGTAACTTGAATATTCTTTAAAACTTATGTTTGTGCTCCACAATATGACACTTTGGGATGACATGAGCTTTTGCATTTATCAATGGAACGATCGGATTCAGTTTTCCTCCATTGACCTCAGTCACGTCTTCAAATCAGTTTCTTTTAAAACTTTTCTCGATAACGTTTATTAACACGATGCATTAGGATTTAAAGGTCCAGAACTGCAAGTAAGCAATAAATCTTCCCCTCGGTCTCGCCAAGGGGTCTTAAAAGGGGTTCGCTCAGTATAATTTCATGAAATGTCAATTAATCCAAAGGCCTTTGCCGTTTTGCATAGCGATCTTAACAGGGGGCAGCAGCGGCAGCTCCACGCGAGGAGAGACTGACGATTTCATGGCTGGAGTTGTGGTGGGAAATGAGATTCCAGTGGCCCTAAGTGACAGTTTACGGTCTCTGATTTGGTTTGGGAAGAGATTGCCAGGCAACAAAACCAGCCTGAGTCCTGAATGAAACAGCCATCTGTTCCACAGCCCGCTAAAACTGAATTAATTTCACATAATCCTGGAATTCAGAGCTAGATTGATGTCGTGGGTAAAACGGTGTAGTTCTTGAAGCCCATCGTTGGTCTGTGTGATCTTATAACCTGCCTTGTATTATTGTCTGTTTGGAGGATAGCATATTTGGTGTGTTATGAAAAGAAATAGGGAATAGTTTACATTTCCTTTAGGAGATCTTTCTGCTTTACCTTCAAACAAAAACACCAAGCGGACAAAGGGAGAGCGGGCCGGTGCATCTGCGGTGTAAATCAGGTCATACAAGACTAATCCTTTTGTGTATATGTCATGTTAGCAGGGTTTACCTAGCAATCCAAAAAAATACACAATGCAAAAAAGGACAGCATCGAGGTGTTTGCTAGCATCACTACTATTGCTCATACTTACAGTTAGGGGTTTAACGAAACCTGTATAACGATCGTGCCGTTTGTGCAACAGACATGAATGACGCCTCAAATTGTACATCTTGTTGAGGAGAGTTTTCTTACTTTAGTTCTTTGTACCCAGGACCTACAACTCACTTTTTACCACACCTACCAATAGCCATGCATTTATTTATTTATTTATTTGCAAAAACAGGCATGGCAATGCGTGACACCAATGTTATGACTTTAAATTTGCTGTCACTTTAAGAGCTAATGCACGGGTCCAATATACTGAGACAAGTGTTTTCTTTCTCAACTGTTTACTTAGACGTAACTGACTATGTTTATAAGGGATACTCATCAATACGGGAATGTTCAAGTGCAAGAAGACGAAAAAGAGAGATAAATTCACTGTTCGCTTGCTGGATTTCTGGATGCGCACTTATGATGTTTTCGGAAAACTTCCTACACTGCGAGTAATGAACTGAGTTCCCTGTTGTACCTGCAGACGATACAATCCAAAATAAATAAATAAATAAATACATCTACCTAGGTCATAGAAACCAGCCTGAATACCTTAGCAACCACATAGCAACTCATTAAGCATCTTAGCAACACTATAGCAACATCCTGAAAACCATATGCAAATATAGTTCATAGTTATGGACTATACCACTCTTAGAAAAAAGGGTTGTATATGTGTAGCATAGGGTTCTTTACTCAATGCAAAGGACCTTTTATGCACAAAAAATGATGATAATGACAAGAAAGAACCCTTTTGACACAAAGGTTCTTTAAAGGCTGTTATTCATTCATATATTACATTATTCTGCAACATTTTGCAGTTGTAATTAAATTATTGTTTATTAAACTTAATATCACATTTTAATCATGCAGATTTTTGAAGGATAAAAACTGAAATGGCACTCTTCGTGTGATATTGATTAATTACATTTTTTAACCACATCTTGAATTTTGTGATCATTCATGCATTGCATTTTAGGGGTTCCAAATATGTAGCGCTTTAGAACCTTTTAAGGTTCTATATAGAACCTTTTCTTCTAAGAGTGTACCTTTTGCATTTCAGTTTGTCTGCATGTAGAAGAGTTATATTAATGTGATGATTTGACTAATGAATTTTGCTTGATTACAATAAAACAAGCATAAAATAATAAACCTAACTAGGCTCTGAGTCTGTAGCAACAACCCAGAATGCCCTAGCAACTACATAGCAACCCATTTACAACAGCCCAAAACATACATCAAGCTCATAGCAACGTCCTTGCAACTACCCACAACACAATGACATTGAGATTTGCACAGAAAATGTAAAGCGCTTCCTATATGTTTTATGCTCTTTTCTTATTTATCTTTCATTATTTGCTTGGATGTTTTTAAATATTAAGTTTTTCTTTGAGAAGCACATTGAATTGTGCTATATAAATACATTTGCCTGGGCTAAAAACAAGGCAAAATTTGCATAGATGTCTAACCATGGCCCAATAATAGATGCACAGGTTAAAAATGAAACCAAACACCTTGTGATGACTGTTGACTTTGTTGACTTCGTTATTTTGGCATAAACGACAAAATTCAGGGTTATTTTAGCTATAAAGTGGGTTACTCATAGCCGCACTATATCGGGTCTGTAGTTAACCGAGGCGGTGAAATGACGGCTATTGCTTGCTGGTCTAATCGATTTCATGCACCTGTCAGCGTGTGCCTCACCTGCTCTCTGTTGTGCTGCTCTGATTTCAGGTCAGAGGTCATTGGAATTGTGTCATAGCAACATGGGCTGTGTCTGAAATCACCCCCTATAGCTATCCTTACATAGGGCACTATTTGAAGGGAAAGAGATTTGAAACCGTTATCGACTGCACTCGTTCAATCCCACAATGCACCACAACAACGTAAGGTTTATACATAGTTTCCATGACAGAGATTTATATAAATATTTTCCTCTTACTATGCAAAAGTAATAGCCCTTCCGGCCCACTCGGTGTCTCAATTCACACACTCATATTCATTCACTCCCTCAAGTGAACTACATTTGTGGAGTAATGTGGGCAATAGTGTATTTTTTCATATTTTAGATATTTCTCCTAGATTAAATGGAGCACAAATTGAGTCTCTTGTGATTTATCCCCTGAGAGAAAAAATAAATAAATAAATAAATCCCCGTAATTGTTTAGATCTCAACAATGTCTCAAACTGTGCTCATTCTTTCTTTCTTCTGTGTCATGTTGGCATGCTGATATATGAAGAAGAAACCCGTTTAAATGAAGAAAGACAGAGAGAAGGGTGTTTGGCAAGAAGAAGAAGGGCTGTGATGAGGGTGTGCTATTTTGAGCCATGCTTTATAGTGCTCTTGCCTCAATTAATTAAATGGTGGTTCTACAATTTAGAAACGCATTGACAGCATAAAGGAAACCACAGAAAATCATAATCAGAAAATACAGCGATGATGAGATCCATAAAGGATTTTAGACAGCAGCAATATCTTTCAGGGGTGTAATTAAGTGTCTGAGCATGTAAAAGCAATAATTACACTGGCGCATTCACCACTCAACACTGCCATCTAGTGGCTGAAGCGCGGGAGTAAACTTTTATATGACAAAGTGAACTAAAGATGTTGCATTTGTGATAAGCATCAATATGAGTACAAAATCAACTTTAGCAGCAAAATATGCCCAAGACAAGGCACATTCTGTGTTTTTACCATGCAACTTACATGTTTAATTTCTTTTTATTAATTAACCACTTGTAAACATGCTATTTTATATAAATATAGGATTTGTATTAAATCTATATTCATTGACTCGAAATCGAATTTAGAATTGAAATCGAACTAAATTGA
Organism: Cyprinella venusta; assembly: GCA_038021265.1. Classification (NCBI taxonomy): domain Eukaryota; kingdom Metazoa; phylum Chordata; class Actinopteri; order Cypriniformes; family Leuciscidae; genus Cyprinella; species Cyprinella venusta. Next base: position 1,032,556 of record CM075878.1, read on the forward strand.
GAGTTTGTGAATCGAAATCGAATTGGAACGTCTGAATCGAGACCCAGCCCTATTAATGAACCTCATAATCCATGTGTATCAACTTCATGAGGTTCATAAAGCAGTGAATCATGCTTTTAACCCTCTGATGGTCCTGGGCCACTTCTGACCGATTCATTTTCCGTTTTGAATTTTTTAAAAATCACAGCTTCATCAGAAGGTTATGATACTTGGTGACTTTTCTGGCATTTGGTATGTGAATGCAAAAGAAAAAAAAATGAGGTCATGATCTGAGCATGCTAAGTGGTCGTAAAAAAAAAAAATCAAACTCGTGGTCTTTGGTCAAAAATGACCCCCATAGGAAATGAATGGGAAACACGTTTTTATTACTATTTCTAAAAAAAAAAATCTAAAACTTAATAAACACAAAGAGCTGTACATGCCATCTAGTGGTTACACCATGATTCTACGCTTTTTCTCTATACTGTAACCAGATGGTGCTAATTTTCTCCAAAAATATTTTTTTTCTGAAGGCCTAGACTCTATATTAAACTATAAAATACTGCATTAATATATATATATATATATATATATATATATATATATATATATATATATATATTCCATGGCAAAAAAATAGACCATAAATATTGCATAAATATGAATAAATTCAATCAAATTGTCTCAAAATACTAAATTAAAAAGAATAAATATTATAGAACAAAAATAAATTGCATTGGTTTTACTGGGATGGAGAAAGTTTCATTTTTAGGTGTCTACACGCGACGCCGCGATAAAAGTTATCTTTTCCATGTTAATCAGAGTTTTTGTCCTAACTAGACAGACACGCGACGTTTCTAATTTAGAAACGGTTTCTGCGACGTCGCGGCTAACACATATTAGACTGGTTATGACTCGAGTACACATTAGGCTATTTATTTTTAGTTAAAATTAGGTCACTGTGCCACAAGCGATAACGGATAATTTACCTCAGATTTTGAAAGCATATAATATGGCGTTCAAAATGAATTCTATCCAAACATACAACTGTACTTCATAACAAAATTAGTCACTGAGTATATTTTGTTAATGTTTTGATTTTTAATAATGTTATTTCTTGATTTGATTATGCGAGCGCGGGCCAACAGTGCGCTTTCACAGAGAGACTCCGCCCACACGCTGTTCTGAGTGGCTGTGATTTTTGATTGACAGTCGCGTCGCGTCTAGTGTGGACTGACACTCGGGGCTAAACAGGATTTTAAAGATTTATTTAGTCAAATGTTTGACTGGTATATATTGCACAGTAGATGCACATCTCAAATGATGTTTGGTCAAATGTCAGACACAACGTCTGAGACTCTAGTCTGATGAGACCAAGGCATAGCATACACTTAGGGATCTCATTGCAAACAGCTCTGCAAACACGAGCGCACGTCATCAGTCTGTGAACAGAGTCTGAACGGTGAAGCATGATGCTGGGGCTCGGGGACGCTCCTCTGTGGCAGATGCTGGAAAACTCATAAAGTTAGAAGGAAAAATGGATGGAGCTAAATCTTCAGGGAACATATGGGATTTGCAATAACACCGAGACTCGGAAGACAGATTATCTTCCACAAGGACAATGAATACATATGAATTCATTTCCCCCCAGTTTTTCATATTTCTAATTTAACGAAATGTCTGCATTTGTTTACTGGTGGCCTTATAAGCGTATCATTCTTTGTTGAGTAAATTACAGTTCGCTGCTCAACAGAAACGTCGAGTCTTCTCAGCGCACTCGAAACCAAAGTGTTCACCGAGCTGACTCCTTCCTTACACTCCTCCTAAAGCCTCTTGTGCTCTTAAATGGTCCTGGAGGAAAAGGCCACTTACTGAAGGACCTGTAGAGCCACTCGGCCTCTCCTTAAACGCATCACGGCACGTGAACACCCGCCCGAAGCGTGATTAATGGACCTCTCTAACTTCCTGCAGTAGACAATGAAGTCTCCCGTTATCAAAATACCCTCCCTGATTTACAGTCTTGTTCCATGGCTAATGGAGAACAGGCCAGAAAGAAGCTTTTATCAAATGCATGTGGATATGGGGGGAAAAAAACCCTGTCTATTTGATGCAGTTTAAATGAAATGCTTTAATAAAATAATGCTCTTACGATATCCGTATAGGACGGTAAGCGAGAGGCAAACTAGGGATCGCGATTAATCGTTAGCAAAATAAAAGTTTGTGCTTACATAATATATGTGTATGTAGTGTTTATAATTAATTTGTATATATAAATACACACATGCATGTATATATTTAAGAAATATTTGCATGTATATACTTTATATATATTTATACATAATTAATATTTAATTAATATATAATTAATATGGGTTTCAAAGTAAGTACTCAAATACTCAAGAGAGAGTGAAGACCATGCAGCATCATATGATGTCAGCTAATTACTGAGGTGGACATTATTTTTGTTAAATATTTTATCTACACTAACTATTGTCAAGGAGTATATTAATACTGTAAACGATGTTGGGTACACTGGTCTGGTTTGAAATACTGTTACTTTTTAATTCAAATATATATTCAAATGTGAGGTTAACCTGATTAGCCATAAGGCCTGTTAGCCGTGACCTTTAATGATTGGATGGTGAAGGATGGATGCAGATATTCAAATAAGAGAGAATATGAAACTGCTTCTAGTTCAATCATTTGTCCGCTGATGAAAAATTGAATTGAGGAATTATGCAACAATTTAATTGAAGAAAGTTGAAACACACAATTTAATTTAGTTCATTGGAATTAAATCAGTTTAGTTAGGTTAATACAATTTAGTTGGTCTTGGTCAAATACATTTACTCAATAAAGGTAAATTTTCTTATGTTTCTCTAACTTTTCTTTTCTTATGTTTAAACATGCCGTTTTGTCATTACACATACTGTATATAATGAATAAATTGGTCTCAAAATTGGAGAAAATGGTGTCAGCTCTGTCCACAAAACTCCATAAATGTACAACATAACTGAACTTTGAACATTAATATGTTCATATTTTTTATATTTAAAAAAAATATTAATATTTTAACATAAAGGAATTTAGTAAACTACAGTTTTAAATATATTGGGTGATTTAACACATAAATTAAGTTGTGACAAAATGTTAAAAATTGTGTTACTTTAGCTAATTTGTATTAATTTAACTAAACATTTTAAATTTTTTTTAGATTTTTTTTTTTTTAGATAGATCATACAATTGTTGGACAATTAAACTGAAATATGTTTTATACGAGAGATTCTCTCGTATTGCGTAAGTTTAGCTTACGCTAGTCATCTTTTCTCGAACCAAAAGCCAAACATTTTGAAGCCAAAATCACAAATCCTTAATTTTGTATTTTTTGCATATATATGCATGAAACCTTCACTGTTGCACAGTGTTTCAGTTTCATTGTCCTGTCGACAAATTCACCAGGGAAACATTTTTTTTGTCTTTTAATTAGGGCTTTTAATTTAAAAAAAAATATTATTTATATATAAAATATTTATATATAATATAAATTATATATATATATATATATATATATATATATATATATACACACATGAAAATATATCTTAAATATATACAAGCATTTGTGTGTATTTATATATATATAATAATTATACACAGTGCACCCACACATATTATGTAAACACAAACTTTTATTTTGGATGCGATTAATCGCGATTAATCTTTTGACAGCCCTACTTTTAATATAAAAATGGTGTTTTATGGGTAATTTTGGTAGATATATTGGATGAAATCCTTAAACCAAAACCAATGATCAGTTTATTGAATAAGTACTTTGACGTGAAATGTACCGCAATTATAGAATTGAGAAATGAAAATAACCAATTGTTATGAATGAATGGGATGCTGAAATGCACAGCATAGAAATGATGCTGCATAGACAATGCCTCGTTCATTTTGTGAAAAGTCAATTCCTATTATGTTGCAGTTGTGTACGCATAAATCATCAGAACAATTGTCATTTTATTTCAATAATGTTTTTAAATGACTGGAGCCTATGTTGATGTATAGTTACACCAATTGAAGACATGATGAAGCAGGTCGACCTAATTAAGGGGAATTGCCATTGTGTGGTGTGATTCTCATGTAAGGCAAGTGGGAAGGTTTTACTGACGCCATTAAACGAAGTCATCAGCGGAAAAATGATTGAACTAGTTTACTCATCAAGTACTTTCATATTCTCTCTCCCTCATTTGAATATCTGCATCCATCCTTCACCATCCCATCACGACTCCAGGTCACGGCTAACACATCAAGATTTATTCATGCTGACAATGAGCTACTCTCTCTAATTTACTCATTGAAATTAACATGATTGACATGTTCATTTTATCACACTGTGCGGTGGCCCCTCCCTCCCCTCCCCCCTCCCGCGGCCGTGCGATCTGATTGGCCGAGGCAGACCGTAATCATCGACAAGCCCATTAAGAGAGACGCCGAACAATTATCTTGCTAATTCGGAAGATTCTTTTTAATTTGCCACCATGTAATTGTCAATCGTGAAAGTGTAATCGCTATATTTTTCCATTCCAGTCCTCAAATCTGCAGGTCAGGGAAGGGTATTTTGGGCTTGTGACCTTTTGCTGCAGTCTACTTAGAAAGCAACAAATGCAAATCAGTAGCACACACATGTGCTTATCTGAAATAACAGCATGTCGACGGAGTAAATGATGAAAATGAGTTTTGATGTGGCAAATAATAATCAAGCTACCTGTCATTTACACTATTTCAAAAATTAAACAAAACTCTATGTTGGGAATCTCACTGTCCTTTATAGCTCAATCTTAATAAGTGATTTTTTTTAATTAAACGCACCATTTTGCATATATTTTTTACGTTAATTTGTGATTTGAGAGTCAGTTTAGTGGTTGTTTGACATTTTCAACTAACAAATTAAAACGTTTTATGCGTTTTGGTCATTGACGAGATGTTTTTGGGTGCCTGAAAACACAAACTGGTTTCAAAGTGCAAGTTTTTGAAAACGGTCTCTGAAAACTATAAAAACGTGAATCTCTTAAGACGATGACATCATGCACACGCTGATTACGTGTTCGGTAGTTTCATCGCCATCTAATGGCCTGACAGCAGAATACATAGTTTTCAGTCGTTTTTGCAAAACCGTGTTGTGAGTGGGGATAGTCTTGACAATGGTGTTGTCTGTACGCGGAACATTTCTCTATTTTAAGCATTGTAAACGTACGCTTAAGTTTCAACCAATCATACCGCCTAAATTTAGGTTCGAACCATCCTTTTCAGTTACTCTTCTAGTGATCATGTGACCTAGAAATCCAGAAATTATTTTGGAAAGTATGCATACTTTAAGCAAATTTTACAATAAATGTTTTTATGTGTATCAGGATGTCACATGGAAGAATAATAAAAAAAATCAACATTGATAATAAAAATAAATGTTTCTTGAGCACCAAATCGGAAATAAAAATGCAACTTTGTCATTATAGATTCATAAAAAAGAAGAACAAAACAGTTATTTTATTTTGTAAATATTTCACAATATTACTGTTTTTACTGTATTTTTGTCAAATAAACACAGACTTGTTTGAAAACCATTTAAAATTTGGTGTTGGTTGTGACAACATTAATCACAACCAACAACAGACAATGAACAGAATTAACTTGGTATTAACACAAGGTGATGAACTAAAAAGAAATAGGTGTGAGTTACTAATCACACACTCTAAAAAATGCTGGGTTGTTTCAATCCAAATTTGGGTCAAATATGGACAAACCCAAATATTGGGTTAAAAAGGTGATTAAAAAATGTACAGTTGAAAGTGAAAGCTGAAGTTGGGTTACAATTTTAGGTCTCACTTTATATTAAGTGGCTTTAAGTACTATGTACTTACATTGAATTTAATAATTTGATACAATGCACTTATTGTGTACATACATGTTTTTACATTGTACTTACATTTTAAAAATACCTGCATGTAATTACAGCTGTAATTAATTTATGTAATTACATTTGTAATTACAATGTTGACCCTACCCTTGCACCTTAACCTACCCTTAAACCTACCCATACCACCACACCTGTCCCTAACCTTACCCCTATCACACCTCAATAGCAGCAAAAGTGTTTTACAATACAACAGGAACACAATAACTCATTGTACTTATTTTTCAATGTAAGTACATAGTACTTAAAGCCACTTAATATAAAGTGGGACCAAATTTTAAATTAATTTTTTTGGGGGTTTGTCCATATTTTACCCAGATTTGGGTTGAAACAACCCAGTGATTTTTAGAGTGTAAACCATAACAATGATGAGCGAGAATTTAACTTTTTTTTTTTTTTTTTTTACATGATTTTTTTCTTAAGTATCTTGTGCATTACACTAAAAAATGCTGGGTTATTTTAACCCAATTTTGGGTCAAATATGGACAAATTCAAACATTGGGTAAAAAATGCAATTTAAAAATGTAACCCAAAGGCTGGGTTTGTCCATATTCGACCCAAAATTGAGTTAAAACAACCCAGCATTTTTGTAGAGTGTTTTTGGAGCTTCTTTCGTATTTTAAATTATTCTATTTTTATTATGACTAGCCAGAATCATGCATGCTGTAAATTTATTTCAGGTAATTTTAGTATTTCGCATAAGTAAAAAAAACTCAAATAAAATCCTGTATAAAGTTACAAATGCCTCTGAAGGGCAAATCTTGCTACAATACTCAAACAGAATGCGTGTTTGCACAGCAGAGTTAAGAAGCTCCAATATCTCCAGTAAAAGTCAGTTGACACGAAACATTTGGCATTTCCAGTATTTGGAGGGCTCTTCGGAATATTATTGCACAGAGCCCCATTCTCCATCCCGTTCCCCTCCCACTCACTTCACCTCTCACTGCAGGCAATTCAATTACCTCTCATGCAAATTATGGGCGCTTTCATTTGGAAATCCACGCCTGGGCGCCTCATAAGACTTGCGTACTCCCAGATCTCCCTTAATTAGCCCACTAATGCACCCGTTTGTCATGCTTCTGAGCGCCTGAAAGCAGCATGAAGAATGGAGGCACTCTTGATGGAGGGAGGATGACAAGAGACGGAGGAGCGGGGGGGTGGGGGGTGTAGTCAAGGAGGGACGGATGGGTAAATGGACAAAAATAGCACAGGACCCCAGACAGCAATGCTGAAAGTGTAGTGAGTGGAAAAATGGCCTTTAACATATGGATCAATAGCTCTGTTGTTGAGCGTCAAACATCCCCTGTGTCGCTGAATGGGAAAACATTGAGCTCCGAGTACAATCACCTCCACTGTATGCATTGTGTTGCTATCTGTGTTATGACTTCAAAAAATGATATGTTGGCTTTAATTAATTTTTTTTTCGTCAACAGGTTCCACATGACTGGATTACATTAAACAAACATAATTTGTTCATGTAATGAACATAATTGAAGTAAGTAATTTTAAACAATGCAATTTAAGTGGTTTCAACGTAAATTTTTTAAGGCTTCCTGACATGATTCAGGCATTTTTGTTAGTCCATTACTATAACTAACTAATTGCTGACAGTAGCACATATTAGCATCTTGAATGCTCAGATTTACACGCTCCATCCAAAGCAATGGAAAATAATGAAATCAGTCGACAGACAAACAAAACGCTCCACTCTTCGCCACAATGGTAACCCACGGTAATAATTCCAATGTAATTTAACATTAAACACAATTACACACTATCAAGTCTTTGCCTTTTCTAAATTTCTCAAAAAAAAGAGATAAAATAACACTTAACTTAATTCTCTTAATTCAACCGTTGGTTGCTATGCATTTGGAAGGTACAAAATGTTCTATATAGAACCTTAAAAGGTTCTATCAGTGCTGTATTTGGAACCCCTAAAAGGTTCTATAGACTCTTAAAAAAGGGTTCCTCTGGGTTCTATATAGAACCCTGGGGTTCCATGCTTGGCCAATAGAACCTTTTACCAAAAAAAATGGTTCTATATAGAACCATTTTGGAGCTCCATATATGAAGCGGGGGATGGAACCATTTCCGGTTCTAAATAGAACCATTTCTTCTAAGAGTGAGTATCTGCTAACATTTAGCTTTAGTCAAAGGTGCTATAAGTACTTGATAAGGCATTGCTAAGTGGTTGTTATCACTTTGCTATGCTGTTTCTAGGGTGCACTGGGCTGTTGCTATGTGGTCTTCTACTGGTTAAAAGTGCAAAGTCTCTGATATTTTTGTCCTTCAATGTGAGACTAAAAATTGTTCAAATGGTAAGTTACAAGTAATAGAAGTCCTGCCTTGGCAAGCAATTATTTCTGTCTTTGTGTAAACATTTGCTCAATACTCTCAGTAGGATTAAGTATCAGCACATGCTGTAATTTAATGTGATGTATGTGTGTTTCCATGACATGGTGAGCGGAGGGATATAATGTTCATGAATAAAACGAAGCAATTCTGAGTTTGGATTTACCCATTCATGACAAGCTTTGAGCTTCATCACCCTGTTTGTGTTCCTGACTGTGAAGTTGGAAGAATTACTTGGATTTTCATATCAAACCAGCTTTGGAACAATCTACATGGTTAAAAGTGCTACATAAATGAAGATGCCACTAGCTGTTTTCAGGTGTCATTTAGTCTATAATATATCCTCAAAATATTTTTACAAACTCTGAAGCTAGTGTTTTGCACATTTCTGTGATGGTATCCATCCGTTTATTTTCCGTTTTTGCAATTTTATATGAAATATGTCGATGTCAACACAGTGCTTTTTGAAAATTGAAATTGACAAGGACTTGTAATATTACTGTTTGTCCAGCAGAGGAGGCTAGTGCATCATTTGTGACAATCCATCGTCACAAATGATGCAGAATACACATTTCCTGCAGGATGTAATGTCCATTATACTGCTGGTCAAAATGAGCTGCACATTAGTTTATTCTTTCAGCTACATGTTTATTCGCCTGTTAATTGATTGCTTCTCCTTTAGGATATTAGATAGATAGATAGATAGATAGATAGATAGATAGATAGATAGATAGATAGATAGATAGATAGATAGATAGATAGATAGATAGATAGATAGATAGATAGATAGATAGACAGACAGACGGATAGATGGATGGATGGATGGATGGATGGATGGATGGATGGACGGACGGACGGACGGATAGATACACTCTAAAAAATGCTGGGTTGTTTTAACCCAATTTTGGGTCAAATATGGACAAACCCAGCCATTGGGTTACATTTTTAAATCATATTTTAACCCAATTTTTGAGTTTGCTCATATTTGACCAAAAATTGGGTTAAAACAACCCAGCATTTTTGAAGCTCTTAACCGTGACGAGCTCCTGAATGTGTTTGAGGAAATCGTTAGGAAAGGCGGGACACTGCACTTCTCTGGTTCTACATTTCAGACACACAGCTGTGGATCTGTTCATGGTTGGGTGACACTTCTACAGATCCTCCCGCTCACCCTGATCAAACTGTCCCTCAGTGTTTAAAGCACGCCGTGCACATCTGTACAAATGGGAGAAAGATTAGAGGTTTTAATAGTCTCGGCCTTCCATGACTCTTGACTAAATCTGGGTAATGTGTGTACACACTACTGGAAACAAATAAAACTGAAAGGGCTTGAGTTAGTGCTTTGAAGCCTTTGTTAGACATCTAAAGCAGCTTTTAAACACTCTCTTTGAAGACTTACTGTGTTCAGGCTGATACGCTGATATATGTTACAGTATCTATCTATCTATCTATCTATCTATCTATCTATCTATCTATCTATCTATCTATCTATCTATCTATCTATCTATCTATCTATCTATCATCTATCTATCTATCTATCTATCTATCTATCTATCTATCTATCTATCTATCTATCTATCTATCTATCTATCTATCTATCTATCATCTATCTATCTATCTATCTATCTATCTATCTATCTATCTATCTATCTATCTATCTATCTATCTATCTAATCTATCTATCTATCTATCTATCTATGATGTGTAGAGTCCTGAGAATTAAGTGACATAATGAGTGTATAATTCCAAATTCTAGTATCCCTCAAACCCTCTTCACTTTATAGCCGGACAAATGTGGGCACAGAGGACTCAGGTGTGATCCTAATTTTTATTGATTATAAATGTTATATCACCGTCTTCGATAAAGTTTTGTCTATCCATTTATGGTGTTTTTTTAAATTTTGGGGGTATTTATGAATTTATTTACTTCAAAAAGTACCATATTTTCTATGTAAATTATGCTTATTTTTATGTTTTATTTTTGTAACTACATTAAAATATCATTCCAATAAGTTCTCAGAGCTAAAACCTAAAGATGAAGTGACTTTGCTGTCTTATTTTGGCTTATTTTAGAATGCTCTAAATTACAGTTTTTCCCATTCATTTCTATGGGTGCCCATTTTTGACCCAAATACAAGATTAAGGAGTTTTTTTCACCCACTTAACATTGTAGAATTGAGTCAAAAAAATTGTGTGTGTTCAGGAGGAAAACTTAGGAAAAGTAGGCAAGTCTTGTACCACTCAGATCAAGGGAAGTATTTTTTAAAAATAAATCAAAATTATTTTGCCCACATTTGTCCAGAATACGGTTTTAGCGTTATAGTGTGGTTCCATATTTCCAGGTTTTGTAGTATACAACTATAAACTCTATAACAGATTGTCGCTATAATAAATTCCATGCTATTTATTGAATTTATAATAACAGGTTCTATATAGTTTTTACTTTATAATTCCACATTCTATAATCTATTAAACATTTAAATTAGGGCTGTCAAACGATTAATCGCGATTAATCTCATCCAAAATAAAAGTTTGTGTTTACATAATGTGTATAATTATTTTATATATATGTATATATAAATATAAATACTTTATATATAAATAATATTTTTTTCTTAATATACACGCATGTGTGTTTTTATACAGTGCACCCACATATATTATGTAAACACAAACTTTTATTTTGGATGCGATTAATCGTTTGACAGCCCTAATTTAAATGCAAATTCTAGAACATTTTCAGACTGTAATTTCTTTTTTTTTGTATTAACTCAATTTTTTTTTCAGTGAACTAAAAAAAATTGACAGAAACCAGTTAACTTACTTTTTTAAGTTAAACCAACAATATTTTTATTTTGCAGTGATAACTTGTTTTGTTTCAAGACTGTATGCATTTGTCTAGAATGTTGACATTTCATTCATAATTCTTTTTTTTCTTTTTAACAAAATAAAACATTTATAAATTTTTAAAATTTATAAAATTTATAAAATTTTGTTCTATAAATACGAGTTTGCATTGAATTAAAATGAGCTTCTAAGTTTTATAAGATATTGACCGAATCGTTTTCTTCTCAGGTAACACCACACGATAGACGACAGATTAATGATGGCACAGGTAGACTGAAAGGTGAAAGGTGACGAAAGCTCAATCGTTGTTATTCAAACCCTTCACCGGATGTCAATAACAATAATGCAAGATCAAAATCACCCCTAACATTACATGATGGCCACATCCTAAGCTGGCGGGAGCGTCGTATAACACCATCCCATCAGCAGAGCAAACAGAGCGATGATGATGATGGTGGGAGGAGCGCAGTGAGAGGCCAGAGCGTTGAGCTCCAGCCAGTCTCAGTCCCTCTGGCTCCCCCTTCAACAATAGAGCAGACGCGGCCTCTGGCCTGCAGCTTTTGTAGCCGTCCACATGGGGCCAGGGGTAATAGGTGACGCGGCTAAACTCTCTCTAGGGGGTCACTCATACACACACACACACCAGCAGGGCCAGGAGACGGGCGAGAGAGAACAAACAGGAAGTGGAAAGTCTAAATCCATAAAGCCAACAGAGAATAACTACTGATCTGAAAACTTGACTGGTTTCAAATTCATTTCATGCTAGATCATACAATTAGTGAACATACCCCAGCCATTTAAATGTGTGATTGTAATTTTAAGTGTTTAATTGTCCTGTAAATAACACGCAAAAAACCTTTAAAACGACTAATATTTCATTTTCTACATGCAAATATAATTGGATGTTGATGTAAAACCCACAGCAAAATGAAATTAATGTGAGATGCATCAAATGCGTTAAAAACACAATTCCGATCTGAAATTGTAAACTGATATTTGACACTGATTACTGATTATAATATCATAATAGCTGAATTAACATGCTTTGTTAAATAGTAAAATATTATTTAGCATTATATTTGGATACATTTTTGTCAATAATAATATTCAATTTCCTGAAACTTAAAAAATCTTTTAAGACTTTGAAATTAATTTTTGGTATGTTTTATCTTACCTCAAGTGCATCCAAGATGTAGGTGTCTTTGTTTCCACAGTATTTTCAATTTTGATATTTTTAGGTCAAACCGTTGTCTGTCAATCATATAATGGAGGTCTATGGTCACCACCTCAGAGCATGCACAGAGAAGTCCAAATTAAACATGATTTAATGACTCATAAATGTAAGTACACATTGATGGCCTAAGACACGAAACGAGCGGTTTGTGTGAGAAAACGAACAGTATTTTTATCATTTTTACATCTTGTAGCCACAGCCACATCCAAGTGATCTGAATGCACGGGCGCTTTGTGGCTGTTACAAGATGTAAAAACGATATAAATACTGTTGGTTTTCTCACACAAACCGCTCGTTTCGTGTCTTACGCCATCAATGTGTACTTACATTTACGAGTCATTAAATCATGTTTAATTTGGACTTTGAGGTGGTGACCATAGACCTCCATTATATGACTGACCTAAAAATATCAAAATTGAAAATACTGCAGAAACATAGATTAAACATATCGAAAATTAATTTCAAAGTGAAATGTCCCTAACAGCACAGATGTTATACGGTATAATGAACATGCAAGTATAGCATGACACAGAGCGATTCACAGTGTAAGATGATGTCATAAACACCGACTGATAACACTTTGGTTTGATATTTGAGTATATATGATGCAGCATATATCCTCGTAACAGGAACAGAGCCCCGTCGGGGTGTGACGGGATGTGTTTGCCCATCAGGCCGGGTGGCAGGTACCCTACGGGTGTGTTTGCATGTGTGCATGCGGTGAACCTGACGAGATTAAGAGGTGGCTGATCGTTCTCTCCGCATAGTCCAACATCCCCTCCGCTCGGCCCTTCTCACGCTCCCAGTTCAAAGAGAAAGAGACGCAGGCGTTGGAGGGGAGGGGAAGTGATCTCTGGCTTCCTGCTCTCTTCCTAGCAGTATTATCTACTGATCTTAACATGCCGTAGCTCTTAATGAACGCCCATGAGAGGCAGAATTACCTCCTTACTAACTGCTCCCGGTTTTATGGCTTAGACGATTAATCTGCAGATTTAGATTCAGTTAATCTGGAGTGATTCATCCTTGGTAGTGTGACGACACCACAGGTTACTGAGCAGTTCAAGAGCCGTTTCTTACACTCTAAAAACTGCTGGGCTGTTTTAACCCAACGTTGGGTCAGATATGGACAAAACCAGCCATTGGGTTACATTTTTTAATTACATTTTCACCCCAGCGTTTGGATTTGTCCATAATTGACCCAACGTTGGGTTAAAACAACCCAGCATTTTTAGAGTGTACCCTTAAAAATGTCCTCTGGGACTCAACCCAACTTGGATTGATGGATTCAGTCATGCACAATTGTGTTTTTACTTCTTGAATAAAACAATTGAATTGTTACAAACTGTTTTTGGCTCTAAAACGACCCATAATACAAGCATTGATCAGATTCCCTTATTCCCTTGTATTAAAGATTGTGGACTCAAATAAAAGCAGTTACTTTTGATTACCACACACTCTAAATTGCTAAATGCTGGGTTGTTTTGACTCAATTTTAGGTCAAATATGGACAAACTCAAACATTGGGTTTAAAATGTAATTTAAAAATGTAACCCAATGGCTGGGTTTGTCCATATTTGACCCAAAATTGGGTTAAAACAGCCCAGCATTTTTTAGAGTGCATGAAGCACATTTTAGGATACCTGGGGAAAAAAAAAATATATATATATATATACACATATATATATATATATATATATATATATATATATATATGTATAATAATATGTATAATATAAACATATATAAATGTTTCAGCATAACTGTCATCAAATTTAATATTAATTTAATATTTCATATATGTAGTGGTACTAATTCAGACCCTTTGTGAAAATCAAGTGAGCTTAATTGTTTTAATTCTGCTCATAGTGTATTTAGTTTCACAGACAAGGCTTAAGTCTAGAGCTGAGCTGACTTGAGCTTTTTTATATTAAAACGTTTTGTCTCAAGATGCACAACAGTTATGTTTTTTTTTTTAACGCACATTTTAAAAAGCTACTTTAAATGTTGAAATTGAACTAAGGCCTAATCCTGGCTTAATCAAAGGCTTAATCTGTGATATTTTTTAAAAACTATAATATTAATGACATAATGACTTTTAAATGGACTCAAAGTGAGTATATGAAACGGTCTCTTTATACACTTTTAAAAAGTGCACTTTGTAATAATTTACTTTAATTTTACTTTAAAGTATTATTTAAATCTTTATATTATATTTTTATATTAATATATTAAATATTTGTATATTTTTTATATTATATATTTGTGTTGCCTAACATACTAAAACACATGTAAAATACTCAATAACATTGCAAGTTCATACTTCTTATAAGTTCTCATAAGTTCTTATTACAAATGTGTAATCATCACAAATAGAACTTATGTAAAAAAAATGCATAAAAAAATTTACTTTAGTAAGTTGGTTAAAAAGCATTCTAAAGTTCAACTTATTACATTTAATATAAATTTAAACTATATACATTTTCATTTAATTCTGAAAACACTGCATTCACTCCACACTTAAGTACCCAAAACAGCCCACTTTGATTTAATAGCACCATACTTGAGGTCCATTTCTGTCTCCATTATTAATATTCATACCATATTAGAGAAAGTGACCTCTTTTCTAGAATATATAAATACAATTAACCCTGGTTTTAAATATAAGCTAGAACAGACGGTTCATTTTGTGTGTGTGCTGTGTATGATAAAGCAGGCTATTTTCATGCAAGGTCACCCCGCTCCCTAACCAAAAAAAGCTTGTGAGATTCTGTCACATTTCACACAGGGTCCAGCAAACTGAGAGTGCTCAAACCGAGAGGAGGAGGTCAAGCAGACAATTACAGTTCTGCTCTCTCTCATAGCTCTTTCTGACACTGGGTTAAAACCAATTAACCTGAGCTGACAGCGCCAAAGAAACACACCGCTTATGCTGCGCTCATATTGAACATGTGTTTCTAGTGCAAATGTTTCCAAAGTCACATTTAAAGATGGCAGGGTGTGTACGAGACTTTTTTTCCATTTTTTTAACTTTTAAAACATTTTAGCAGACATCCACAAGGATATAATCCATAATGACAATGTACAAATAGATCAAGTGATGCCTAAATTATTTTACATTTTTGCATTTTTAAAAATACCAGCAAACAAATTTAGGTTCTGGGAACATTCCCAAAACGTTAGTTTTTGGTTCCCAGAACGTTCCTAGAACTTTCCCTTAAGGTTAAGGGAACGTTCCCGGAACATTCTCCTTACGTTATAAAAATGGAACCTAAAAATAACCTACATGGAACGTTCCTATAACGTTTTTGTTTGGTTCCCAAACAAAAATAACCCCATTCGGGAACATTAGGGGAATGTTCTGTGTTTGCTGGGAGTGATAGGAAAAATTTCAGCTGAGATCTTTTTAATACCTCAGTAGTGTTTTAGTGTCGAGATGAAAAAGCAGAAGTTACCAAAAACTGAAACTATGACAAATAAATAAGTTTGAGCTAAAATACTAAAATTACTCAAACTACACTCTAATGCTGGGTTGTTTTAACCCAATTTTGGGTCAAATATGGACTAACCCAGCCATTGGGTTACATTTTAAATTGAATTTTTAACCCAATGTTTGTCCAAATAGTTTGTCCACATTTGACCCAAAATTGGGTTAAAACAACCCAGCAGTTTTTTAGAGTGTAAAAGTGAAATACAATAAAAAATAAATGAAAGCTAAATTGAAATACACTTTAAAAAATGCTGGGTTGTTTTAACCCAATTTTGGGTCAAATATGGACAAACTCAAACATTGGGTTACATTTTTTAAATAAATTTTTAACCCAATGTTTGTCCAAATAGCTTTTTCCTATTTGACCCAAAATTGGGTTAGAACAACCCAGCATTTTTTAGAGTGTAAAACTGAAAAAAAAAATACAGTCTAAAAAATGCTGGGTTGTTTTAACCCAACTTTGGGTAAAATATGGACAAACCCAGCCATTGGGTTAAAAAATGTAATTCAAAAATGTAACCCAGTGGCTGGGTTTGTCCATATTTTACCCAAAATTGGGTTAAAACAACCCAGCATTTTTTAGAGTGTAAATAAATGAAAGCTATATTAAAAAACACTTTTAAAAATACTGGGTTGTTTTAACACAATTTTGGGTCAAATATGGACAAACCCAGCCATTGGGTTACATTTTTGAATAAAATTTTAACCCAATGTTTGTCCAGATAGCTTGTTCATATTTGACCCAAAATTGGGTTAAACATCCCAGCATTTTTTATAGAGTAAAACTGAAAAAAAAAAAAAAAGATAAATGAGAGCTAAATTGAAAATACACTTTAAAAAATGCTGGGTTGTTGTTTTAACCCAATTTTGGGTCAAATATGGACAAACTCAGACATTGGGTTAAAAATGTCATTTAAACATGTAAGCCAATAGCCAATGGCTGGGTTTGTCCATATTTGACCCAAAATTGGGTTAAAACAACAACCCAGCATTTTTAAAAGTGTATTTACAAAAATGACAAAGGTACATAAAACAATATTAAAATTAAATAAAATTCAAATAAAAATTAAAAAAATATAATTATATATAATGCTATAATGATATATTAATAATACAAAAATAACAATATGACAATTCATAAATACACTCTAAAAAATGCTGGGTTGTTTTAACCCAATGTTGGGTCAAATATGGACAAACCCAGCCAGAAAAAGAGAAGAAAGTGAGCAAGAGAAGGGAAAACAGAGGACAGAGAGATAGAGAGAGGTCAAAGATGAAGGGATGTCAGAAGAAAGGGGGTAATTACTGGCCCTTTCTTATGGAAATGCTAATGAAGTAGGAGAGAGGCCAGCAGACAATGGGGGCTGCGAGCAGGTTGAGCGTCCCCATGTAAACAGCTTCCTGTCATGGAGCCATTTAGCCCTCACTTTTACTGACTAACAAGACATCTCCACGCCAACTACAAAGAGCCGCTCTTCATCAAAGACACCCGAGCACCTCGGACAGGTTACAGCACACTTTTCCCAGGGAATCATGGGATGTCTTCTCATTTTTAACCCAACTGAGTTTATTATTATTGTAACATAGAGGCGAAACAAAGAAATGGCTGGTGAATTTTGGGAAAAATTGAAAAAAAAAATGGGTTTTTGCTGCAATGCCTTGAGGAACCATTTCCCCAAAGAACCTCTAAAGGAACTAAAACATCTAAAATTGGCCTTTTCACTATAAAAAAGTTTGTGAAATAGAAAGGTGCCAATAAAGGACCTGATAAATGACAAACTCGAAATAGTTTTGAGTCACGCAATGATGGCATAGACAATTTTCAACAAATGCTTTCCTGATATGCTTAAAAATGTTCATAATAATTATATGATTCTTTTGTATCTGTGTTATTTGAGGTAACTGATATTTTTGACTCTAAAATGACTTAGTCATTTAACACACACACACACACTGAGTGAGTGAGTCGCACATACATGCAATGAATCCCCTAAGCACATCCAGTTATGTGACTCATGCTGACATTCCATTTATTATGAAGTATATTCTCTCCTACGCTGATGAAACACCATATATTTTCATATTTGATAGTAGAGTGTGACTACACACGAGAGATAAAACACAAAGGGATTGTACTTATGTTTTCCATTGTGACAAATAATGGCTGCTTAGGGTTAGGTCAAATGTGTTTATAAAAAAGTATAAAAATGTCATATTTTTAATTTGTGCTATATTGCATTTTGTTTTATTTGAAAGAACTTTTAATTTGTGTATTATTTTCAATTTATAAAATTTGTGAAAAAGTTTTGTTTACATGCTGGAAAGAAAATGTTTCAACTTAAAGAAGTAAGTGTTTGTGCTACCTTAATTTTAAGTTTAGTTAACTTGAAAACTGTGGATATTGTAGTTGACTTAAAATTTTAAGGCAGCTGAAACTTTTTTTTTTTTTTTGAGTTGAAACAACCAATCGTTCTACTGATGTTTTGGCATGTTGGTTTGGTTAAAAAAGCCTTAAAAATATTTTTATTCATTTATTTTTTATTTTTAACATTTTTTGTTTCGTCTTTTGTCTTTCTTAGTGTAACTGTTATCGTGGGGACATTTACTGTGATAACGTTTTATTTTTTTAAATAATTTTACTGGAAACTAACACGACAACTTGGATATTGTAGTTGACTTAAAATTTTAAGGCAGCATGAAAACTTACTTTTTTTTGTTGCAACAAACAAGCTGACATTTTGACATGTTGGTTTGTTTAAAAAAAGCTTTAAAATGTTTTTATTCATTTATTTTTTTTTTCCCTTAGTGTAACTCCAATAGCTTTAATGTGGTGACTTTTACTGTGATAACTATGCTATTGTAGTGAAAAAATAAATTTAGTTTTTATAAAATTTAGTTTTTATTTAGAAAAATAAATTGGAAAAATAATTTTAGTGGACAACTTGTCATGCCAATATTTTCATCTGTCCATTTGACTTGTTTTTAGATTGATTTTTGGTGTTTTTGCCTTTTATTAGGATAGGACAGTAGCTAGACAGGAAGTGAGGTTAGAGAGAGGGGGGAAGGTGGCGACATTATTCCTAATCTACATGGATTTTAAGTTATTTCAACTAAAACGACATTAAACGGACTTAAAATATGAAAAAACAAGATGATTCTTGTATAACTTCAAATATTTTTTTTTTACAATTTCATAACTTATTTTGATGAGTTAAAGCAATGCAAAATCATATGTTGGCATAACTGATAACGGATAGCTAAAGCGTCCTGTAGGGGGCGACGGCTCAGGTGTCCACAGGGAGGCGGAACGGCTTTGCTAAAAGATCCCGGATTAGAGGGCTGTATCTATTGTTCTTTAATGAGCGTCTTTGATGTGAGCACAGCAGCGTTTAGTGTTTGTACACCTGGGTCATGCGGCCCTTGAGGAGGACTGGCTGTGTGGGGATAGGGGGTTATGGGGGATATCCAGCATCGTGCAGGTAACACTTCCCAGTGAGCCACTGTTGCTGGCGTGGGAATGCAGTAAAAGGAGTCCTGCTAAGGGCCCTGCCCCCTTTGTTTGCTCTGGTTTTATGGTTAGCTGGCCCCCAGATCCTATATGAGCTTCAGACTACACACGTATAGAGCTTGAGCTTCCGTAAACTACAGCAGGAAGAGCTACTGTATCAGATTCAAAACAACATCATTCAAGCATTGAACTAGTAAACAATGGATACACCACACACACATTTTCAGAATATATTTTTAGTATATATGCAAAATATTTGAAATTGGCCCAATAAATATATTTTAAATATATGTAAATATATTTTTATTTTTATTGTGAATATATTTGTATGTCAATATATATAATAACTACATGTTTATATGTTTTAACTTATATGTTTAATATATTTTCAGTATTGAATACAGTTATTTAATAGTGTGTGTGCGGTGTTAGACACTGGTTCTATCTATTGTTTAATTGTATTGTTTAACAGTTGGAGTGTCACTTTTATACTTGCATCTTAAATATTCTGTATATTTTCAATATTTAAATGACTTCAGGAAAGATGTCAATAAAAAAAAATCCAATAATTGCACGTAGTGTTAGTTACTATGATCAAAATACATTTTCGACCCTATATATTTTGTCAAATGAAGAGTTCAGATGCAAAAGCCTGTAACTGCCATTTGAGATTTTCTTCTAAAGTGATCATTTTTATCAAACTTGTATATTAAAGTTCAGTAATTTCACTTAAATGGCAATGAAGATTACCTATTAATTGTCATTTAAGTGAAATTACTGAACTTAAATATACAAGCTTGATAAAAATGGTCATTTTAGAAGAAAATTTCAAATGGCATTTACAGGCTTTTGCATCTGAACTCTTCATATATTTTATATTTTGTTATAAATGTAAATATATCGCACACTTATCATATATATATATATAATATATATATATATATTTATATTTGAGAATATATTTAAAAATTCTAAATATAAGTGTGCGATATATTTATATTTATAACGAAATGTAAAATACATGACAAAATATATATAACTAACACTATGTGCAATTATTACATTTTTTTTATTGACATCTTTCCTGAAGTCATTTAAATATTGAAAATATACAGAATATTTAAGATGCAAGTATAAAAGTGACACTCCAACTGTGAAGTACAATTAAACAATGCAAATATATTTCAATGTATTTTGAATAGATGCCACATATATTTTTGACACTATAAAATATATTTCATATTTCTTTTCTGTATGGAACATAACATTTTAATAAACATATTTTTTCATATTTTTTTCACCAAAATAAAGGCAGTACAAATGTTTTTTGTTATATATATATATATATATACCACTTCTAACATTTCAACTTGGGTATTGTTTTTGTATTATCCATTGGAAATAAAAAGTTAAAATTTTACAGACAGATAGTGAAAATGTGAGCAAAACTCTGGACATTTTCACATATCTGACATCTTCTGATAGTGTAATCCTTCAGTTGTTCATAGTTAGGAGTAGCATTACTACACTAAATAAAATGTACATTTTAAAATATATATTATTATTATTAAAGCTTCCAAATCTGTCTACAGTGTTTTGATGAAGTCAGAGGCTGTTTTTAGCCTGTAGCTCAAGTGAAGTCATTATGATGACATCATCCCCAGGGCTAAAAGGAACTGAAGCCTTGGGTTTACACCTACACCATCACTCTGCATACATACGCATTATATGTTTCTGCATACAATGTGTTTCCACTTGCATTCATCACTGTAATTCAAATTGCTTACATTCAAAACCGATCTGATAAAGGAACAACCATCGGAAGAGGAAGTAAAACTTTAACAGTGAGCGACATGTTTCCTTTAAAGACTCAGTTTGTGCCCTGTATTGAGAATTTGTGTGTGTGAGTCTACTCTGCACTGAGTGAATGTTTTAATTATGCTTTTTTCACACACTGGTGAGTGTTGACCTCAGTGAGAGACACCACAAATCATAAAAAATCTGGAAACATCTCTGCACTCATGTGATGACACACACACACTCAACTAGTTTGAGAGACTCTTATAACACACGAGTATGCTGTCGTTTATCAAAATGAACAAAGTCATTTGGTTCATTCAACAAACGAAACAATCAAATTGACTCGGAAAATGATTTGTTCATTTAGTTCGAACAGGAGAGTCACGAACGCTCATAACAGAACAGAGCAAGGCGAGCATTTGAGCTTATAAAACTTAAACTTTGTTATTTATTTATTAAACGAGCGATCGTTTCGCTTGATGAGACCCTTATTCATCGTCTGGAATTGTTTAAAGCCCTTTAAATCTGCACTGAAACTCTCATTTGGACCTTCAACCGTTTGGACCCCATTGAAGTCCCTTATATGGAGAAAAATCCTCAAAAACCTTCATTTCTTTTCGACTGAAGAAAGAAAGACATGGACATCTTGGATGACATGGGGGCGAGTAAATCATCAGCAAAAGTTTTTTTAAAAGCGAACGACTTTAATGTAATTTAAATTGATATAACTATTAAGTATTTAAAAATTTCACGCAGCAACTTTTTTCTTGTTAGTATACAGTATATATAACCCCTTGATGCCCAAATTGTTCATAATGTGAAATCTCTTACATGGTTGCACTTTCATGATTAACATTTTTTTCTAGTAATAAAATATATTAGCTATTTAATTTCAAATAAAAATAATATTAATTAAAACAAAATGAATGAATAAAAATCCATGATGGGAAAAGATCATACATCTGAAGCGCCTGACAGATTCTATACGTTGTTGTTTTCATTATGGCTCAAAATATATACGAAGTAAAAAACAACAAACATCTGAATCTGAATGCCAAACTTTTGAAAGGAGTAAAAAGATCTAATGAGTTGTTATCACTGTGTGTTTGTTGCTGGGCAACCTGACCCCGAGTGTGCTGTAAATCAGTGTGTTGTCATCCTCTCTGCCTGACCTGTGTGCTCACACTGAAGTGAGATGGAGAGCCACGTCTCCATGCCAACATGCTATATTTTTAATATTAGACATAAAAAAATGCTCCCTTACCATTCAGCGTTGTGACGCTTCATCACGCAAAACCTGCTTTCACCAAACCCAACATGTTCCTGGATCGACATCTGTGTTTATCCTGCAACAACAACATTTATTTACTTATTTATAAACATTTATTATTTATTTACAAGATTTGTTTATTATTACGTTCCAATCAAACACTCAGATATGAAGTTATGACAAGTTTACAGTTTAGTCATTTGTAAAAATTGTAAGGTTAGCCTCACAACCTGGGTTAGGTAGTTAAACATCAGTGTTATTCACCGATCATTTCCCTCTGATTTTAGACCCATGAACTCATCTAACTGGATGTGTCTTCAGTATTTAATGAGTAACTTGTTGATATCATAGTAAAAATATTAATAATTTGATCGCATATTATTATTATCATAGTGTGAAAGAGCTTGTCATTGATAAACAAGCATTCGTCACTGTTGGGGGTCTGCTGGATCAGACGTTTAGCTTTTAAAACACCATAAAAAAAACAGTGACAAATAATAGAATTGTAACAGTAAGGTTTCATTTGACTTGAACTAAGAATGAACAATATATTTATTAATCTCAGTTAATGTTAAGTGTAGCATTTCCAAGTACACATTTAAACAAAAATTGTATTCGTAAACATTAGTTAATGCACTTAAAACTAACACGAACAAACAATGATCAGCTGTGTAACTCTTTTAGCTGAAAACACTTACTTCTTTCAAAAATATATGTGCTCATTAATGTATATTTACTTCGTTCAAGTAATAAAGTATTCTCGTGAGTGTATAATATGACATTGAAAATACATACGGGTGGGGTTCTAGTGTCGGTCGCCATGTTGACCCTCCATCTTGAAAGTATATTAGCCAAAGAGGGGCATACCCGTTAATTCAAGCTTCGCCTTTCTGTTTACGTTTGAGTTAACGCTCACGGACGAGGTCGAACTGGAAGCAGTGTTAATCTTGGACTACATTGGCCACCGTAGGAGTTAAAACGAAATTGGAATTGAGAGGAACAGAAACTAATATTCAACGGATGGTCGTATATCTTTTCATCGCTAGATGGGGGTAAAAATCACAGTGTAGATTTAACATGTATTGCTCATTGTTAGTTTATGTGTTAATAAACGAGACATTGTTGTAAAGTGTTACCAGACAGTAATGCATGCTGCATGGAATTTTATGAATATAGTATACAAAAATGTAAAACAGACTAAAGCATAACATTTTTGGAGTAAGATATATTTTGATGGTTTGAAATTAATGTTGCAAAATATTATATTCCAAATAAATTAATTTCTTCATCAAATAATCCCGAAAAAAGAGTGTATCATGTTTCCCACGCAAAATTTGAACCTGTTGTAAAAATAATTAATAATCATAAATGTTTCTTGAGCATCAGATCAGCATAGAATGATTTCTGAAGGATCGTGTGACACTGAAGACTTCAGTAATGGTACTAAAAATTCAGCTTTGACATCACAGGAATAAATATATTTTTTATGTTTTATATTTAATTTGATTTGTATCTTCTTTGTTGTACAAAATAAATAAAATGCATAATATTACTGTTTTTACTGTAATTTTGATCAAATAGCCATTGTGAGTATGCACTCTAAAAGATGCTGGGTTGTTTTAACCCAACTTTGGGTCAAATATGGACTAACCCAGCCGTTGGGTTAAATTTTTACATTACATTTTTAACCCAACATTTCACTCTAAAAAAATGCTGGGTTGTTTTAACCCAATTTTGGGTCAAATATGGACAAACCTGAAATGTTGGGTTAAAAATGCAATGTAAAAATGTAACCCAATGGCTGGGTTAGTCCATATTTGACCCAAAGTTGGGTTAAAACAACCCAGCATTTTTTAGAGTGTAAATATTAATTCTATGAGTTCTGTTGAAATTGGGCATTAGTGCACTTATGAAATCACCGTCATCAAGAATGTTTGGTAATGTGGAAGCGTTTTCAGTGTTTAACAGTCAAACTGAAAAGAAAACAACAAGAACAAAAACCAACAAAACAAACATGTCATGGTTCTCCATCTCTCTCTCTCTCTCTCTCTGATGTCCTCTCTCCACCACCTTCTTCTCTGCTGTTTGTTTCTTCAGCTCTCACCTCTCTGTGTCCCACAGGATAAAGTTGATCAGAAGCTTCAGAAGCAATAGCATCTTCTCTCCCTCTCTCATTAGCATCCAAAAGGTCTGATGTCTATTGCGGGGAGGGGGGGCCGAGAGAGAGGGGAACAATTACCGTCCCTCCAGTCTTTTTAATCCTTTTCAAAGGGCAGGGTGATTAGGAGAGGAAAGTTTAGATTTCCTGAACTTGAAGTGGAAACGCAGCAGTGACAGACGCATCTCGAGACTCAATCCACATCTGGCTGAGAGCAGGGGGGAGTGTGTCTGTGTGGACGGCAGTACTATATACACACACACACACACACTGTCCCAAAGTCTGTCTTAAGACACTTCACACACAACAACACCCAAATCTGTCTAGTTTCAAACTGGAACACCAACATTTCATTTTTTTTAATTTTAAAAATCATGTTGGTTGTTCTTGACATGGTTTGATGTGATTACTGGCATGAGGAGAAAATTACTCAAGTTTGAGAGCAGCGATCATAACAGAACTGAAATGATTAACACATCATTGAGGTTAAACAAGTGATGATGATTAACATAATACTTCATTAAAAAAGAATATCAGTCAATTTTGGAGCTTGACTTGTCTCCAGAGATGCATAATTTGTTGTGTATTATGACACAATGGACAGATACATGATATTAAAAATTATATGTACATATTGTTGGTATCTCAAATAAGCGAGAAAATATTATATGTATATTGTATCATGATACACTCTAAAAAATGCTGCACTGTGAAAAAATAAATTATTTCAGGATTTGTTATCACAACATTTTTTCTGTTGTCAAATCAACTTAATTTATTTTAGTTCAGATAACTTATTATTTTGAGTTTCTGATGAATAAATCATTCTCCTTCATTGTATTAACTCACTTTTTCCAGTTCAATCAACTTAAAATTTTAAGGCAACCAGGTTACTTAATTTTTTAAGTTAAACCAACAATTTTTTTTACAGTGTGGGTTGTTTTAACACAATTTTGGGTCAAATATGGACAAACCCAGCCATTGGGTTACATTTTTAAATTACATTTTTTTAATTTTGTCCATATTTGACCCAAAATTGGGTTAGAACAACCCAGCATTCTTTTAGAGTGTACATTTGTTTCACTCTAAAAAATGCTGGGTCTTTTAAAAATGCCATTTAAAAATGTAACCCAATGGCTGGGTTTGTCCATATTTGACCCAAAGTTGGGTTAAAACAACCCAGAATTTTTTAGAGTGGCGTAATATAAACCGCTATAAAAGATTGGGGTCGGTAAGAATGATTTTTTTTTTTTTAAAGAAATTAACACTTTTCAGCAAGGATGCGTTAAATTGATCAAGACGGACATTTATAAAGTTATAAAAGAGCACTCTAAAAATTGCTGGGTTGTTTTAACCCAACTTTGGGTCAAATATGAACTAACCCAGCCATTGGGTTAAATTTTTATTTTATATTATTATTTTTAAAATTATTTAAATTTGAAATTATTTATTTTAATATTTTTAACCCAACATTTGGGTTTGTCCATATTTGACCCAAAGTTGGGTTAAAACAACCCAGCAATTTTTAGAGTGAGTCTACTAGACAGTTATACTTTTTTTGACAAAGTAAAAGAGTTTTCTGTGCTATAGGTTTAGGGGTAGAGTTAGTCTAAAGGGATCGAATGTGCAGTTTGTACAATATAAAAATCATTCTGTCTATGGAAAGTCCTCTCAAAACAAACTTGTGTCTGTGTGTATCTTGTCTCCTTTATTTTCCAAAGACTGACTCATCCGATTCCCCTGTTTACTGATTTAGGCCGGAGAGGAGAAGTGTGGAAAATATGCATCTTCTCTTATAACTGTCCTTTTGTGGAGCACCAGTCCTCTGTAATATTTCTCACCGAGGTGAGAGTGTCCTTATGCCAGAGAGAGGCAGAATCTCTTAACCCCTTCATCACTCGCTCAAAACCTCCATCTAACACAAAGACAATGAAAAGCACTGCAAATAATGTCTGTCTTTTAATCTAAACCTGTACTTTCATGTGTTTGTTGCTCTGTAAATCAGCTCAATCTAAGCAGTGCAAAGGTGTAAGGGCCCTTCACATTTATGGCCCCTAAGAAGTGCAGACTTCATCAACATCCTCTATCAACTCCAAGTGCGTCAGACAGACACTGAAACAGAAACTCAACGCTTACCATCTTAGATCATGCTGAGAAAATGAGACAATATCAGGGGAAGCTTGATAGTGTTTCAATAAAATAAATGCAACATTTCACTGAAATATGCAGATTAAAGTTGCATGCTGGAGTCCATAATAATAATAAAATAAAATTATCCAGCAAGACGTTTGGTTAAATATATATTTTAGGCCCTGATACATGACATTCATTGTAGGAGTATCTAATTTATGATGTCAATAAAAACTTGATTTACATATAAACATAACTCTCAATTACAAAATAATAGGCCTGTTTAAATTAGTTTACAGTAGGTTTAGATAAAGTAAACATGTCACAATGAAGGAACTCATTGCTCAACTTCTCATGTCAAGTACCCTAGAAACGCACACTTATTGACTGATATTCACTAGGCTACTTTAAATTAAAACTGGCACGAAGTAAATTAACAAAAACCCTATCCAATTTTAATAACAACAACAACGGTGTTGTTACAGTTACATTTGCGCTTTAATACTCATAAGAAGAAAATATATTTATGTTTGTTTTAAGCAAAGAATAAAAAGTTCCAGCTGTATATGTAAAATTCAGTTCGAAAAGCAGCGCATAAATAACCCAGATATTGCTTTCGGACACTTATGTGGCTGGAGTCATGCTGGATTAAGGGAATTCACACATATCACCTTTGGGCCATCATCCACACTTCAGTCGAGCACTGGCGCAGGACGCGTCAATGGCCGCATCCTAATGGCCCGTCCCAGTAAACACGAGCTTTCTCACATGTGTATCTGGGACAACAAAAGATTAGCATTATTCGCAAATATACAGCTGAGTTCAAAGGCACAGAGGGAGCAGACACCGTCTCTCTTCCTTCTTTTGTTTCAAAGGCGAGTTCGCGAAAAGGAAAAGATTTAGGCGAATAGCCTCATTCCACGATAGCCTAATCCGATGTTTTTTGGTCAATGTTTCAATTTAAATAATTATAATATTAATAACAGCCGACAAACAAATAAGAAATGCGTTTAAAATAGGCTATTTCATAATAATATAGGCTAGTCAAAAATTTAAATGCTGAAGTAAAAGTGTGCAAATAAAAAACTACAGAAGTTGCATACTAGGCTAGCCTATTATTCAAAAACATTAAAGTAATTAATTATTATAGTCCAATATTATAGCTTAAGTTGTTCTTAATTTTCTAAAGATACTGTATACAATAGCTATAATTTTAAATTTAATTGTTATTATTATTATTTAGCCTACATAATGGCCTGTATCTTAAACATTTTTTTTCAGTGACTTTCAAGCACTTAAACACTTTGTAATGTGCCACTAGGCTATGTTGCCTATGTCAAGAATACTTTCCGTTTTGTGGCGACAAATTATCGGGCGTTATTAGGGCGCGATGGGCCTGGTCTCGCGCTCCGGGTCACGCCCCGTAACAGCAGGGGCTCAGTATCGGGCCTTTAAAAAGACTCCGGCCACGTTAAAAGGGCAGTTTAAGACGTGCTGTCAAAGCATCGGGATTTGCTGATTTCGGACTTAACTCAAGGTTGATTTTATCGGAAATATGTCTTCCTCAAGTCCCGACCAGCGCCTGGATCACCTCCTGAGCGCAGTGGAGAGCGAGTTTCAGAAGGGCAGCGAGAAAGGCGACGCGTCCGAGCGGGATATTAAACTTTCCCTTGATGACGCGGAGTTGTGGACCAAATTTAAAGAACTTACAAATGAAATGATTGTCACTAAGACTGGAAGGTATGTTTAGAATTGACACGCTCTCAATAGCCTTATTTTTTTTGCAAAGTTTTTTATTTATTTATTTTTTAAATTCAGCCTCTTAATTTAACGTAAAAAATACGAAAATTGTCCACGCTAAATTTTTACTTTTTTTCTTTTAAGTTAGGCTAGGGGGAAAAAAAAAATCGAGAAGCGTGTCCGACTCGATCGTTGTTCTACATTTCTCGCGATCGTAATTAATCGTATCGAGCTCATTCAGTTTGAACGCTATTAAAAATGTTTTTGATAAATCTTTGTCTCGTCTTCTAGGCGAATGTTTCCCGTGCTGAGAGCCAGTGTCTCCGGTCTTGACCCCAACGCAATGTACTCGGTGCTGCTGGACTTCGTGGCGGCCGATAATAACCGGTGGAAATATGTGAACGGCGAATGGGTGCCGGGTGGAAAACCCGAACCGCAGAGTCCGAGTTGCGTCTACATCCACCCAGACTCACCCAACTTCGGCGCGCACTGGATGAAAGCGCCCGTCTCTTTCAGCAAAGTCAAACTCTCCAATAAACTCAATGGAGGAGGACAGGTAAAGCAACTCTTTAGATCTCGGTGGTAAATAAGTAGGCTAGCTTAAATAAACAGTAAAACGTTTACAATATATAAATATATAATTTAAAAACTCAACATTTACATTTCATAACCAATATTTTTCTTCTTTTTTAGATTATGTTGAACTCATTGCACAAATACGAACCCCGTATTCACATAGTGAAAGTCGGCGGGATTCAGAAAATGATCAGCAGTCAGTCTTTTCCAGAGACCCAGTTTATAGCAGTCACGGCTTATCAAAACGAAGAGGTGAGTTTTTGATAAATGACGCTTGAGATGTTCCCTCGACCTTCATGATGTTGCATTAATCAAACATTATCCTCCATATTCATTAGCTCTAATCCTTAATTATTTTCAGATCACAGCTCTGAAGATCAAGCACAACCCATTTGCCAAAGCATTCCTTGATGCCAAAGAAAGGTACATTTCTTTTTAAAAGCCATTTCGATAATTGATATATAGTGATTATAACTGAAAAGTTGTTGTCATGTCAACAGAAGTGACCACAAGGACATCCCAGACCACAGCACTGACAATCAGCAATCTGGATACTCACAGCGTAAGTGGAGCAACGCTCAACTGAACCATCCTAAATCAACCCCTCAAACAGTAGCCTATATTTAACGTTTGTGTGTCCCTCCAGCAGTTGGCGGCTGGTTCCTGCCCAGTAACGGCCCTATGGGCCCCAGCAGCAGCCCTCCTCAGTTCAGCGGGGCCCCTGTTCACTCCTCGGGCTCCTACTGCGAGAGATACTCCAGCCTGAGGAACCACAGAGCGGCCCCGTATCCCAGCCATTACCCCCACCGCAGCACTACCAGCAGTAAGAGCAATTTCAACTCAGCGTAAACTGGCAGTACTTTACTGGCATGATTGTGCTTACATACATTATTAGGTCACACTTATATTAGGACTCCTTATCTACCTAGAACTTGCATAAAACTAAACAAAATTGTAGGTACAATGCACTTACTGTGTTTTTAAAAGGTAAAGTTAGGGACAGGTTTGGTTAGGTTTAAAGGGATACTCCACTTATTTTGGAAATAGGCTAATTTTAGCACTCCTTCAGAGTTAAACAGTTGAGTTTTACCGTTTTTGAATCCATTCAGCCGATTTTAAGATATTTAGAAGACTAGCCATACAGTTTCTGGTCTCATTGTCTTCCATTGTAGGAAAAAAATATATACTATGGAAGTCAATGAGACCAGAAACTGTCTGGTTACTGATATTCTTCTAAATATCAGATAATCGTCTGAATGGATTTGAAAACGGTAAAACTCGACTGTTTAACTCTTGGGGAGTGGTAAAATGAGCCTATTTACAAAAAAGTGGAGTATCCCTTTAAGGTGTGAGGAAAGGGTCGCAGATATATATTTATATATACACTTTATTTTAAGGTGTCATTGTTACAGTGCAATTATATACTTAAGTACTGAGTAATATTAAGCAGCATGCATTGATTGATTGGTTGAGGTAACATGTAATTATGCATAATTTACTGTTATTAGTATGGTAAGTAGGCTACATGTAACATTTAACAAGGACTGTCAGTATTACAGTGCAATTGTACATTTAAGTATTAGAGTTTATGAGGATTTGGTTTAGGGTTAATTGCATGTAATTATAAATAATTTATAGTTGTTACTACTAAATCCATGTAATGTGTAACAATGCCACTGTAAAATATAAGGTAACCATATATATATTTTTTTTAAATATAAGCACACATTACAATTTGACGCACTGTGAAAAAAATATTGTTGGTTTAACTTAAAACTTTAAAAAAGTAAGTAACCTGGTTGCCTTAAAATTTTAAGTTGATTGAACTGGAATAAGTGAGTTAATACAATGAAGGAGATTGATTTAATCATCAGAAACTCAAAATAATACGTTATCGCAACTAAATAAATTATTTAAGTTGATTTGACGATACACTGTTAAAAAAATATTTTCAAGATTTGTTATCACAACATTTTTTCTTTTGTCAAATCAACTTTATAATAATTTACTTAGTTGAGATAACTTATTATTTTGAGTTTCTGATGATTAAATCAATCTCCTTCATTGTATTAACTCACTTATTCCAGTTCAATCAACTTAAAATTTTAAGGCAACCAGGTTACTTACTTTTTTAAGTTAATGTTTTGATAACAAATCTTGAAATATTTTTTTTTAAGTGTGGCAATGGTTTCTGAGGGTGTGCAGTTGGAAAAAAATTAAATTGTAGACCATTTTAACACAGTAACATTGTCATTCACTGTAAAAAAATATTGATGGTTTAACTTAAAAAATTAAGTAACCTGGTTGCCTTAAAATTTTAAGTTGATTAAACTGGAAAAAGTGAGTTAATGCAATGAAGGAGATTGATTTAACCATCAGAAACTTAAAATAATAAGTTATCTCAGCTGAATAAATTATTTAACAAAAGAAAAAATGTTGTGATAACAAATCTTGAAAATATATATATATTTTTTACACTTGTATTTTGCTTGTAGACAACTACATGGACAACTCTTCAGGAAGTCTTGCTTCTCACGATAGCTGGTCAGCCCTGCAGATCCCCAACTCTAGCGGCATGGGCACCCTGGCCCACACCACCAACACGACCTCTAACACCAGGTTAGGACTTTCCACACATGATTAGTTTGTATTAACCTACGGATTCACTGACTAACCGTGTTGTTTCTGCGTTTCAGCCAGTACCCAAGCTTGTGGTCCGTTGCGGGGACGACCCTCACCCCGTCGGGCTCGGCATCATCGGGGTCCATCGCCGGCGGCCTGACGTCTCAGTTCCTGCGCGGCTCTTCGGTGTCCTACTCCGGGCTGACCTCGTCTCTGCCCGTGTCCTCTCCCTCCTCCATGTATGATCCGGGCTTGAGCGAGGTTGGCGTGGGAGATGCCCAGTTTGAGAGCTCCATCGCCAGGCTCACAGCGTCCTGGGCTCCGGTGGCACAGAGCTACTGAGGCCCATCAAACCCAACTGAGACTCTGTGACTGATCCTGGTGCATTATGGGACATCCTACTTCCAGAGGGGATCTAGAAGAGCTTCTCGCCGTTTCGACAATCAGAAAACGGGTCAACAATCAAGAGCTGACAATCACTTAATCATAGAGTATCTATATTTACATAAGCCATCGTGGGAATTTTAGACATTTGCCATAAAATGGGGCCAATTGTTATGTGTATTCTTATCTAAAATATTAATAAGACCAAAATCGTGCCTGTTGACTCACTAAAAATGTATATGTGTGTAAATAAATAGAAATTAACGACCATTTTCAATGCATTGCAGTATATAACTGTAACAGTCTTACATGTGCTTTCTGTAGAGCGAGAGAAAGACGGACTTTGAAAGAACGAGCGACCCCGTAGTTACGTCTGATTATAGAGAAATCATCTGTACATATCTATCTATTTGTATTTGTTGGACTCTTTGTGAGTTTTATTTATGTCGTTTTAATAATAAATTAAATTTCTTTTTCTTTTTTTTCTGTCAGACACTTGCCAGTGGTCTTTATTTATCTTGGTTTTGTTTGTTCGGTTTGACTTTTTGGACAGATCTTTAACAATGCAATTATCAAAAATATCAATTGATCATTTTAAGAGAGTGAATGTAAACAAAAATGAACAGTGAATAAGAAAAAAAATATAAATGATCAAAATTTAACAGTTAACAAAACATATTTCTTAATAACAATAATGTTCTAACTGATAGTTGGTGTTAATGGTTGTTTGTTTCCTTTGAAACAGTTCAGTATTAATGGGAGGTTTTAACCCCTTGATGCCTGAATTTATTTATAATTATATTAAAAAAAAACAGGCATTGGGGGAATACACATGCTATCTCGCCTGCAGTCTGAATGGAAGGGGTTTGATGGGAATAATAAGGGGTTAAAGATTTGCTAAGACATGCATGAATAATTTGATAACATGCAAGTGTTTTCAGGTCTTTGTGTGCACAATTATGTCTAATCACTTAAATTTTTACTGATGTGTATCGTTTAGCAACGTGGAAGATCCTTAATGACTGAACGAAGAGACTCAGAGCATGTGATCTGCTTCACAATCTCTCACAGCGCTTTGCTAGAATCTGCAGATCGGTGTGACACATGGTCAACACGCTTCAAATAAGAGAAGAAAAAAATCAATAACAAATTGCAAGTGATCCTGACACCAATGAGAGAATTACAATGGCAAAACCTAAATTAAAAAAAAAAACTCTAATAATTTAGTATTCTAAAAGAGACACACGTTCTCCTTTTTTTGCATTAACATTAATGTTGCACGCTTTGCTGTTAACGCTAAAACCGTATTCTGGACAAATGTGGGCAAAATAGTTTTGATTTATTTTTAAGTGGTACAAGACTTGGCTACTTTTCCTAAGTTTGCCTCCTGAACACTCACATTTTTATTTTTAATCAATTCTACAATGTTAAGTGGGTGAAAAAAACCTCCTTAATCTTGTATTTGGGTCAAAAATGGGCACCCACAAATGAATGGGAAAAACTGTAATTTAGAGCATTCTAAAATAAGACAAAATAAGACAGCAAAGTCACTTCATCTTTAGGTTTTAGCTCTGAGAACTTATTGGAATGATATTTTAATGTAGTTAAAAAAAAAATAAAACAAAAATAAGCATAATTTACATAGAAAATATGGTACTTTTTGAAGTAAATAAATTCAAAAATACCCCCAAAATAAAAAAAACACCATAAATGGACAGACAAAACTTTATCGAAGACAGTGATATAACATTTATAATAAATAAAAATTAGGATCACACCTGAGTCCTCTGCCCACATTTGTCCACAATTACAGGATTAAGGGCTATAAAGTGAACACGGTTTGAGGACTACTACTACTAATAACAATAATATAAAAAACAACAATAATAATTCTATTATTATTATAAGCAGTAGAAGTGATGGTTATTATTTAAAGCTTTGTTTAAATTATAATAATACATAATAATAATTATTCTTATTACAAATAGTAGTTGTATTAATATTGTGTATTGGTATTATTATTTAAAGCTTTGATTTAAAAAATAGTAATAATAATAATCACGGTCAGAATAATAATAATACTGGTAATGGTGGTGTATTGGTATAGGCCTATCAGGTTAATCAGGATTAATGAAATGAAACGTGTCCTGAACGGTGTGTGTGATCTAGCTGCTGATGTCACCGCTCACTGACGGCACTGGAGATCAGCGGCCCGGGCCGTGATTGAGCACTCAACACTGGGGTGTAAATGAAGCCTGGAGGGTCACGGGGACACGGGCAAACACTAATGAAGGAGCAATGTGACAGGCAGCTGTAGAGCAGTGTGTGTTCCCACAGCAAAGAGAACAACTCATGAAAGTCTCGGTCTGTACTGTGTGGAGCTCCAAACTCTCACACAACGCAGCTCTCAAAAGCTCTTTGTAAATCGGACTGTTGGAAACGCACACATATATGCACAGGTTTTGAAGGTATCCTGACAATTCAGTTTAAATGGTAATCTCTAACATTAAAATCTGAATAAATAAATAAATAAATACACTTATTTTGAGAGTCTTAACACATTTCCAAAGTTTCATTTTTTTGTATTAAAAACTATGGCTTTTAAAAAAATATTATGAAATCAGAATTCATAAAGTAATTCTTCTATAAGCTGGAGAAACTGTGGAAACCAAAATGCAAACCATTGGGATTGCTCTGTTATCAAGGATTATTGGAGAGGAATACATAAATCTTTACAATATATTTTTACCATTTGATAGTAAAATCTTCTATTTTGGACATATACCTCAATAATGATAAAAAAAGATAAAAAAAAGAGATAAATATTTAATAAATATATTGCTGGTGGCTGTAAAGAAGAGCTTTACCAAAAAATGGTTGTCACACGAGAGCCCTACCCTAAGCGCATGGATGGAAATTACAATGGACATTTACAAATTGGAAAAGAAATCAGCATTTTTAAATCATAAACTGGAACAATATGGGCATATATTTGTATGCTGTGTTTGATGTGAAAAAGTAAAAAAAAAAAAAAAAGAAAAGTTACCTCTTCCGGGTCAAATCGCACCTGATTTCATCAGGAGGGTTTAAAAAAATAATGAGAAACACACATACTGTATATTAATTTAGATTTTAAATTTAAGACTTGAAATCTCAAAATTTACAATGCTGGATGGATCTGAAAGTGATAGTTGAAGATTTTAAATAACATTTTTAACCCAAATTTGGGTCAAATATACACAAAACCAAATGTTGGGTTAAAAATGTAATTTAAAATCTTCAACTATCACTTTCAAAAATTACATTTCTAACCCAACATTTGGGTTTGTCAGAACCAAATTAGGGTTAAAACAACCCAGGATTGATTAGAGTGCATACAACTTTGCAGTTTTGTTTGCTAGAGGATGCCATAAATTGCACTCTAAAAATTGCTGGGTTGTTTTAACCCAATTTTGGGTCAAATATGGACAAACCCGAAATGTTGGGTTAAAAATGTAATGTAAAAATTTAAGCCAACGGCTGGGTCAGTCCATATTTTACCCAAAGTTGGGTTAAAACAACCCAGCATTTTTTTAGAGTGTGCCATCGTGAGGACGGCACTAACCCAGTACGTCACATTTATGTGCATTACGAATATAAATACGAAATAGGGACACTTAGAAAAATCCGGATGACGTTGCATTATCAAAACAACATCAATGCTGCGTCTCACAACTAACATGGATTTTCAGATCAATTATCACAATAGCTTTTAACTGGAGTCCCTGTGATTTTTAGTAAAGGTACACTCTAAAAATACTGGGTTGTTTTAACCCAATTTTGGGTAAATATGGACAAACCCAGCCGTTGGGTTACATTTTTTAACCTAATGTTTGAGTTTGTTAGTCAAAAATTACATTTCTAACCCAACATTTGGGTTAAAACAACCCAGCACTGATTAGAGTGCATACAAATTTGCAGTTTTGTTTGCTAGAGGATGCGATAAATTGCCATTGTGAGGACGGCACTAACCCAGTACGTCACATTTATGTGCATGTAAATATGAAATACAGACACTTCCGGAATAAATTGCATTAATAAACCAACATCATCAACGCTGCTAACGTCTCAAAACTAACATGCATTTTCAGATCAATTATTGCAATAGCTTAACTGGAGTACATGCGATTTTTAGTGAAGGTATGAAGTCATTTCTCCTCAAGTTCACACAGGTGTCCTACAGAGCGACCACAGGTGTTTCTTTAAATGCATCTGATGCATACTAAATGCACACTGTCTGCACACTCATAGCATCCTAAACACACACATATGGCAGCCTGCCTGTGTTGACCCTTTGTTAATAATAGCTTCATTGGGTCTCTCTCTGTCTTCAGAGTGTGCTCGGCACACAGGTGAGGAGAGGAAGGCTTATAGGACCCCTCGCTGTGAGGACAAATGAGATCATTGTGTTCTGAAGTGTGCTATTTGTTGTTTTGCATTGGTGCCCACTTCACCCATGTGGACCTCACCGGTCTTGAGTTTGCTTGTTAACACTGCTAACATCACATCTTACTGAGAGAGTCGATATTGAGAATTATGTGTTTAGGATACATTAGCACAAGTCATTCTCTGAGACCGCTTTATGTGTATATTGTGTTGTTTAAAACAAATTTCACTGTAATAAAAGTCGCTGCTTTCATTTTTTAAGTGCAATCAACTCGAATGTTTAACTTAAATGACATTAAACTGAGTTTAATTTTGTATAACTATAAATGAAAATTGCTTATTTTGATGAGTTAAAGCAATGTAAAAAATATGTTTTCATAACATTGTAACATCAGGAGAAAGATGTGTTCATAGTAAATCATTGAATTCAAGAGTTCTTGATTTAATCAGCTATTAAATGATAGTGGAATGTGGCGTAACGGGGTTGGCTTGTATTTAAAGTAAATATGTCACACGAATTTAGTTGTACACATGAATGCAAGACTGTTTTGACTCAGAAGAGATAAAAGACATATAATAATACCTTTTATTTTTTTATTTATATAAGATAGACATTAAAAAAAGCACAGTTTCATGAGCCAAGATTATCAAATTACACATTTGTTTATTTATTTTAGATTAAAGACACATTTGGGACTAAATTATATGCTATTGATTCACCTTGCAGCTTGACAAAATCAGATAGTATGTTCTTATAAAAAAATGTAAATTTTTTCTTGAATCCCTGCATCATTTTACAAATATTCTCAAATTGTTTATAGTTAAACGGGGTAAAGGTTTATTGTGCATTCACTCATTAAAAGGGTTAAAAAGTTATTATCAGATGCAATACGTTTTTAGTTGAAAAATATTACGTCACAAGTTTAATAAGCTTATGTTCCACTGGAAATTCAAAAATCGTATGCTGATATAAGAATGCATTAAGAAGGTTGAAAATAAATGCATTGTGATAAGTGCATTTTCCCAATAAAAAAACACACGTTAAAGGGATAGTTCACTTTGAAATTAATTTTTGATATGTTTTATCTTACCTCAACGGCATCCAAGATGTAGGTGTCTTTGTTTCCGCAGTATTTTCAATTTTGATATTTTTAGGTCAAACCGTTGGTGTCTGTCAGTCATATAATGGAGGTCTATGGTCACCACCTCAAAGAGCATGCACAGTCTGAAATCTGAACGGGGAAAAAGGGGAAAAATATTTGTTAAAGCTGCCATTACTAATATGGAGGAACAAAACTGGCAACAGAAATGTCTAACAATCCCAAATCAAAACTGAGGCTGCATCTGAAATCACATATCTACTATACAGTAGGCCAAAAACAGTATATGACAAAAGAAGTATGACAGTACTAAAGAGTAGGCAAAGGTACCCGGATGATTCTGAAGTCTGTACGATGGACACTTTACTAATTTTAACTGTAGTGAATTATTCCATTTAAAGTTGATATATTTAAATATATGACATATACACATTTAGATATAGAAATGACATTATATTTTAGTTTTCCATGAAGGCTTGTGTTTACATTTTGCAGTGCACTTTAACCATATTTAAAAAGCCAATAGAAGTAATTATGAAATTTCATATTAAAATGTCTTAAAGTTCAGCTATAACTGCATTTAATATAAATGTACTTGTAATAGATGAATCGCAACTATTCCATAAATATAATTTAGTTCAATAAAAATCACCTGAAGTTGCAAAATATAAAATCTTTCATTGAGTCATTTTAGTTAATTCAACGAACAAAATGAACGAGTTGACTCGGGAAAAGATTCGTTCATTTTGATGAAAGAGTTCGAACAGGAGAGTTTTATTTTTGAATTATATTTACATTTTAAAATATACTGGGTTGTTTTAACCCAATTTTGGGTCAAATATGGACCAACCCAGCCATCGGGTTACATTTTTACATTTTTAACCCAATGGCTGGGTTTGTCCGAACCCAACATTGGGTTAAAACAACCCAACATTTTTTAGAGAGTATAATCAAGTAGGACAAACCCAGCCATTGGGTTAAAAATGTACATGTAAAAGGCTGAGTTTGTCCATATTTGACCCCAAATTGGGTTAAAACAACCCAGCATATTTTAGAGTGTAAGTATAATTCAAAAATAATCCGCTTGTAATGAGTTTCAATCCATTTTTTTAATGTAATATTATTGATTTCCCCATGAAACAGAATATGCGCTCCAGTCTATCCATCTAGGGACCTCGTTTTCCATCAACAATGCCAGTGCATCTTCTATTTCCCAGTATCGGTGCAGTCAGTAGAGCGAGTGCATGACTGGGTAAACACTTGGGTTATAACGGTGAGTCTGAATGCGAGGACTTGTGGATGAGTTATGGGTCCCTGCTGCCAAAAACAAGTCATGGAGTCTGGAGCGGCCCGTCGTGGTGCTGTGTTTGCCCATCATCTCTCCTGCCTTTCACCCCCACACAAACCCACTTCGCCCTCTGATGTCTGTGTGCCTTCGCTAATGAAGAAATTCTCGTACCTGGGTGAGACATAGCTGTCAGCTGAGCAACCTCCAGCTCTCGGTCCCGAATCTCAACTCTACACCCACCGACAGAGACATTACAGCTGCATCATGCAGAAGCTGGCCTAGCTTTACCTCTTTTCTCAAAATCACAAAGCAGATTTCATTAATATCTCTGTCAATCCTCCTGGACTGAGATTAAAGGAGTAGTTCACTTTAAAAAAAAAAAAAAAAAAACTTTGCTTATAATTTACTCACCCCCATGTCATCCAAGATGTCCATGTCTTTCTTTCTTCAGTCGAAAAGAAATTACATTTTTTGATGAAAACATTCCAGGATTTTCTCCATATAATGGACTTTAATGGGGACCAAACGGTTCAATGTCTAAATGAGAGTTTCAGTACAAACTGCAAACTGTTCAAAGGGCTTTAAACGATTCCAGATGATGAATAAGGGTCTTATCAAGCGAAATGATCGCTCATTTAATAAATAAATAACAAAGTTTACGTTTTATAAGCTCAAATGCTCGCCTTGCTCTGTTCTTGACTCTCCTGTTCATGAAAATGAACAAATCTTTTCCCAAGTCAACTCGTTCATTTCGTTCATTGAATTAACTAAAATGACTCGACGAAAGATTTTATATTTTGTAACTTCAGGTGATTTTTATTGAACTAAATTATATTTATGGAATAGCTGCGATACATACATTTATATTAAATGCAGTTATAGCTGAACATTAAGACATTTTAATATGAAACTTCATAATCATTTCTATTGGCTTTTTAAATATGGTTAAAGTGCACTGCAAAATGTAAACACAAGCCTTTATGAAAAACTAAAATATGTCATTTCTATATCTAAATGTGTTTACGTCATATATTTAAATATGTTAACTTTAAATCGAATAATACACTACAGTTAAAATTATAATCAAGTACTTATGTGTTTTATTATAAGTCAACACATGGAAATAAGCGTATAGGCCTACTACTTTAAAGCATGACAATATATTATTAAAAATTATTTCAAATGTTATTTAAACTTTCACGTTGTAAAAATGTACATTTTGCGAGTGTATTGTCCAACATGAATCAACAATGAACAATACTTTATACATATTTACAAAGTAAAAGCGCTACATTATGAAAATAACTAACGTTATTAAAAATTAAAAGCAGTTTTTTCCCGATACATTAAAAATAAAGTGAAATATATGCCTATAATAAATCAGTTTATGGACAAAACTGAATAATAAAAACGGTTTTAAGTTTTTCAAAACTGTCTCTGTTGGCCTAGCTCACTAAACGATCGGTCTGCTTCAAAATAAATAAGTAAATAAAAATGTTGTGCTTTTGCTAAACATCATCCAATGTTTGTCGACCATTTTGACGACTAAGCTGTGAAACTGCCTACAAGAGGCAAAGTTACTATTAAGATTTAGGAAACATATGTGCCATTTCACATACAACAAACACTCGCTAGTTTGCACGAGCTAATGCAACTGACAGGCACGAGTAAGATGGTCACTGACACTCTCACCATCATGATGAAGGCCGCCACTAAAGCTATAGACAGTCGCACGATGTCCAAGAGAGTTGTTAACAAACTGCACACTCGGTTTCAAACCATTAGCAGTGATACAAAATATACAATCAAGCCTGGGTGAGGAATAACTTCTGTGTGATAGCCCGGATGTCAGAGAGGATTGAGGGTCTTATCTGTTGTTTTGCTCTAAAGAAATAGATATTTGATTGAATAATACATTTCAAATGTAATTAATAAAAACTGCACACTAAATAGGGTACTACATGACATAAAAAATCAGACTTTTCTAATGAACAAACTGGTTCTAAAGAAGAAGGATGAGGTCCCAAACATGACATTTTTTCATGACATAGTTTCTCATTTTGCTAGGGCCAAAGTGATCCAAAACAGAAAGACTTTTAGTGTGGAGAGTAATGCTCGTCGTCTTTCTGGTGTAAAAACGATGATTAAATCGTCTTTAATATTAATATCAGGATCAATCTTGGAAAAAAAGTCTCGACAAGTCGAATCACGAACGCCGTTCATACAGTTAAGATCCAGTTCAGCTCACTTAGAACGTCGTTCGGGGATCGACTTATCGAGACTATTTTTTAAGATGGCTCCTGTCTGTATGCACACCATAACCAGAGCTAAAATAAGCTAATAACATTTTAACTAATGCTGCAGGTTTTTGAGCACGTGACTCACGACTTTGTAGCATTCCAGGTCATTCCCGCCAAACTACCTAGATGTAAACAAACCAGCATGGTGGAACTTACGGGGCTCACGCGTATTTGTAATAGTTTCTAACACCAAAGGTGCTTACTCCTTGTTTATTTGTGGGAAACTGATGAGGAAAAGTAGCGCATGAGGCAAGATAAGCTGTTATACCTTTTATTTTACTTTATTTGTATATTTGGAAATGTGCCTGCAGAAA
Source organism: Cyprinella venusta (assembly GCA_038021265.1). Lineage (NCBI taxonomy): Eukaryota > Metazoa > Chordata > Actinopteri > Cypriniformes > Leuciscidae > Cyprinella > Cyprinella venusta. The sequence goes on from CM075878.1 coordinate 1,074,044, forward strand.
CACTGCATCGTAGGGGCTGTCGTTGTAGTTTTTTATAGGTTCGCAGGCTATGTGACGTCAGAATTCGTAACTAGTACATCGATCTAGTACGAGCTCACGGGTGGTAAGTCACGGGTTTGACGGCCGTTCCGGTGCACTTTCGCGGGAATAAGGTTGGCAAAACACGAGTTACAGGTTGCCTGGAACACGGCATAAACTACTTCCTATCATGAGATCAGAACACTCTTGTCCCATACACCGCACGACCCAGAGTGTTAAAAAGTGGACTGGTTTAAGAAATCAACGGTACGTAAACGGAAGTATGAAGAGTACACAGCCAAGGCCCTATTGCTTTACACATCTCTCTCCATGACGGTGAGAGACACATTTTTACAGCAGTAAATGAACTAAGAACATCTGATCTAACTTGAACATTAACACACATATCTTTAACATCACAAAAACTTTAAGTTCTTACTGCAATAACACATAAATCAACGCTCAATAAAATATTACCCACAATGCACCTAGCTGCTAGCGGTGACGTCACCTTGGCTACGGCAGTTCATTGGAACGAATGCGTCAATAGAGCCGCCATCTTGAAACAGGGGTAGACACAGGTCTAACGGAAATAAAATCACCATAAATCATCATGAATGCGATTTTTCTTGTTTTTTTGGTTTGTTCCAACGGTCAGACATGTATTTATCATTGATTCCAGAAAGAAAAAAATGTTTTTTTTAAAAAACATTCTTCCTAGTTCAGATTTCATCCGTGAACATCATTCACTGCACAAAAGTCCGCCACCAGAGATACCTAGCTACTTCCTATGACAAGACTCCTGTTCCAAGATGGCGGCGGTTTTGACGCATGCTTAGAACCCCAAGCTGAAGTCTAGTGTATATGTCTATGTATGTACACGAAGTGAACTGTTTATAAACTATCTTCTTATTAAACGGTCTGTACACTTACAAAGTTCCCAATGCTTCGTTTAGCATGTATTTATCCTCATTATGTTACCGTGGGGCTATTTTGAGCCTTGTTAGTGGTATAAACAAGCGATTTCTTTTTACTTAGTCAATGGCCCCATGCTAGCATTACGCTAAACAGTTTTTAGAAACTCTTTACATTCGATTATCATGAAAACAAATCTCAGAGAACGGTTGACTAAGTACCGATGTTTTATAAGACCAAAGGTTAATTTTGCGTTGGAGTTCTCCTATATCTTCCCACTGTGTTACTGTGTTTAAATACATGTCAGAGGAACTGTTTTACTATTATTATTTAGCCTGTAAGGGTCTCTGCGTCTCAGTTTCAACAGTTCTCATCACAGTGCAGTAATACTGAAATGTATACAAATATATTTACTTTACAGCAGTAACAACTGTAGTAAGTATATGTTTTAGAGGTAACAATGACTGAAATGATAAAATTTGTCAGTTTAAAAACGAGAGGAACCATCACGTTTTTAACTCACCTTACAAATTGCCACCAGCTGATGGGCAGGAGAGGAAGAACAATTTGCAACTCACAAACCGTGTTCACTTTATAGCCCTTAATCCTGTAATTGCGGACACATGTGGGCACAGAGGACTCAGGTGTGATCCTAATTTTTATTTATAATAAATATTATATCACTGTCTTTGATAAAGTTTTGTCTACCCATTTATTGTGTTTTTTATTTATTTTGGGGGTATTTTTGAATTTATTTACTTGAAAAAGTACCATATTTTTTAAAAAATTTTTAACTTCATTAAAATATCATTCCAATAAGAGCTAAAACCTAAAGATAAAGTGACTTTGCTGTCACCTGGTGTCATTTTAAAATGCTCTAAATTACAGTTTTTCCCATTCATTTCTATCGGTGCCCATTTTTGACCCAAATACAAGATTAAGGATTTTTTTCACCCACTTAACATTGTAGAATTGAGTCAAAAAAATTGTGTATGTTCAGGAGGAAAACTTAGGAAAAGTAGCCAAGTCTTGTACCGCTCAGATCAAGGGAACTATTTTTTTTAAAAATAAATCAAAACTATTTTTGCCCACATTTGTCCAAAATACGGTTTTAGGGTTAAACCTGACTCAACAAACATTTGCAAGCACTGACCCCTTGTGTCTGCATCCGAAATTGCATGCTACATGAAAAACAGTACTGTGAATACAACCCATGACATACTGTTTTATCTAACCGTAAAGTAGATCAGGATTATAGGTAAATGATTTATAAATAAAACAAAATGTTTAATTAGAACAAATATACTAAAAATTCAGAAAAAAATACTGTTTTTTGTGTGTATTTTAGCAACCTTCACATTTCTAAGTGGCAAAACACTTGACTTTTCTGTCTAGTTTGTAATTTTAAAAAATGTAGTGTTAAATTTGCCATTAAACTGGTCAACTTGTATAAAAATGTCTTTATAAAGGTTCATCAATAACACTTGATTAACTATTCAGATTCACTAATCATTAAACATTAACTCTAAACCACACTATGAAACAACAATCTTATTCCAGGTTACCACTGGAAAAAGTGTGCTGCCACAACCAGCAGTCTGTATGTGACTTTACATTTATAAAACCGTGACAATCAACATAGTAGTTTTAAGAGACTTTAAGAGTGAAAGTGACACAAACAGGCAAGGTTTCAACTGATTTATTTAAAAAAAAAAAGACAAAGAAGCAAGACATGGTGTACGATACATCCCTCATCACAACATGGAAATTGTTAGTTGAACACTCGTAAACCCCAAAACAAACTCACGTAACTGAACAGGTGAGCAGAAGAGGAGGGTAAACTTGGGTCACATGTACAGTGATGATCATTCATAGGTTCATGCAGCAAAAACGGCTCTCAGCTGAACTTGGCTTTAGAGAAGTCCATCTCAGGGTGCTGAGACATAAACCTGCAGACAGAAGAAAATGTATGCATTCAGAAGAGAAACACACAGAACGGACTTATTTACATGACCGATCAAATATATATATATATATATATATATATATATACAGGGTATCTGCAGATTTTTTAACAGCAAATTTAATGACTTTTAAGACCTTTTTAAGTCCTCTAAAAGGCAAATTTAAGACTTTACCATGACAAAAAAAAATATTATTGTTATTTTTTTTTTAATATTCAGCATGACACGACAGTATTAATTTTAGCAGCCATTTTTGTTTTAGTCTTCAGATGAAAATGCTTATTGGTCTTAGTCACATTTTAGTAATTTTGTCTTTCATAGTTTTAGTTGACAAAGTCATTGCATTTTTTGTCAACTTTTAGTCATTACTTTAAAATTTAAGGTCCGTACTTGAAATTTAAGACCTCCTTATTGTAAATTTCAGATTTTAAGACATTTTTTAAGACCTAAAAAAGGGAAAATTTTATTTAAGACATTTTAAGACTTTTTAAGGACCCGCAGGGACCCTGATGTATATATATATATATGTATGTGTGTTTTTTGACATTAACTCATACTGTTTTCTATTTGAATATATTTTAAAATGTAATTTATTCCTGTAACGGTAAAGCTGAATTTTCAGCAGCATTAACTTTCAGGGTCACATAATACTTGTGTGTGGTAACCTTGATACATTTATCAGGATTTTTATTCTGATAAACAAAGTTAAAAAGAACAGAATTTTTGTTTTTAGAGTCACTTTGTTCAAATTAATGAGTCTTTGTTGAATAAAAGTGCTAATTTCTTTAAAAAAATAAATATTTTTAACTGTGGTATATATATAACGAAATTCTATTTCAAGGCAAAATGTGTTTCACAAGAAAAACGTACATGAATTATTTATTAACCCTCTGGGGTTGTTCGTTTCAGAGACACACTCGTGGTGTTCGGGTCCAAAGGGTGGGATTCATAATTCAAAAAAAAAAAAAAAAAAAACACGAAAAAAAAAATGTATTCGTTTTTTATAATATTTTTTCTTTTCTTTTTTTGGTGTTTTGAGAAAAAAAAAAAAAAAAAAAATGATAATTAGTATTAATGCAATAATTATGACAAAATTTTCCCCCATTTAACATAAAAGAAAAAATATAAAAAAAAATCTCTATATATTTTTTTATATTTAAATATATATATATATTTTCCAATTTTCCATTCATTTTCCACGCGGATCCATTTGGACCCGAACACCCCAAGTGTGACTATTTTTTTTACAACCACTTAGACTATTCACATCCTGTCCAAAATTTTTTTGGGTGTTCAAATACCAACATAGTTTTGTCACCAAATTTTGTCACCAATTCTGACTTTATATCATGCATTTCTGACTTTATATCTCGCAATTTTGACTTTATAACTCGCAATTGTGAGAAATAGTCAGAATTGTGAGATAAAAAGTCACAATTATTTATTCTATTCTTATATTCAGTGGCGGAAACAAGCTTCCATATGTTTCCAAAACAAGTGGAGTATCTCTTTAAAGAGAGAATCATGACTTAGTATTCTTACTTCTTCAGGATATCCTGCTTCTTCTGCTCTTCAGAGGTGGGCAGCCCCATGGACTTCTGCCTCTGATCATACATCATCTTCTCCACCATACTGCGCGTCTCACCGTCCAAATCTGACAGCTGAACAGAACCAATTTAAAAACACAGCATGGGATGTCTTGTATTAATTTAATATTAATTCGACTACTTCAAGCTCAGACGTGCTGTTTGAAATCAACCCTATAGCAATAGTTTCCTCTTACCTTGGAGTTCTCTGGGCAAATCTTCTTGGTGTTGATTTCAGGGTCCGTGGTCACCAACCTGCCCCACCACTCCATTTTGTTTATCTGGAATCAAAGTGCGTCATTAATCATCCGGGCAAATCACAGACTAAAACAAATGCTCTCATCCAAACCTTCTCGAAATGGATGGTGACCACTTTCCCATCCTCTATGAGCCAAGAGCTCTCCTCCACTTTCACGTCGTTGCACAGCTGTGCGTCAATCACAGGCGGATGACCCTTCAGGCCGACCTTCAGGGAACGCCGCTGTATGTCCACGACCACATCCTTGCCCTTCAGACGGAAGTTCACATCGAAGGGCACAACCAGCTGCGAGAGGATTTGATAGTTCAGATATTAGGGTCTTTTTTTGATGCAAGACATTATTTTTTACAAAGATTCCCCCATAATTCTCATTACCTATAGGGATGGGCAACGATTAATCACAATTAATCGCATCCAAAATATATACAAAAATAATACCCACACATGCATGTATATATTTCATAAATACGTGCATGTATATATTTTATATACATTTATTCACAATTAATATTATATATAAATATAAATATTTGATATATTAATAACACATTTTTTCTTAAATATATACATGCATGTGTGGGTATTTATATATACAAATTAATTATATATATATATATATGTATATATTTCAGAAAAATGTGTCATTAATATATCAAATATATATATATATATATATATATATATATTTATTTTATTAATTGTGAATAAATATATATAAAATATATACATGCACATATTTCTGAAATATATACATGCATGTGTGGGTATTTATATATACAAATTAATATATCATATGTATATATATATATATATATATATATATATATATAATTTATGTATATATTTAAGAAAAATGTGTCATTAATATATCAAATATTTATATATATATTATATTAATTGTGAATAAATATATATTAAATATATACATGCACATATTTCTGAAATATATACATGCATGTGTGGGTATTTATATATACAAATTAATATATCATATATATATATATATATATATATAATTTATGTATATATTTAAGAAAAATGTGTCATTAATATATCAAATATTTATATATATATATATATTATATTAATCGTGAATAAATACATATAAAATATATACATGCATGTGTGGGTATTTATTTATACAAATTAATTATACACACTACACACACATATATTATCTGAACACAAGCTTTTATTTTGGATGCGATTGATCGCGATTAATCGTTGCCCATCCCTACTAAATTATCATGAAAATGTTACCATGCAACTGTAGTTTCTTCATGCAAAATCTGATATTTTATAATCTGTTTATTTAACATTATTTAGTGCAGTGTTTCCCATCTGGAATTATAAAAGAAGGGAGTGGCAAGGCTAAGGAATTGTGTAGAGTAATGTTGTTTTTGGCCTGTTTTAATTTTAGTTTTAGTCTAGCAACACTAGTGTACAGTTAACAGACTTGTAAAAGAAATCTCTGATGGACTGACTCTGTTCAACTCACATCCACTTCAGACAGGGTCTGAGTCCACCGGTAGTTTAGAAGGTCGGCTCCATTTCCAGCATTGGGCTTTATCTTGCCTTTGTCCTTTTCATCTTCTTCTCCTTCCGAGTCCGACTGGCATACACACACACACACACACACACACACACACACACACACACACACACACACACACACACACACACACACACACACACACACACACACACACACACACACACACACACACACACACACACACACAAGTGAGCATTAGACATTTATGAAGAGCTGCTTAAAACTACATCATTTCAGTTTTCACTACTATTACTATATTTAATACTTACCCCTTTTGTGTCTTTTGCTTTCTCTGATGTTTCGGCATCTGATTTCTCAGCTACTCCAGAATCTTTCTTTTCTTCATTTTTTGTCTGAGAAATGATGAAAGTTACTCATGTCATGAATCATGAGTCAGGTTTGATGCTTACATGGTGTTAAAGGATTAGATCAAACCTCAAAATAAATTTCCAAATAATTTACTCGCTCCAATGCCATCAAAGATATGCATGTCTTTCTTTTCTCAGTGGAAGAGAAAATAAGTTTGAGGAAAACATTTCTGAATTTAATGGACATCGACGTTCATCAAGTCCAAATTAATGCAGTTTCAAAGGTCAAAGGTCTCACAACCGGCTGTGCACAATCGCATCTGAGGAAAAGGGTCTTATCTAGCAAAAAATTTTCTAGCAAAATTATTAAAATAAATTATATATATATATACTTTTTAACTACAATTGTTTGGATTGAAGTGATCTGCAATGCGCCGGGAATTCCGTCATCAGGTTGAAAGGTCACGCTCGATGAGATTTAAACACACAGAATTAAAAAAAAAGCGTAACAATTCAGAATTTTCCTCAAAAAGTGTATTTTCTCTTCCACTGAGGAAAGAAAGACATGGATATCTTGGTTGGCATTGGGGTGAGTAAATTGTTAGGACATTTTCATTTTAAAGTGAACTAATCCTTTAAATGTGTAGTTAAAAAATGGTAATTCTCTCATTTAAATCACCCTCAAACCCATTAATCTTCTAAACAAGTTTCCTTATAAATTGATTTTTTTTTAAGATTAACCAAAAGTTTCTGGATTGGGAGTAAATGAGGACAGAATCGTCATTTTTGGGTGATCCATTGTAAAAGTATTTGGTTTAAGCATATTTGGCATTAGATAAGGTAAACTCCTTGTTTCACAGACAAGGCTTAAGCTAAGCTCAAATTAAATTGTTTGATCTGTTTTAACTAAGAGCAACTTGCACTGACAAATCTTAAAAAGTATGTAAGTGCCATTGTTTTGACTCTAGATGCACACTAGCACTGTTTTTTTTTTCTAAGGCACATTCATAAAAGCTACTAATGGAACTAAACCCTAATCCTGTTTTAATCTAAGCCCCATCTAATAAAATATTATTATTGTTTATTTTAGCTGACGCTTTTATCCAAAGCGACTTACAATTGCTAAATAAGTCAGTGGAGCAACTAGGGGTTAAGTGTCTTGCTCAGGGACACATTAGTGTCTCACGGTGGATTCGAACCCGAGTCTCTCACACCAAAGGCATGCGTCTTATCCACTACGCCATCACCACCAGAACATTTAAGCATATAAACAGGGCATAAAAGAGTTTTATGGTTTAAAAATGCTCTCACTTGATTTAATTGTGACTGGAGTCTCTCGGCCTCCTCATCAGTGAGCTCTTTGATTCTAGGCTCCTCTGCAACCGGTTTCTTCTTTTTCTCCTCTTCCTTCAGTCTGGCAGCTCGGTCAGCCTTCTCTTTCTTCTCTTTCTCTAGTCTGGACTGTTTTTCTTTCTGAACTTTGAGGGCGAGCTGATTGTGATGAGCAAACACCTCTTTAACCAGCTAAAAGAAAGCAGAACATTAATTGGTTGGAACAACAAATGCTCACAAATTAAGCCAAAATATAAAATGTAAAATTTATAAAATTATATAAAGATGGCATTGGTTTCTAATTATAATTAAAAAAAAATGTGAATAACATAAAATTTAATCTTATGCCAAAAATAATAATAACAATAAAAAAATAAAAAAGTAAAAAATAAAAAAAATTAAAAATAATAATAAAAAAAATCCCCAAGTTGAATTTTCTAGCCACTGGGCGACCATATACAGGCTATGGGAACTCATATTAATGTTAAAAAACCTCAGGGGAGCGGAAACAAAATCAAGTCCTGCTCCACGAGAAGCAGTTTTATTCAAATATACGTCACAATAGGGAATAAAACACTATCACAACTTCTGTTTCATGTTAATTGGGTGCAAAAAGACAAAGTCAACGATTCTCAAATATCAATATAGAAGATATAACTTCAGATAAATCTTAGTTTGTACAACTGACAGTCAAGAGAGACCTTCTCTGGGGCTCCAGGCTCTCCTCCTGAGAAGAAATCAGTTTTCCTCCTTAGAAAACTGAAGAATGTGTTCACCAGCTGTCAACAAAAATAATGAAGACGAAATGAGAAGACAAAGAAGTGATACTCAACTAGAAAGACTACTAGTAAGGCAGGTTTAATGGTTAATCTTATAAGACATATGCCAAAATAACACCTTCACACAGTCCTTTTTGATATGTAATGGTTTCAAAACCTAGTGAACTAGCATTTTGACATCCTAGGACATTCACATTTAAAGACAGTCTAAAAATATATCTGACTAGGTTTTAAAACTAAAACATGTTCTCCACATATTATATTACAACATTCTATACAACCCTATAATAATTAGTGCATGTATAAACAATGTGCAGCCTAATACTCCTTAACTAATGTTTATACAGATGTTTTTATATATAAGAGCCAGTCATCGTGCATCAGTTAGCTCGGCTGCTAGCATACAGCTGCATGATCATGTGTTGACATATTACCTCCTGTACTCCTCCTTCGTGCTGCTGCGCCATGGCGAGCAACATCCCGTCGAATTTCTCCTCATCATCGCCCATTTTACTATTTACTAGAGATAGAAGATTAAAGAACTACAGTTTGATGTGTGATGCTAAAAAGCACGCGAACACCGGTGTGTTGCCAAGACTTCCTAGATACAAGGACCGCCCACATTATGTTTAGGGCCAATCAGATCACAAACGCTTGAAGGACAAACACGCGAACCAATTAGATGACAGTATCGAAAGCTGTTGCGGTTGATGAAGATGAGGCCTGAGGACTTTTAAAGTCAGAACTTTCTAGAGAAGAATAATACACACAGATTTGAGATTGCACACGATAACACATGAACTAGACTATTGGTTTCTAAAAAATACTGATAGCCTCCCTGAAAAGCACTGATTATTTTATTATTAATTATTTGTTGTTGTTTTTTTATTAATAACTGTTCACTTGTTTTTAATAATCTTTGAAATTGATGTAAATAGTTTTATCTGTGGTATTAAATTGAATCGAGAATTGTTAAATTTCAGTGGTATCTAAAATTTGGGGTGTCAACATTTATACATGGGTCAAAAACAATAACTATCTCTGATTTTGACAGAGGATATAATAGGTGCGTTCTGGTGCTATGGCAATTATGGTAAATAAATACCAAAAGCCGACGTGGAAATGCACATGAACACCCCCACATGTTGTATTTACCATAGATATGTATATAAAGGCATATAAACATACCTTTATATACATATCTATGGTATTTACCATTGGGAAACTAGTAGAATATTTTGATGGACGAGTTGCCGAGATGAGATAACCTTTGACCGTTTCAAAATGGCGGAGAGCACTGCGAGAACGCTTTTCATCTAGAAAATATACAGCATATTATTTACCTTTTGAGTTTTGATGAAACATTTTCTTGCTGTTGCAGAAGACTTAAGCAATCTAAAATAGTTTTAGCTAAATAACAGATCTGGATCTCCATCTTTTTACCACATTACGACTACAAATGCAGTTGAACGCAACACAATGGTGAATACCATTTCACAAGTGGAAAATATCCTATTTTCACCTGAATGTTGGACCACCTGTAAACAGCTTATAAAGTAACTGGATGAGACAATATGTTTGCATGTGAGCCACTTTCATAATTGTGTCTAATATCGGCTCATTAGCTGTTCCATTTTGTTCAGACTTGTTTGAAAAGTCAAGTTAACCCTCGTTGTCTGCACACTTTGAGATGAAATGCACTTTGTCATTTTTTTTTTTTTTTTTTTTACTTTGTCATTTAAAGCTGCATTGTACCATTTGGCCCTCTAGCGGTTAATATAGTTAACTGCATGAGTCTTCCAACATTGTTTTGATTGTGTTTTGGCCTTATGGTTTCGGCTCTGGTCCTCCATGTGCAGTGTGAGTGTCATCATCACTCTAGCTTGTTTCTGATTAAAGATAAATGACATGTTGCAACTGTACTCGGTTAGCGTGAACAGGCCTTTGGCTATTTAGCACCAATACGAAGGAAGTGTTGTTATTCCCCATCCATGACAAGAGCTTGTCAAACCTGTTGCATTTGTTTTATATGAGGAGACATAAATCATATATTCAGGCTTATAGTACTGCACATTGATTAAAATGTTAATTACTTCTTATATTTTTCATGTAAATAACTTTTCTCAGAGATGTGTATAAATACACACAAAAAGGATAAAGTCTCAGTATTGTACTGGCACCATCAGGTATGACAAGCTTCAGTAGTTTCGATGGTGGCTAAACCATAGATGAGTCATAAAACATCAACAGGAACATCCCGGATATAAGTACGTTTGACAAACACTCAAATGACCCTGTTTTCCTCCGTCAGACTCCGAAAGCCCCTGGAGGCGGCTTTATTAAACAAGGGTGGATTGATGTTAAACTGATACAGCAGCGGTGTTACACTCGGTGTTATAAGGAAATAAGTCCAAGCCAAAAAGATTATAACTAATCCCGCCTGGACTTATTTGATATTGAGCCAATGATAGACAGAATCAAACACAATCATTTATAAATGATTGACTTTATGCTTGTTTCTCATAAGACATAATTAAATTACAACCACTTAACCAAGACTGTGGTCCATACAGGCAGATCTGTAACCCACACTGACCTCAGGGTTACTGAAGGTCATGTGGCTGTGGTTTATGGGCCGCTTGAACGAGGTTAAGAGTCAAGAAAGCGAATGGATTTTCATGAGCAAGAGCGTTATACACACAGCTATGGTCTCCATGGGACAGATTTATAGGCTACCAATGAGTAGTGCACAAAACAAAGGCACATTTTGACTACAAATGTCAATAAGATAACGTCGTGATGAAAAATATATTAGTAGCCCTCAAACCGTATTCGCTTTATAGCCCTTAATCCTGTAATTGTGGACAAATGTGGGCAGAGAGGACTTTTATTTATTATAAATGTTACATCACTGTCTTTGATAAAGTTTTGTCTATCCATTTATGGTGTTTTTTTTTATTTTGGGGGTATTTTTGAATTTATTTACTTCAAAAAGTACCATATTTTCTATATAAATTATGCTTATTTTTCTGTTTTATTTTTTTAACTACATTAAAATATTCCAATAAGTTCTCAGAGCTAAAACCTAAAGATGAAGTGACTTTGCTGTCTTATTTTAGAATGCTCTAAATTACAGTTTTTTTCCCATTCATTTCTATGGGTGCCCATTTTTGACCCAAATACAAGATTAAGGAGTTTGTTTTCACCCACTTAACATTGTAGAATTGAGTCAAAAAAAAAAAAAAAAAAAGTGTGTGTTCGGGAGGCAAACTTAGGAAAAGTAGCCAAGTCTTGTACCGCTCAGATCAAGCGAAGTATTTTTTAAAAAATAAATCAAAACTATCTTGCCCAGAATACGGTTTTAGGGCTCTAATGCCTTTGTAAATACTACAACAGTACAATAAATTCTTGGATAAACACCAAACAAGGTGGATGACGTATTAAAACAACTCTTCCGTCACACTGACTGATAGATCAAATATGCATTGTCTCGCGGTAAACTTTACGCGGTAAAATTTAACTTAGTGCCTGAAGGGTTCATGAATACTAATCCAATTGATCACAGGCAAGCGTGTTTCCTGAATCCTGCCGTTTACTGCCATAAGGCAGAAACTGAAAGTCTAATAAATGATTGAGTGAATGTGCAATATATGCCAAATGCAAGTTTTTGTTGACTCACTATTCCTCTGCCCTTTCTCCTTAAGCAAATATCACTTTCTGCTTTACAATTTCCTGTAATTCTCTGGGGGTTTTATGGTTTTGGTATACGTGTGCTGTATATCGAGCATTTCCAAACTGAATGTGACACTGTGTCCTATAAAGCGTAGTTTAAATGAGTCCTGGCATGTATAAGGGATTTATTTTTATTTGCATACTTTACATGCATTACAGTAGGGTGTGAATGCGAGTACAACCGATTTCTGTGTTGAACACAGTGCATTTTCTCAATTCTGATGATGTCAGCTGTCTTCACTGAAGGCACATGCAAATGCAAAATATTATAATTTAGCTAGCGTACAATTTTTTTTTAGCAAAACAAGTATTCTATAACCCATTAAATACATATCTTATAAAATTCATGTTTACCAAGCAACAAAGATTAAAAAAATGATCATCACTAAAGCAATCTTGCATAAGAGAATGATTTTTCCTAAAAATAACTCTTGCAACAGTGACATTCACATTAAGATATACATTGAATTTAAACAAGTAACCAATTAAATGCTATCCTAGACTTCACATATGGCAAGTGAAGTGCATATATACTTTCTTTTTACATTTAAATAAGCTTCACATAGTCAAACCTTCACTGAAGAGCCAACATTTGACTGATACATTCCTCAACTTAACAAACAAGCAATAGTTCACTATTTTTATATTTAAAAAAAACCCTCTTTATTAACCCTCATGTTGCTGCACATCCTTTCTTCAGTGCACCACGAAAGGTGAAATTTAAGGATATTATGGCCAAAATCATTGCTTTTTGATGTTTCAAGTAAGAGGGAAAACTGGTATGAGGGTGAATAAATTATGACTGAATTTTTTGAACTAACTTTTTAAAAGGCAGAACTGAGTGGAGAGTTAAATCATGCTACAATATATGCCCATCTATTGGCTATAAAGAGGTCAGATTGTTTTCCATTCTTCATTCTCAGGAAGTCAAGCTAAATCTGTTGGCTTATGTTTGCTGGACAGCAACATTGAGATACTTCACATATCCATCACAAGAGTCCAAATAACAACAATGTGAAGTTGAAGCATAAATACAACGACCTCTTCAGATATGTTAACTGCCCATGAAATCACAATTTTCAGGGGTCTACTTCTAAAACCATCCACTGACTCAAAGCCAGAGGATACACTCTTCAAAGAGATGAAGTATTCAAATTTCATGAGATGAAGTATTCAAAGCTCAAGGACGCTTGGAAATAAAAAAAAAAAAAAAGATGTATGATTTGAAGGAAAACTCTCACGCCCGTATGCCGCCGGGTAGTAAGGGACTGTCCGATGTGATCGGCGCACCAGTTTCCTGGAAACTCGGAGAGAATGCTGTTTGGAAAAAGGGAGAGAGAGATTCGAATTAAAGCAAATAATCATGCAATTTGATCAAGTTTCTTAATGGGATTCGAGAAATAGGATTTTCACTGATCTTTTAAAAATTAAAAAAAAATACCCTAAAAGAATACTATAACTTTACAAACCAGAAACATCCACTTCATAGGGGGAACAAACACACACGCATGGGGAAAATTCTCAATGCTTCATAAAATTAAGGTTATTCCACGGTCACATGGACTATTTTAACGATGTCTTTATGACGTTGCGGTCTAATTTCATCAAAAATGTCTTAATTTTGCTTCTGAAAATGAATGAATGAAGGTTTGGAAATGACATAAGGGTAAGTAAATAATGACAGAATTGTCATTTTTAGGTGAACCATGTGCTGTTCCTAGCTGTGTCTCTCAGCCACTGCTCTGCATATTGTTTTATTAATTTGTTTATTTTATGACTCTTTCACAATATCATGTGTTTTTACTAGAGATAGTTGAAGGATGGAGCAGTTATGAACAACATCCCTTGTGAAAAAAGAAGTATGCTGAATTGTACTGAATGTGCACTTATATTTATATCTTTTATATCTTTATTTGACATGGACATACAATTACATTGGACGAAGCATATGCATTTGTTTTAGTGATTATAGTATACATGCTAATTTTCAACACCTGTCCACGGGAGGCTTTTAAAAATAAAATGAAATACAGTAATAAGGAAGAAAATAAAATAAATATTAATTAAAAAACAAAAAGAAGAACAACAAAAAAATTAAATAAAAATTAAAATTTTTTTTTTAAAAATTATAAATTAAAAAACAACAACAACAAATATAACACAGCAAGTATCAGAATCAGAAAGTATTAGTAGTAGACTATACATGTGAGCACTGTTGTCTAGTTTTCAGCCATTTTTTTATAATTTAGATAAATGTTCACTGAAGTTTATTTAAAGAAAGCACCATTTGATTTAATTGTAAATCACATCATGCAATTAAGTGTCCAAAAGCATTGTTCACACTTATTGTATATTCTTTCTCAGTTCAGTTCACTTTGAAATAATTTTTGATATGTTTTAGCATAGGTCAAGGGCATCCAAGATATAGTGTCTTTGTTTACACAGTAGTTTCAATTTTAATATTTTTAGGTAAAAACGATATAAATACTGTTTGTTTTCTCACACAAACCACTCGTTTTGTGTTTTAGTCATCAATGTGTTCTAAGTCATTAAATCATGTTTAATTTGGACTTCTCTGTGCATGCTCTCTGAGGTGGTGACCATAGACCTCCATTATATGAGTGATAGACAAAAACGGTTTGACCTAAAAATATCAAAATTGAAAGACACCTATATCTTGGATGCCCTTGAGGTAAGATAAAACATATCAAATATTAATTTCAAAGTGAACTATCCCTTTAAGTGTATTATTTCCTTAAAAACTCTTTTTTTTTTTTTTAAATGGGTAGTGTACTGAAGGGTTTTCCTGACCGAAAACCCACAGCCATCTCATTGCATTTGCATCTCATTTCACATGTAAGGAGGATATTTACATAGTCTTAAAAAACAAAAACAAGCAGTTTATTTTTTGAGGGGGAATGTGATTATGTGATTATAAAACAGTGAAGTGAAACGATAAACTATGACATGGCCATTCTGACGTAATAAATGCGTGCTCTTAGAAGAACGACATGCTGAAAGTTATTATATTCTCAACTTCATGTTCCCACAAATGTTTATATAATGGCATAAAGGCAAAACAATCCAGCTATTGCTTGCCAACAATGTAGAGTATGAAAACAACATCAAGCAAAGTGAGAGGGACGAGTAAACAACCACTGATGAGGAAAAGAGAGACATTCAAATTCAGAGGAGTGTAACCGATCAGATGGCTTCCAGACAAGAGAGCATTGTTTGTGACAATGTGGAGGGTTACATCACAAACCCCTCGAACTCTCTCAGCACACACACCCCTCTCCTTCTCCCAGAGCGGATTCAGGCACTCAACAGCCTTTAATTCAGCAGGGAGATACGCTAACACACACGACAGCGCTGCTAGCTAACTAAATTAGCATGAGGTTAAGCCAAGGTCTTTGCTTTAGTTTCATGCAAAACAAATTGTGGGTGAGTCTCATGAAAGAGCAGGTCACATTACTCCCCAAAAATCAAAAGAAAGAAATAAAAAAATATTGATTTTTCACATTGCATTATTATTTTAATACTACGAAGGCGTACTGCATTCACTTGAAGGAAAAAAATCTACTCTGTTTTTCTGAATTAACGAGTTAATTTTTCGTGAGAAAAAAAGTTTTTGCTCTGAAAAACAGAGCAAAAAAAAAAATCCATGAAAAATTAACTCGTTAATTCAGAAAAACAGAGCGAAAACTTTTTTCTCATTAAAAATTAACTCATTAATTCAGAAACAGAGCAAAACTTTTTTCCATGAAAAATTAACTCATTAATTCAGAAAAACACAATAGATTTTTGTCCTTCAAGTGAATGCAGTACGCTTTCGTATAATACTAAAAATAATAATAAATAAATTAAATATTAACATTACTGTAAAATATATTATCAACATTGTACGATACTGTTCAAAAGTTTGGGGTTGCTTAAAGATTTCATACAAATGTTTTTAATTTAAGTTGTTCATGCTCAACAAGGATGCATTTATTTGATGATATAAACAGTAATATTGTGAAATATCATTACAATTTATGTGAATATATTCAACAATGAAATTTACTCCTGTGATGGCCTGAATTTTCACTTGAATCTTGAAGTTTCACATGATCCTTCAGAAATCACTCTAATATGATGATTTGCTGCTCAAGAAACATATTCTATTATTATCAATGTTGAAAACAGTCAGTATTTTAGTGAAAACAGTGATACATTTTTTTTAGAAAATCTTTTGTAACATTATAAATGTCTTCACTTAGTAATTTAATGCATCCTTGCCAAGTAAATAAATGCATTAATATTAGGGCTGTGCAAAAGTTAATTGCGATTAATCGCATCCAAAATAAAAGTCTGTGTTTACATAATATATTTGTGTGTGCTGTATATAATTATTTTGTATATATAAATACACACACATGCATGTATATATTTAAGAGTTATTTGTGCTTAAATTCTGTAAATATATATATAAATACATAATCTATATTATATAAATATAAATATTTTATATATGAATAACACATTACATGCATGTGTGTGTATTTATATATACAAAATAATTATATACAGCACACAAAAATATATTACATAAACACAGACTTTTATTTTGGATGTGATTAATCGCAATTAATTTTTGCACAGCCCATAATTAATATCTATAAAAACAAAGCAACAACTTTTGAACATTACTGTATTACAGTACAGAACTGTATTATTTTAATATCTTTAAGACCGATTTTGGGGTGGAATGCATTCTAGAGATGTTTTTGCATTGCCGTGATCAGGTTTTTGTGTTGAGAAAAGACAGTTCATAAAATCAAATTCACTACTCACACTGGGTACTGTTGTTGCGTAACTTCCTGGCTTCTATGTCATCGGACCTCTCCATGGAAATCTGCAACTCTAAACAGAGAATAAAATAGTTTATTCACTTAAGTCAGCATGAAACGGAAGTTGCGATAATTTTTCTTCCCAATTGTGAAAAATGAAACCATCTCGAATATGAAAAAATGTAGGTAGGGACTAGATTTTATCCATCTGGAACTGGATCATTATTATTTTGATTAAAGATCATGAGGGCACATTAACAATAAAAAATACATAAGGATGTCATGTGCATGGATAAATCATTTATAATTGATGATGACTTTAAAATTAGCAACGCCATATATTTCGCAAAGTTCAGGACTACACTCTCAGAAAAAAAGGTACAAAAGCTGTCACTGGGGCTGTACCTTTTCAAAAGGTAAACTTTTGTACCCAAAGGCTGCATATTGGTACCTTAGTGGTACATATTAGCACCTAAAACGTATATATTAACACCTAAAATGTACATATTAGTACCTAAAATGCACATATTAGCACCTAGAATGTACTTAGCTCCTGAAATGTACATATTGACACTTAAAATGTACATAATTAGCACTTAAAATATACATATTTGCGCCTAAAATGTACATATTACGACATAAAATGTACATATTATTAACACCTAAAATGTACATATCAGCACCTAAAATGTACATATTAGCACCTAAAATGTACTTAGCTCCTGAAATGTACATACTGACATTTAAAATGAACATATTAGCACTTAAAATATACATATTTGCGCCTAAAATGTACATATTTGGACATAAAATGTACATATTTGCGCCTAAAATGTACTTAGCTCCTGAAATGTACATATTAACACTTAAAATGTACATATTAGCACTTAAAATATACATATTTGCGCCTAAAATGTACATATTTGGACATAAAATGTACATATTAAAACCTAAAATGTACATACTAGCACCTAAAATGGACAAAAGTGTACCTTCTGAAAAGGTACAGCCCCAGTGACAGCTTTTGTACCTTTTTTTTCTGAGCGTGTAGACATTGAGCAAGAGAAAGAGAAATGTCGTTTGCACTCACTTCCATCACTCATGGAATTGAAGCTGCTCTTTTGGCTGTTCCTTTTGCTGTTCCAGGTGTCATTCCCACTATCCCGCTGCAGCTCCTGCGGACGAATCTGCGGCTTCTTCTTACTCTTGCGCGTACTGATGCGAACGATCTCTCGCACGAGCCTGCACTCGGCCTCCTTCTCCTCCATGTTGTGTTCCTGCACGATATCCGAGATCAGCTGACTGATCTCCCGGGAACGCCGCAGGAACATGGAGTCAGAGGTGCACTTGGCCAGCTCGTTGATCTCAAACTCGGAGAAGACCTCCATAAGCTTCCGGGTGATGAGTGTGTCCACGTCTTCTGTCTCGTTGCCATTGATAAAGTCATCGTCCCGTATGCTACTGAAATAGACTGGGCTGTCCATCTCTAATTTCGAAGTTGAGAACGACACACACTCCTCATCCTCTTCAATGACGGATGTGTCCACCTTGACACCACCAATACAGACGTCGGGGTAGAAGCCGTTCTCAACCTGTGGAGGACTTGACACGATCTCCACCGGTGCGTTAGGAGCTGTGCTCGAGATGAAACAAGGCAAGCGCCGACATACACGGTACAATCCACAAGTCAACACGCTACAAAAAAGCTTCCTGCAGCTCACCACGGACGCACAAGGTCCACACACACACGTCCCCGAGACGGGCTCTTCTTTGGCAGGGAGAAAGCTTACCGTCTCCGGCCCAGTCGTATTTCCATTCGCATCCTTGTTGACTTTGTGCCTCACTCCAATATGCAGGATCTCAACCTCCACGGGGTCGACGGATCGTTCTCGGTATGGCCCTTCATCTATGGGACCACTGGTCCAGGACGGGGTGCTCTCCATAGGGACCACACTCGGCCCAGACCGTCCTCTGCTGGCTGCTTTTTGCAGTTTCCTGATGCTGGACTGTGGCCTCGGGGTCTGTTAAACTGGGAGAGGGATGAGGGTTTTACATTACACTATCAGTATCAGTATCAAAACGTCCCAAATTTCCCTTAGATATGTACACCAACCAGTTTAATAGATGTATGTGTTTGTTTTATTGACTGTTGTCATTGTTAATAAGATAGTGAAAGCAAAACGTTCACCTCAACACTATAAACACATAGAATCCAAATGTTCTAGTTGTCACATAAAAGCCTTATGAAACTTAAAAATATCTATATTTTGTTGTTTTCTACTTCTGGAACAATTCAATTTTTAAAAAGTAAATTGAAAACAATTATTTCCAACTTAAACGTAATAGCCTACAGATTAGATCACAGCAGAATAAACAATTGAATCTTTGTGAAGCGGAGTAAATTACATTCATGCAGTTTAATAATATCTAACGTTAGGCCGCCATTGATTATTTACAAATCCCGAAAAGATACAAAGTTCGCACTGTCCCTAAACAAACATGCCGTATTTATCTTTCAAAATTAATTAAAATGAACGATACGAGGTTTTAACTAGTAAACATACCGTGTACAACATCAGGACATCTTGAGTAATGTTAAAACTACAAACTTTGTTCGTTTACTCACACCATATGGGGGAAATGTCGAAGTCTGAGGAGATTCTTCCGGAAGTCCGGAGAGCTCAAAAAGGTTAACGTTACTCGACTTAAATTCACAATTACTCCACAAACATTCCGCCGGTTTTCATTCAATCGGCCTCAAACTGTAAATAAAAAGAGCAAAAGGAGAATGATTTGACCGGAATGCTCCTCTTACCTGCTTCTATAAACACGCAGATCTCGGAGGCTACCTGAGTCTACAGGTACATCAGGACATGGACACAAGTGACGTCACTTGAAGAGTCTAACCCATTGTTTCATTGACTGTAAATTCGATTAAAAGAAACGTGTACACGTACATTTAAACAAGACTAAAAGTTTTAACCTTCGATGAATTTTGAATTGGATTATTAATCGACATTTTTTTGAGGTAAATAAACGCAGCGCTGAGATTTTTTTTAACCAACAGATGGCGTCAACGCTCCTCCACAGTGGCGCTGCTGCTCTAAGTTATCTGCAGCCAATTTTACCATAACAAACTCTTTACTTGCATTTCTGCGGTATCCAACAGCAACTGTGATGATGCTGTAATAAAATAAAAAATAATAATAATTCCATTCATTGTAATACAAGCAGCCGGTCTTAGTCTCTGACTAGGCATAAGGAACGCCAAACACAACAACTCATTTATGAAGTCAAGTCACATTAATAATATAGCATTAAACGGATTGTGGGTTTAAAGTCTTTAATATGAAATGTACAATCCTCACAGGTGGTGAATCAAAAGTCATAAATTGCCAAGACAGTTTCTTGTGTCCACACTTTCTATGATCACTGAACAGCAACGCACTGGATCAGTCAGAGCATCCTATAGTCCTTGCAGAGACCAGAGCATGATGACTGACGGTCTCCCCAACACACACCTAATCAAGACTGCAAGAAATTGAAAAACCATTAGTGTTAACGTTAGAGAATAATGAAAGAATGCTATTAAAAATAAATAAGAAAATTTCAATGCTGTGGGCATTTTCTACACATATTTTCTGTAGGAGACACAAATACCCCAATGACCTACTACAGCTGCCAAAAAGTATTAGTACATCATGTGGAACACTATATTGCAGTGGTATTGAGATGTGAAATTTCACATACAACTGGAATAAATCGTATGTGAATAGTAAAATAGTGGTCATAGTACAGTTCATGTATGAAGTGAACCACAATCACATTCTGAACATAGCCACAAACATCCCAATAATGAAACTGCCCACTACATGAAGTAAAGATTGCTGGGATGCAGTAAATGCTGAAATAACTACACCACTTTTGGACTACAGTATTGTTTGCAGAGTGCAGATCACTTCCTGGTAAACACCAAAACAGATCAATTGTACTCACTTTATGGCAGATGTAAAGAACTGCCTCTAGATGGAGGGGTTCACATGCTAGAATTTGACTAGGCCCTGTTGACCAAGACCTGCAGGGCTGTTTTGGGTCACCTGACATTTAGGAGCAGTGGAATCCAGCCTGTTAACTTGAGGCTGGTTTTGTTGAGCTGTGGCAGAAGGAACAACATTTTATGACAGAAAATCATTTCAAACATGCAATGAGATTATAACTGCGGTGCACTTGAGCAAACCTTGTCTGTAGTTGCTGGAAAGTACAGGAAGAACCCGTCGGATGGGACCTTGGCCAAACTCACTTGGAACGGCATTAATATGCCGAGTGTAATCTGGATTTCCTTGAGAGGCAGTGAATTGGCTCTTGACTTCTTTGGAACTGAAATATTGAGATGAACCAATAGGTGTATGTACATTTTGACCTTGCCTCTGGCCCACAGAACATGGAGGGGAACTTTGGAAGGAACCCCTACAAACACCACCAGAAGCCCCTCGGTTCTGAGAAGTACCAAAGCTGCTTGTGGGTGGTTTATGAGGCCGAACGTGGACTGTATTGATCTTATTAGCTCCAGCAATATTGGGGTTAGTGGCACTGAATCCTAATTCACTTCTAGAAGGCTTTGAAAGCCAAGAGTTTGGTTTGTATTGTGAAAAGCTTGGATTAACTTTGGGTTTATTGGATTCTGGTGTACTTTGAACACTTGTAGGACCCTGCATTATCCTGATAGCTCCAGAACTGGCAATTGAGGACTTGGCCACATTATGTTGAGGGCAACTTTGAGAGGGGTACGTGGGCTTGTAGTTTTGACAAGGCTGACCATTAAAATTGTAGGTCTGCTGGAATTTGGGGAGAGTAGCTTCATAGTGAGGTGGTAACTGGTTTCTATGAGGACGGAGAAGTACCTCATCAGAGCTGCTAATTGAAGATCTATGTACATTGTCTCTACAGTCATTTTTGGAAGGTTTTCTTAGCTCAGGACTGGATGGAGGACCACTCATTGAGAAGTGAAGAGGTTCATTCCATGATTTGCCCTGACTACTGGCAGTCAAATCTGTAGAGGTCTGACTGGGGTCATCATGACTGGGAACAGAATGTAGATGCCCACTACAGGCCCCATGACCTTGAGCACTTCCTCCACCCTGACTTATTAAGATTGGCCCTGAGCTAACAACTGAAGACTTGACTTCACTACCAAAGAGTTTTCTTGGATTTATACTTGAATGCAAATGTGTTCCCTTCAGCAATGGGCTATAGCTGCTACTGGCTGTCTGGACTTTGTTACTTGGTCTCCCCTTAGATAAACCATGCTGAGATCCGGATGTTCCAGTATAACTAGATTCAACTTTAAAGGGTTTTAAGTGCTGAGGTTCAGGTACTTTTAGAGTTCTCATTAAGGTGGACCCACCCTGATGTGAAGTAGAAGTAAGTCGGCCACTAGGCTGGACATTTTTGAAGGCATCAGTTGCTCTACGAGAGCCATAATGAACAGAGGGTTGTCCGAAACCTGACAAGTCATATTTTGGAACAGAGGGGTTAAAGTTAAACATATTTTCTTGATTGTCTCTTTCAGCTGGAGTCTGACAAGATTTCATAGTTGAGCCTGCAACTAATCTCCCTTTATGAGAAATATAACTTCCATGGGCAGAACTGTAGGCAGGGTCAATCTGACTTCCCACCTCAGGGACATTCACTTGGAAACTACTAGTTCTTTGCGCATTTGCAGTTGGCATGTTCCCTGTTGAAACAAATAAAAAGTACACAAACAGCATGAGACTGCAATGTTTCAGATAAATAGCTGAAGTGTGTTAGGCCTACCTTCATAATTCCCCAAACAGGTTACACAAGCAGGAAACAAGGCAAAAAGAACTCTGGGAAAGAAAAGCAAGGCAACCATTTGGTAGAGCACGTCAGACAAAAAACAAACCAACAACTTAATTTTAGGCAACTTCGAGCTCACCTTAAGCAGTAGCTGGAGCCCATTGTGAAATAAGCCAACACCAGACTAAGCAAACAACAACTTCTGTTAAAATCCCCTCACTTAATAGTTTGACAAGAAGCTCAATTGGAATCTCTTATACACCCCACTCCTTACCTTCAGCCAATCAGCAATCGAGATTCCTGCATGTTGCAGCTGTTAACAATAATCACTTGAACGATATGAACGCCTATGTTTTGACCCTGTTTTGACTATGCCGGCCAATAATAATACGAATAATAATAATAACTAATTTCAAAATGTTTTGACAGGGAACATGAATATTATTTATTTTATTACACAGCTAAATTTACCAAAAGATGTTCGGTTATTGACATTATGCACCAGAGAAATTGTGGGCGCCGTCATCTTAAGAATATTGTCTTTGAACTTCCGGTTTCGCGGTCGCTCTGTATATTTCTATGGAATCGCTGTCTAGGAGTAATTAGCTAGTGAAGTGAATTTACTTATTGTTGTAATGTTTATCATAAGCATTATAAAGCAGATGTCTTAACAAATGTCGACCGGGAATTTTTTACGAGCAGTTCATTAGGCTACCTGCAAGATCGCTAAGAAAATACAGACCGGAAGTCAACAGACAACGAGCGCAACGCTGAAAAGGGACGGGGCAACATAGATAATACCAATGGTTATCATGTTTAAGCGTTAGAGCTGAAGGAAATTGCTGACCATTATATATTTGTTCTCAATGCGCTTGAACCTCTTTACAGGGTTACCTTTCTGATCAGTGAATTTCCATGTCAGTAATCACTGAGCTCACATCAATAAAATACAATGCCTTACCTTTTCCATGTGCTGAACTTGGTAGAAAAAGGAGAGTTGATATCATGTATCATTTTTATATGGACAACTAGCATTTTGTGTTAAAGTTCAGATTGCAAAATATTCCTTGTGTATCACGGCCAGGCTCCACATCTACTATATTATGAAGCGATTGCTTTCGAAGAAGGAGCTTCAAACTGAACATACTGATATGTGTTCACAGTAAGGTTTCATACCTTAAAGGGACACTTCATCCCTTTTCATTAAGCTTTGTATCTTTAGAAATAAGGGTTTATTCCCTTATTTTCCCTTATTATTGGGAGAAATAAGCTTATTATGACGTAAAAACCTCCCCTCACACCCATACCCACACGCAAACCACTCTGACAGTTTCCCATCCCCACCAGTGCATATTTGATAGATAGGGATCATTACTGTCATTCATGCAGTCAGCAGGAAGGAGAAGCATTTGTCTCCTGGTCACCTCCTTTAAGAGGTGAGGAGATCTGTCACACCGTCCTACTTTTCCTTGGCATGTCATTTTATCCTTTACATTGTCCCTCATTTATTCCTCCAACCAGGGGTGAAGAGGGAATGCTGGAACTGAGTAATTTCCTATATTAACAGAATACCAGCTCTTCACCTGTCATGTGTGAC
This sequence comes from Cyprinella venusta, assembly GCA_038021265.1. NCBI lineage: Eukaryota > Metazoa > Chordata > Actinopteri > Cypriniformes > Leuciscidae > Cyprinella > Cyprinella venusta. The sequence goes on from CM075878.1 coordinate 1,098,738, forward strand.
CTTTACATGGAGCCGTGATTAAGAGTCAAGGTTGCGATAAAATGTATGAAAATAACTTGGTGACTGTTCATATATGACACTTTCTGCTTTGTGTAGAAAATAATAAATGAAATAATGTTTAGAAACAAATGAAAAAGGACTTTTTTTCTTGCTAGCATCATCAGAAATCATTATAGTGACACAAATAAAGTGACTCAGTATGGAAACAATGAATAGAAATTATTTTTTTTTTCAACTGCAACGAGCCTCATTAATCAGAAAACATGTATCCAGGAAAACACACTCGGTCCTGCTCTGAATCCTTTGTTTTATCTGGCACTTATAAGGACATCTTTGAAAATAAGCTCTATCGTCAGCAGATTCTCCTTAGCAAGCAGTGACACACAGGAGAGAATGTCCCATTGTGAGGTGGAGTGTGAATCTATTCATCATCGGACATTGAAGGATTCTTTCTTTTTATAAAACTTGGACTAGATATTGTATTTCCCATCTTACATTCTGCACCACCACCACTAGTTTAATCTTTAAATGAATCTTACTAAAACATGTTTAGGTCATATGTCAACCTAATATATCATACTAAACATTTTTTCTCCATTTCATTATCAAATTTGTGTCCAGGTTTTTTAACCCCAAAACCGTATTCTGGACAAATGTGGGCAAAATAGTTTTGATTTATTTTTAAAAAATACTTCCCTTGATCTGAGCGGTACAAGACTTGGCTACTTTTCCTAAGTTTGCCTCCTGAACACACTTTTTTTTGACTCAATTCTACAATGTTAAGTGGGCGAAAAACAAACTCCTAAATCTTGTATTTGGGTCAAAAATGGGCACCCATAGAAATGAATGGGAAAAACTGTAATTTAGCGCATTCTAAAAAAGCCAAAATAAGACAGCAAAGTCACTTCATTTTTAGGTTTTAGCTCTGAGAACTTATTGGAATGATATTTTAATGCAGTTAGAAAAAAATAAAACATAAAATAAGCATAATTTATATAGAAAATATGGTACTTTTTGAAGTAAATAAATTCAAAAATACGCCCAAAATAAAAGAAAACACCATAAATGGATAGACAAAACTTTATCGAAGACAGTGATATAACATTTATAATCAATAAAAAGTCCTCTGTGTCCTCTGTGTGATTGATATAATATGTATCTAAAGCTTATTAAAATGGTCATTAATATACAGAACACATTGATGCTCATACTTTTAGATTAAATTAAGTCTGTTATGATCCACTGGTATGCTGTTACAATTTATTGATCATGTCTCTCATTGACAGGAGGGAACACTAAGATCAAAATCCGAGTCTGCCATGAGTCAGCAGTGGGCCAGATGGTGTCTTCCCTTTGGAAGTATCTGCCCTCTGACCTCTAGAACGTTCTCCACACACCAGCCAATCACACACAGCCATCCCTGGCTTGGCACTTAAAACCCCCCTCCTGCTCAGGCATCTGGTCATCTCGAATAATGTACGTAATAACAATAACTTGAGTCATAATGGGCTTAATCCTCAGCGGGAACAAAAGGTCAGATTAACTAAAGGAAGATCCGCCCACCTCTCATCGTGATCTTCCGTCAAAAATCATTAGCAATCGCTTTCCGTTTGACTAGCGCTCCCTCTACAACGGAATCAATGTTGATCCAGAAAATCTTTAACTCGGATTGTTAGGAAATGGTCTCCTTAAATGGTCAAGTGAGACTAATTAAACAAGGTTAGTAAATTGGATGCTCTGTTTGAGACCTTCATCCGTTTTGCAGGTTTCGCTCACATCGTCTACAGTATTAAATATGAAAATTTGGTTTTATTATCAATGGACATTCAATAGAAAGCGTGTATTCTGATTATACAACATTGTACACTCTCTGAAAAAAAGGTACAAAAGCTGTCACTGGGGCTGTACCTTTTCAAAAGGTACACTTTTGTGCCCAAAGGCTGCATATTGGTACCTTAGTGGTACATATTAGCACCTAAAATGTACATATTAGCACCTGAAATGTACATTTACCACCTAAAATATACATATTAGCACCTAAAATGTAAATATTTCCACCTAAAATGTAAATATTAGGACCTAAAATTTAATATTAGCTTCTGAAATGGACATATTAGCACCTGAAATGTACATATTAGCACCTGAAATGTACATTTACCACCTAAAATATACATATTAGCACCTAAAATGTATATATTTCCACCTAAAATGTAAATATTAGGACCTAAAATTTAATATTAGCTTCTGAAATGGACATATTAGCACCTAAAATGTACATATTTCCACCTAAAATGTAAATATTAGGACCTAAAATTTAATATTAGCTTCTGAAATGGATATATTAGCACCTGAAATGTACATATTTCCACCTAAAATGCAATGTCATAACCCCTCCAATGGCATTTTATTCCCAGAGAACTAAACAACGAGAAGTTTGCCAAGTCCTTCTGGTAGGACTCACCAACAGACAGGGAGGCAACACAAGAAACAAACCCACATTACAGCACCCACAGCTGGCCAGAGGGAAGGGAAAACCCAGAGGGATGATATAATTTCTGACTTTACTACATTAAGGGAATGCAGTATATGGATGCATTCAGAGATCAGAGAGCTTTTCATGTTTGATGGCTCTTTTGTTGTTTGGGATGTCAGAGATAATATCCTATTGTTGAATGCAAGGTCACTGGGTTCAACATGCATTTGCTTTTAATTTAAAACCCAGTTCTTCATTATTGTTTGTGTGAGGGGCCATTAAGAAGCCAGGCTTTTGCAAACCTGTCATGGTAATTTGTGCTTGCAAGCATTATTCATGATTTATTGGCTTATTGTCTACCATTTAAATTAACACAATAATCACAATAGAAACTAAATTATATTTAGTATAAAATAAAGAAGGCCCCATGGAATCACTATAGTACAGTTTTAGGTCACACTTTTTCTGAATTAACGAGTTAATTTTTCATGAGAAAAAAAAATTGCTCTGTTTTTCTGAATTAATGAGTTAATTTTTCACGAGAAAAAAAACTTTTGGTCTCTTTCTCTGAATTAATGAGTTAATTTTTCATGAGAAAAAAACTTTTGGTCTGTTTTTCTGAATCAATGAGTTAATTTTTCATGAGAAAAAAAGTTTTTTCTCTGTTTTTCTGAATTAATGAGTTAATTTTTCATGAGAAAAAAACTTTTGGTCTGTTTTTCTGAATCAATGAGTTAATTTTTCATGAGAAAAAAAGTTTTTTCTCTGTTTTTCTGAATTAATGAGTTAATTTTTCATGAGAAAAAAAAACTTTTGGTCTCTTTTTCTGAATTAATGAGTTAATTTTTCATGAGAAAAAAAACTTTTGGTCTCTTTTTCTGAATTAATGAGTTAATTTTTCATGAGAAAAAAACTTTTGGTCTATTTTTCTGAATCAATGAGTTAATTTTTCATGAGAAAAAAAACTTTTGGTCTGTTTTTCTGAAGTAATGAGTTAATTTGTCGTGAGAAAAAAAGTTTTTGCTCTGTTTTTCTGAATTAACGAGTTAATTCAGAAAAACAGAGCAAAAAAATTACATGAAAAATTAACTCATTAATTCAGAAAAACAGAGCAAATTTTTTTTTCTTCAAGTGAATGCAATACGCCTCCATAGTTTTACCATCTATCAGGCAAAAAAAAAGTATTAACTCATGTTTAATAGTTAGGGTTCAATCCCTCATTGTAAATTTCTCATAGCAAACGCCACTAAACTTATCAAAGGGTGTTAAAACGAGTCATATCTTAATGAAAATAAAAGAAGAGTAACAAAGAGATGTTTACTAAAGAAAATGAAAGGACAAGCTGGAGGCGGGAATTGAGGTTAAGAAAGAAAGCTGAGGAGAAAAATGCCTCTGTAGACAGTCAGCTGCCACTAAATCGCTGTTGATGACTGTTGTGGGTTTGCCTTTAATGTATTCAATCCCTCATGGATGTGAGATTAATTTCATGAATCCATATATCAATCCGCTAAATGTCTCTTAATGGTGCCAGGATGTTTCCAAACCAAAGAGCATTAGAGTCAGCAAGCACATGAGGAATTGCAAAAGAGCAGCATTTCTCTGCAACACCCTGAGGGCGCTTTCACAGTGTAGGGAATAAAACGATGAAAATAAAACGAGTGTGTCTCATAAACAGCACAGCGGCCGCATGAACTTGGATGTCTTTGTTCTTGTTCTTAAAACGCTAAGAAAGTCAGACGCAAACAAGATGAAATTTAGTGCCGTGAGATATTTTGTCTTGCCTGCAGGCTTACCATGAGGCCGAGAGAAGATTACATTAATCTTCACTACTGTTCTTCGGCACAGCGGCGTCCAGCTAGATGATGCCAGGTAAATCGCAATGTTCGGAGCCTTAGGAAAACTATAAATTCATAACTAATTGGCTAAATTTCTTCTTTGTTTTCATCAAGCCCACCATGGTCTTCTGAACAGGGAGATGTTGGAGGTGTAAACTCACTATCAGCAATACTAACATCACATCATGACCAGGCACGATAGCAATAAATACACTTCAATGTAGAGCACTTCACACAGAAAGGTTAAATCGCTGTACAGGCTTTATTTGACTGGCAGTAGATCACATGAGCATTTTCTACACTCTCATTGGTCAATGTTTCGTTTGCATAAAATTGAACTCACTTCGAATTGCCAACTCGTGAGACTTTGTTTTGCTCCAGATCGCTGCCGATGTGAATGACCCTGATTCTGATTTACAAATGGTAGAGGGCTGACGTAATTCATTAAAATATTTTTAAACGTTTTAAATTAGACACAGAGCCTTTCTCTGAACCACAATGAGGCATTACATGCAACTTTATACCGCGTAGCCGATTATCATACATATGCTGAACTCATGTGTTTCCAATATTGTGTTGCATGTGGAGATTTGCAGCAGTAAAAATGTGACTAAGCCAGCTCATAGTTATTATCAGATATGAAACACCTCTGATGCATGCATGCTCTTGGTAAATGCATAACACAGCTAACGCATTTGCACTTCATTTCGCAATATGCAAATGAGAAACTCAAAATGAGGGGAACAACTTGTGGACTAATTACTGTGCAAATATGTCCACTGAAATGAGGAGAGTTTGCAAATCATTCCTATAGTATACGTCAAGTTTCCCCTTTCTGACCAACAATGCAATAATGCGAGAATAATTTAAAACGTAAAAACCTTTATTTTTTTAGCATGCAAAATAAACTCTGCCCTGAAGAAAGTCCATTTATTTGTTCACAATCACATCCACAGAAGAGTTGTTTTTGCACTTGATACCTGATAAATTCAAGAGTCAACATTTAGCTTTTGGCATCCCATTTAAACGGTTTTCCTTACCTCTTTATAGAAAGGTTCATTTGAATATAATGAATAATACATGAGTATGAAAGCACAATGGAAGAATGCCTGGTTTTTGTGAAGTTTCAAATCAAGATATGTTTTTACCATAAAAATCAAAAACACTGTGGCCAACTGGGTGAACCTCACAAAGGAATATAGGCTATATATTACATGCATTTTCATTTCATTTTGCACTGTGAGATTATGGCATAAAATACCGATATTATCGGCCGATATTAGGCATTTTCCAAACTATCGGTATCGGCAGTTATAATGGCCGATAAACTAATATTTCAAAAATAAAATAAAAACGGAGGAAACACGCTTGAACCATGTCATGAGTGTTGGAGTTGTATAGTTTGTCCACCAGAGGGCACCTGTTGGCAACACTCGTTGAGTTGGTCACGAGACATACATCGCTTGAATAACAATTAAAAGATCATCCTCATCAGTTCTCTAAACTCAAACAAAATTTGTGACCATCATGTCCAGTTTTGCTGCTATTAAATAAGCTAAGAGTGAAGCGGAGTTAGCTAGTAATAGTTACGTTACGTTGTAACAGTGTAGTTGACTGACTGTCCTTTTAACTTTTGACAATGTGACTTAAGTATTTCTTTAATAGCGCGTGACAGTTATAGAAATGAGACGCATCATCTCTCCTTGACCTGTTATATTGAAAATGTTTGACAATTTGTTGCGCGTTTCTGAAATAATAATTTAAAAAACATCGGCCGGAATATCGGATTTTAAAACCAATAAATATTTATATCGGTATCGGGCTCTAACATGAAACCTACAATAATTCCATTCAGAACAAATACAACCATGATTTTCCACACACACTTATTTATTATGTACTTAATTGTCATAAAAATGCCGAAAAAAAGTCTTTGTGAGATTCACTCAGAGACTCAAACATGCTGCATACAACCATATTATCCAGACAACGAGGGCAGGACACATCAAAGATATTTCTTTCCAGTCTCATACATTTGGTAACAATACTCAAAAAAATAGAGCAGGAGAGCCTTCAGCACAACGGCCCCAGCTTCATCTGTATCTTATCACCGTAACAGTCCCTTAAACAGAAAAAGCTGGGGAACATACGAGGAACCGAGCCAGACTGACTCTTCAAAGAGCGAACAGGCTCCACGGAGGAGGGGTCTCGCTCAGCCGCCCTCGTAAGGGCTGGTTCTCATCATTCTGACAATAAAAATGAGTGGAATAAAAACAAAGCAAAACGTCTCTTTTGAAAAAATAAAAACCAGCCGGAGATTTTTGCAAACTGGCTCTCATTCTTCAAAAGATCCTACTTCTAGAGCTTAGAAGAGGTTATCCTCCTGCTGGAATGCTTTTGGAGAGAAAATCCGGCACATTCTTCGCAGACTCCCCATGGATAGAGGGACAGAAAGGACCATAGAAGGCTGCTAATTCTGTTGCTCAGGGTCCGACACTAGACTAGGCGTACACTTCCATGCAAGAAAACAGTCCTCAAAACTCGCTGCAGATATATATGGGTGATTCTTTAACTATGGTACTTTTCTTGTCCCTGGATGAAATCATAAAATCTAAAAAAAACATTTCTTCTTTTTTTGTTTTTGTCAGACATACTTCACCGTAAGGGGAACTTATAAAAAATTTATCATGGTTCAATCATTCTTTTTATTATATAATACGAGGCCTTTTATGCATGATTTTTACTGTTTTCCCCTTGTCCCTAAGCCGGACTTTGTACCTTCAACCTTGCTTAATTCTAAATTAAATATTTAAATTATGTCAATTTTAAGTACAAACTATAAAATAATGTCTATTTCAATTATACATATTATATATTGCAATATTTATTCACATTTTCAGATATTTTTCATAAGTAGAACCCTTGTCCCTTGGGTTCACTGTCATTTCCGCCACACTGTACAAAATAGAATCCTGAGATCATTGTTTTAGGTTTGAATACTTAGTAACCATAGCAACAGTGAACACATGGCTGGGTCAAAGGGTCACCTCTTTAGGGGGTGATGAAAAGAAGAAAAATCAAGGTAGATATGACTAAAACTGAGAGTATGTTTATTGGCCGTCATTTCCAAACGGCTTCACATGGACGTAAAAATAACTGAATAAAATTAATTTAATAATGTGTAATTTGTGTATATTAAATGCTAACTGTATAACTAATATTAACAGGTGAACATAGCATGATATTTTAGAGGAAAAGGGGGGGGGGATGTCATTTCCACCACAGTCATTTCCACCACGGTGTTCATTGTGGTGGAAATTACATTGTTTGTGCTAAACAGCAAATTATTTTGGGCTATAATAATAAAACATTAATGTAAAAACAAAACAAAAAAAACATACAATTAATTAAGGTAGTAAGAAATATTTTATTATTTACTATTGCTAAAATATTGTTGGTAAATAAGAGAATTTGGGTGTTTTCTTGGGCTGTCAGATAAAAATGCCAATATATATGAAGAGTTCAGATGCAAAAGCCTCTAAATGCCATTTGAAATTTTCTTCTAAATGACCATTTTTATCAAACTTTTATATTTAAGTTCAGTAATTTCACTTAAATGACAATTAATAGGTAATCTTCATTGCCATTTAAGTGAAATTACTGAACTTAAATATACAAGCTTGATAAAAATGATCATTTTAGAAGAAAATTTCAAATGGCATTTAGAGGCTTTTGCATCTGAACTCTCTCTCTCTCTCTATATATATATATATATTATTCAATACAAATCATCGCACCCAACTAAGAGAAGGTTTCTAGACAGATTGAGAAATCAACTGGTACTAAAAAACTGTAGAAATATTTTTATGTTCTGAAACCGTCTAGCTCATAGAGTACTATAGTTGAAGAATCACCCGTATATAAAGAGTTGTCCCTTTTTGAAGCTGGTCAGCCCCTTAAAATCCAATAAACAAGGCACTTGAGCACTATAGAGGTGGGCAATATTCCAGTACAGGACAATGGAGGGGTCAGAGTCACTTTATGGCTTCTTGGACTAATCCTCAAACATCCCGTGATGATTGAGAAGCAAAAGCCAACTCTGTGCAGACTCGAGGGGGAGGTGTAACGGCTATAAAGGCTTCGACGAGACATGCTTTTCACAAGAAAATGTGCCTACTTAAATATGTTCGCGACATTTTCCAAGTACAAATGCAATAGGAAACAAGTTCATCCTAAATCACACATCAGCCGTTGTAGAAAACTGCGACAACCTGGGGTCTGAATCGATCTCGTATCGGTAGTGATACCCTTCCCAGACTTCCCTGCATGTGTCGCGCATGTCGTTGATCCGCTTCTTGATACCTTTGCGGTTCAGGTAGAGCACGAAGAGAAACATGAGACCAACGAATCCCAGCACGAGACCCAGGAACACGTAGGAGGTCTGCAGAGCTAGGTTGTCGCCCTCTCCGACCGTATGGCAACCCAATTCCAGTTCACCCACAGTCAATAGAGATGCGTTCTGCAATGCGACGGGGAACGCACACGTCAGGCGCTCGACGTCCTCTACGCGCTCTCGTGAGCCGTTCAGCCAGGCGGCGAAAGGCTCGATGTCACACGTGCACGTGTATGGATTCTCCGCCAAGTGGAGCCTGGCAAAACGCAACTGGTCCATCTCTTTTAAAGCCTCTTCACGCAAAGTCCTGAGGGCGTTATGGGTGAGATCGAGCTCTTTGAGGTGCTCCAGTCCCGCGAACGTGCCGTTGTGTATGGACACGATGGAGTTGTTGGACAGCTGAAGGCGCTGCAGGCCGACGAGATGGCAAAAGATGCCGGGGGGCAAGTAGACGAGGCCGTTACTGGACAGATCCAGCCTCTGCAGGTCACTCAAAGTACTCCAGCGGAGAGAGGTGGCCAGATCCATGACGGACGAGTGGTTGTAGAGCGCCCGACTGAGGTTGAGCTCCCTCAGCATACGGCTCTGGACAGTGAACGCCTCGGGATGGATGATGGCCAGCTGGTTGTTGCTGAGGTCCAGCGTTCTGAGGCTACGGAGACTGGTGAATGTGTGAGACTTCACCTCAGAGATCCTGGATGGAGAAAAATGAACAATTTTACTCCACACTCCTTAAAATAAAAGGTCCAAAAGGGGGTTTACACATTTTGGATTACCTAAAGGACATTTCAGTGATTTTTTCCTTTGTGTGAATAGCATTTTATAATGTAAATGATTAAAATAACCTTGCATGTCAGTGATTTTTTTCCCTTTGCACTCTCAGAAAAAATGTACAAAAGCCATCACTGGGGCTGTACCTTTTCAAAAGGTAAAACTTTTGTCCATTTTAGGTGTTAATATGGACATTTTAGGCGCAAATGTGGACATTAAGGTGCTAATATGTACATTAAGGTGCTAATATGTACATTTAGGTGCAAATATGGACATTAATATGTACATTTCAGGTGCTAGTATTAAGGTGCTAATATGTACATTTCAGGTGCATATATGGACATTAAGGTGCTTATATGTACATTTCAGGTGCTAATATGGACTTTAAGGTGCTAATATGTACATTTTAGGTGATATTATGAACATTTTAAGTGGTAATATGTACCATTAAGGTACCAATATGCACCATTTAGGTGGTTTTGAAAAGGTACAGCCCCAGTGACAGCTTTTGTACCTTTTTTTCTGAGAGTGTTTGTGCATAACATTATAATAATCTAAATTTAAGTAATCTATACTTTTTCCTATATAAAAGGACCTTTTGTCTAATCCAGCTGTTCCATTAATGTTAAAGGTTCCTCATGACTGTCAAGGTCAATAATTTGTTTTAATCCATGTCAGTTAAGGCTAGTTTCATGGCAACACTACTTTTGAATGAAATGCATCTACATTGATAAGCATATTTAAAAAGGACCTAACACCAACAGGAGAAAGTTCCCCTTTCACTTTCTGAATAAAACAATATTATGATAACGGAGTGTTCACATGTAGCCCTTGACAAATTTCTTCATTAAACTGTTTATACACAATTCAGTAGAATCTGGTTCATTTAATAATAAAACAAGCTAAGATTATCTTAGGGTCAATAAAACCTGTACACACATTATTTGAGCTTTTTCTTTTGACATAAGTAAGCACATGCAATGCAGAAACATAACTTAGATTTAGTCTTTAAAATAAGAAAAATGACAGAAAGCTTGACACAGTTCGATGTAGATCCATAAATTAAAAAATGACTAGTAACACTGGTTAACATAATGGCATTTTAAGGGTCAAGATGAATAAGATCATTGACTTTACCTGTTGTTAGGCAGCGATAAATTTGTCACGTTGTCCAGTCCCTGGAAAGATTCGGGTCCGATCTGACTGATGTGGTTTCCGATGATGAAGAGGTTTCTGGTGTAGCTCGGTATGCCGGTCGGTATTTCCCGCAGATCTTTGGAAACGCATTTGACCGTGAGCGCGGCTTCCGAACACTCGCAGCCGGCTGGACACACCGACGCGCCCGCGGGCAGCAACCGGCACAGCAGCCCGACAACAAGCGCGCACCGTCCAAGGGCAAACATGATGAAAATCAGCAAAACCTCATCAATCTCACTAAAGAAATGCCCTCATTTAGCGTGTGAGCGAGCGCGTCCAGGGCTCCTCTTCTCCAAAGTCCCGCGTGCTCTTAACTTTACTCAGTAATGTGTGTGTATGTGTGTGTGTAGTCTCCCTGCGTGCTCGACTTTTTTGCATTAGAGAAACTCATTCATGAATGAGAGGCAGACTTTATTTCCATGAGAAAAAGAGCTTCTCTGTGTGGGGCGTTTGATCCGCTTCTCTCAAACAATGGGTCTGAATCCCTATACTGCTCTCAACAAAAAGCAGGGAGGAGCTTTGGACTCGCACCTCTCCCCCTCCGCTTCTCCGATACTATAGGATCACTCACATCTCACACATCACACTGATGGATAGACCTAATTAATAGCGATTAAAGATTACTACGATCCAAGATCAGTTTAGTCGATCTTTCACTTCAGTATAGCTCAAGGTCTCCAATTTGAGTAGTGCCAATACACACTCAAAACAGTTCAAAACTCCACAGAGTTCACAAAACACATCAGAGCAGCGGTTCTCAATTAGGGGTGGGTATTTCAAAGGGGCTATTTACCCTAATATACCAGAGAAAAGTGATGTCCGGAGGAGACACTATTATTAAACAACCAATATTGTTGGTTTAACTTAAAAAAGTAAGTTACCTGGTTGCCTTAAAATTTTAAGTTGATTGAACTGGAAAAAGTGAGTTAATACAATGGAGATTAATTTAATTATCAGAAACCCAAAATAATAAGTTATCTCACTAAATAAATTATTTAAGTTGATTTGACAAAAGAAAAAATGTTGCGATAATAAATCTTGAAAATATATTTTTTACAGTGTATATATATATATATATATATATATATATATATATATATATATATATATATCTCACTATAAAAAATATTGTTGGTTTAACTTAAAAAAAAGTAACCTGATTGCCTTAAAATTTTAAGTTGATTGAACTGGAAAAAGTGAGTTAATACAATGAAGGAGATTAATTTAATCATCAGAAACTCAAAATAATAAGTTATCTCAACTAAATAAATTATTTAAGTTGATTTGACAAAAGAAAATATGTTGCGATAACAAATCTTGAAAATATTATTTTTTACTGTGTGTATATATATATATATATATGTATGTATTTTAATATATTTCTATATTTTCACACACAAAACATGCATTGGATATTTTTTAACTAATTCCTTAAAAAAAAAAAACATATATATATATATATATATATATATATATATATATATATATATATATATATGTAGGTTGACTGAGGGTTCTAATGTAAAGTTGTATTTCCAAAGCAACAAATTCAGCATCTTTTGCAAGACTATTACCGGTATCTGTTTTGATTTCTTTAACCCTAAAAACTTCTTGAAATTAATTATGATTCATTACTGGAAAATATGACAGTCTTTGTTCCCTTATTAATGCTTATGGGCCTTTGAAACTGGATGAAAAGCATTATAGAGCGTCTTCAGGTCAGTGTTATTGGCTTCAGGTTTTCTAAAGTTTAATAATTGAATGTTTTTGGATGGTGACGTTGTGAACACTGATGTGATATCCCGCTCTACAGGACTCCTCATCCATTGATCTCAGCGGGGGTCTGCTGAAGTGCAGGGGGACAATAAGCCATGAACTCAACACATTGTTCTTTTGCCTGCTGAGTCAGTCATTTGTTCACTAGCGCAATTAAATGTTTCCCGGGCAACAGCGTAAAGGAGCGCACAAAAAATAACATTTGAAATATTCGGAAAATGCACGCATGCAAATATATCAGTATTTACAGTCAAAACAGTGTTATCCACTTTTTTTGAATTATAAAAAAAAAAGATCAAATTATATAACTCATTGTCTCTAAATTTTTATTGAATAACCAAGCATTGAAGTGTTTAAACTTATTGTTTATTAATTACGTCTGCTATTGAGACATTGTTTTATATAAACAAATGCTGCTTTTCACTTAGAAAGATTCAAAAAAACATTGTAGTAGTAAACATATTTTATTGAAATCAATGATGCGTGGACATAAAATATCATAACTCACATTGTTGGCAGAATCTGTTTAAAATGTGATGATAATACAACACTGGGTACTTTAAATGATTTAGAAGAAGATGTTTCCATTGGTTTTTGATGACAGGATATTGGCTTTCGCCACTGGTTTTCTTGTTATGGTCACAGACTCGACTATATGGGAAATGCATTGTGCAAACTCAATAACTCGTTTTAAAACCATTACTGGGCTTTGGAGTAAAAGGAAAAGTAAATGTCAATGAAACACCAGTAGAACACTTTAAACTGATGCACAATTTATAAAAAGAAATCGGATAAAGCATGCAGTCATCTTTTTCACATTTTTATATTGTATGCAGAATAGTGTAGAAGGTTATTGTATTATGAATACAAAAATAACTCATCTGGAATAAGAAAGGCCTTGTGCATGTTTTTATTTTACCCTGTTTCTAGTTGTTCCATGTGCTCTTACTGAATGGTCAATGTTATTTAGGGTTTAAAAAACCTCTAATATATCTATAACACTCAACAACACATACATCAGAAGGCAAAATACATGCGGCCAGTTCTCTATAAGACAAAATATATAATTACAAAGATTCTTATGACCTGATATTACAATGCATTTGATTATTATCTATAAATAATTAAGCGAGAAATATCAACTGTTAAATCCCCATCGGCAATATCCTACTTTCTCAGCAGCAGACATGCGTACTTAGTTATTACAACTTAAAATTAGTTGAGATAACTTAAAAATCCAACTTTACTAAAGCTAGCTAAACTTAATATTTTAAGTCAAGCACAAACACGTACTTTTAATAAGTCGAAACAAATTATTTCTTGAATTTTAAGTTGTGATAATCACAGCAATCCATTTTTTACAATGCAGAACATGCTAAAAAAAGCAAACATTCATGTGCGCGCGCAAACACACACAACACTGATGCAGAAACAGAAGGTTTAGTGACAGTTTTCTGAGTATTAAAAGTCTATTTGTTAGTAATTGTGCAAAGGCAAAAGGCAGCAGTGCTGAAAGAAAAACATTTACAGCTCTTTTTTTACACGTAGTATAGATAACTTGTAAATTAGTCAATAAACTATAAAAATGCTGGGTTATTTTAACCCAACTTTGGGTCAAATATGGACAAACCCAGCCATTGGGTAACATTTTTTAATGACATTTTCAACCCAACGTTTGTGTTTGTCCATATTTGACCCAAAGTTGGGTTAAAATAACCCAGCATTTTTAGAGTGTAGCCAAGAACACAAACATGGAATCTATTAACAAAAAAACAAAAACAAAAAAACAAACAAACAAACAAAAAAAAAATCGATTAAATATTTAAGTGCCACTTTCCATGCAGGGAAGCCTACACTAAAAATGCTGGGTTGTTTTAACCCAACGTTGGGTCAAATATGGACAAACCCAAACGCTGGGGTAAAAATGTAATTTAAAAAATGTAACCCAATGGCTGGGTTTGTCCATATCTGACCCAAAGTTGGGTTAAAACAACCCAGCAATTTTTAGAGTGTATAATGTCTCATTGCTTTTTAAAGACAGAGCTCAAATCCAACATTTTTGTAGGGAAAACTATTACCTAACAAACATGAAAACCTATAGAAACTGTACTTTGTAGCTGCGTCACATATTTTACCAAACCTTAATTGTAACTGTGACATCCCAATCATTTGGAAAAGTTGACTTTTACAAAGAATTGTGTTGACAATAACTACATTTGTCAAGCTCAGCCATTCAAACATGTTAGTAATCATGTTATTTTCAAGAATTTATGAGAAACAAAAGTTAACCAAGTCAACAATTGGTCCCAAACTAGCCAAATTTACAAGCCTGTAATACATATATAAGTGTTAATTTTATTTAAAAAATAAATATTTTATAAATAGTCCCCCTTTTGCACTGTAAAAATGAATATGCTTTATGTAATCAATAGAATTGTGGCAACAGATTACAAGCAATATTATTAATTAAATTAGAATCGAGCAATTAATCAAATTATTCCTTAAAAGTTAACCATTTAAAATGAGTAAAGTTTACCCCAAAAAATTAACAAAAAATCTCAGACAGATGTCAAAGATTAATTGAGAACTCTTTAATTTATATTACCATCATTGAAGACACATGATGCTAACAAGCAGAATCAAGGAAGGAGAAAACTGTCACCGATCACCATAATGATGACTTCAATTTATGTTTTTTTGTTGTTATTGTAAGTTTTACTCATTTTAAAATGGTTAACATTTAAGGAATTAATTTGATTAATTACTCAATCTTAATAAAATTGCTTGTAATCTGTTGCCAATTTTTTTTGATTAGATAAAGCATATTCATTTTTACAGTGTGTCCACTATTTGGGGAAAGTGGCATGTGCATTTTAACATTTTACATATTATAGACAGGATTTGAGTGAATGAATGAATGTTTTATAAAAGTATAAACCTGTGGAATGCCATCGTCTTTAGGGATTACAAACAGGAAATGGGAACTTCTGGGCTGCGGTGACTATTAAAACAGTTAAATGTGCTTCTGATCCACTAGTTCACGTCTTTGAAGACAGGAGAGCCGTTGGTAAGAGCGTCACACTTCACACGGGCTTTCTAATCTGATCAGCTCTAGCTGGTGCCAGCAGGGGCCACACACTCCTCACACACACACACACATCTGAAGAGTCTCCAAAGAGCTCAAGACACTTGGCTACCTGCTGCTCTTGGCAATACTTCCAAAGGCCGAGAGAGTAAAGAAAGGGGGAGTGAAGAGAAAAAAACATGAGAAGAGAGAAATAGGTATAAGAGGGGAGTTCACTGATTTTTCCTTTCGAGTCGAAACAAAGAGGGGATTTCATTTACGCGCAGGCGCCATGGAAACGCATTCGGTGTCCAGACCATAGTCTAAGATTACAGCAGGATTCGATGCATCTGAAACTAAATGCACAGTTCAATGCGACAGTGGAGAAGAGCAAACAGATTTCTGTGTTCTAGATTACAGTAAATGGAGGTTAGAGTCGATCCAGAGGAACCGATCTGACCTCAGGTTTGTTTTTCTCGATTATTCAGATGAAACATTTCACCCAAAATCACAAGGAAACAAAAACATATTTTTCATAAAGAAAATAAAGCCTACTATATTAGGAGGATATCTATTTTTTTCATGACATTTTTAAGGCACTGTAAACACCTGTTAATACTTTAAAAATAATGTAATATTATTTAGGGTATTAATAATATTATTTATAATTAGGGCTGTCAAAATGATTAATCGCGATTAATCGCATCCAAAATAAAAGTTTGTGTTTCCATAATATATGTGGGTGCACTGTGTATAATTATTTTGTATATATATAAACACACATGCATGTATATTTAAGAAAAAAATATATTATTTATATATAAAATATTTATATTTATATATAATATAAATTATATATAAATCCATATACAGAATATACACAAAAATATTTCTTAAATATATACAAGCATGTGAGTGTATTTATATATCTAAAATAATTATACACAGTGTCTCCACATATATTATGTAAACACAAACTTTTATTTTGGATGCGATTAATCGTTTTGACAGCCCTATTTATAATATTATTTATTTATGTATTATTTTATTAAATATTATTTATTTTATTAATAATAATTATATTAATATATTTTCTTCCTGGTTACACAACAATTAGGTCCAATTCAGATGTACGAGTGAATCGTACAAAAACAGGCCATTTACATCCACTATGATCAGAAGGAAAAGTGAAAATATTTTGCATAAAGAAAATAAAGCATGTTATTAGGATAATTAATTCATTTTAATGAAAAAAATACCTTCCCCTTTGCTTTAATTTTGTTTTTTTTTTGTCAACAGGTTCCACACAACTGGATTATGTTAACAAAACATAATTTGTTCATGTAACTTCAACATCATTATATTAGGTAATTTTAACCGACCCAGTTAAAGTAGTCTCAACGTGAATTTTTAAAGGCTTCCTGACATGATTTAGGCATTTTTTTATATTCATTCATCCATTTATATTTCATTTATTTTTTTAATGACAAATTCTAAACTGATGGACTATAGCTAGCCATTTGCTTACAGTAGCACATATTAATGTCTAAAATGATTTACATGCTCCTTCATCCAAGGCAATATCAGTCGACAGCTAAACAAAATGCTCCACTCTTCTCCACAATGGTAACCCACTGTAATTTAAATGGTTTAATAATTCGTATAAGTCTTCGCCTTTTCTAAAAAAAAAAAAAAGATAAAATAACACTTAATTTTAACATTTATTCTCTCTTAATTCAACCATATGCAATGCATGCTGGGAACTAACAAGCACCGCCCAGTTTCAGTTAATGCAACACAAATCAATCATGCAATCCAACACAAACGGATTAAGTAAACTTAAATTGTACGTATATTTAAGCAGATTGAACACAATCAAATTAAGTTTGTGCAAAATATCAGTTGTCTCGCATTTTACTGCCACCCTCTGGATGTACAAATTTTTTACTTAACATAAACGGTTTGTGTTTGGACAGCGCGTTAGGATTTTGTACTGTTACTTACATAGACCTTAATAGAAAAAAAACATTTCAAGTCAAAAACACACAATTATTATAAGTAAACTAAATATAAATATATTATGTAAAGTGCACAACCTTCCTCGTTCACGTTTTTGAGTATAGATTTAACGTGGTACGTCTTCATATATACAATAATATCATATTAGTTTTTGTCATGTAGGAAATGTGCTTATTTGCCATGAAAAAAAAAACATTCTCAAGATAATATAAAAATAGGCTTCATTTACTTTGAACAAAAAAATATTTTGATCTTGGGGCGAAATGACACACATACACGCAGGTATGCATAAGCGTGTAATTGTGTGTGTTTATTTATGAAAATATGTATGTGTGAAATGATTGTTAGACTAGGCATAACACTATGCCATTATACCCAATGATATTTCTTTTAAAAACATTAAAAATTTCATGATTGAAAGAGTAAAGCTTTCAAACAGAACATCCAAAACTGCTGCAATTAATGTCGATTCTCAGGACAACAAAGACTTATTAATGGCAGAAACGAATGATGACCTCCTTTATTTTCCTTTGCAGGATTAGATTAGGATCGCCTGTAGAAAAATAACCCCTGGTTTCACAGACAAGGCTTAAGCCTAGTCCCAAACTATAATGCACTGAGCTGTTTTAACTCAAATAAACTTGCACTGAGATACTGAGATTAAAATATGTCAGTGCCTTTATTTTGTCTCAGGATGCACACCAATAATGTTTTAAGGCACATTTTAAAAAGCTGCCCTGATTGAACTATGGCATAATCCTGGATTTATCAATGCCATGTCTGTGAAACCGGGCACAAATGTCTGTTTTTGTAGTAATTCCTCAAATTAACTCACTAAATCAACGGCCATTTTAAGTTAAAGTCACCAATGCCACTTCAATCTTTCTCTATTCTGCTATGCAACATCAATTCCCAGTGGATATTTTCCCTTAGGAATGTCACAAAGAGAAATATAATAGATTATATAACTGGAAAATTAATAAAATATATGTAATATATAGCTAGTTTGGTGCAAAGAATGCTTTAAATCTGTAATAAATACAAGAATTTGCTTATGCATTAATTATAGGGCTGTCAAACGATTAATCGCGATTAATCGCATCCAAAATAAAAGTTTTTGTTTACATAATATATGTGGGTGCACTGTGTATAATTATTTTATATATATAAATACACACACATGCTTGTATATATTTAAGAAATATGTTCATGTATACACTATATATAGATTTATATTATATATAAATACAAATATTTTATATATAATTAATATTTTTTTCTTAAAAATACATGCATGTGTGTGTATTTATATATATATACAAAATAATTATACACAGTGCACCCACATATATTATGTAAACAAAAACTTTTATTTTGGATGCGATTAATCGTTTGACAGCCCTAATTAATTATCAATTTTTGTATGTGTATGTATACACACACACACACACACAAAATCAATTACACTTTAAAGCATGCCAATACAATATTAAAAGCAAAAGCTATATTTGTTGATGGTTAGCCTTGCTAATAAAATGACAAAATGTGTTCTTGAATATAACAAAAAAATATTAAAAGTGATAATTAAAATAAGCTTTCTGGAAATCCATCTTCCAGTATATCTCAATATACAATGCACGGATTCTGCAATAAATATATTATCCTTAGAAATATTCAAAATATAAGACAATATAAGTAGTGTTACTTTTCCTAAACAGAAGTTTATAGTTATAGTTTGGAGATCAGAATCTACCCAAACAATGAATGAGCACCATAACCCTCAAGAGAGACACTAAAGTCATGCCTTTGGAAGAGGAGCGTTTCTCACATCACCACGAGACGTTAAAGCCATGGTGTGTGTGTGTGTGTGCAGTCTCTATCCTACGACAAAGAGCTCTAGCATTTGATGTTTGACGTGTAGCTTCGAGGAGCCGGACTTCAGGTTGACGTTAGGAGTCCCCCTTAAGCTGAAGATATGTGTCCCCGATGGGTGCCGGACACTCACCCTGAGCCGCCTCACCTCATCTGATCCGGATCGGTCATCGCAGGTTTAGAGACAGGGTGACAGCCAGGATGACACTGGTTAAGATGCAGAATGGAAGCCAGGTCTTCAGCAAGCCAACGCAACTGTAGGAACACAGAACCACATAATCAATAATTCTGTCATCATTTACTCTGTCATCATTCTTTGCACCAAACTATTGTTACCAGCTGTGCATATTACATATATTTAATTCATTTTCCAGTTATATAACCTATTATATTCCTATTTGTGACATTCCTAAGGGAAAATCTAGGCTGGGAATTGGCTTTATCCACTGAGAATTGATGTTCCATGGCAGAATAAAGCAAGATTGAATGCATCGGGTTGGCATTGGTGACTCAAGTTGTTGTGGGGTCGAGTTGTCCAGCTGTAGGGCACCATTGACTTCCATAGTATGGAAATAAAATACTGCCCAAAAAACTGTTTGGTTACCAACATTCTTCAAAAAAATCTTCCTTGGTGTTCAACAGAACAAAAACATTTATACAGGTTTGATACAGTATAATGTGAGTATGATGACATTTTGGGTGAACTATCCCTTTACGAACAATCTTAAGAAATAAAAGTTTTATCTGAGTTTTTTGAAAAAAAAAAAAAAATACATATATATATATATATATATATATATATATATTCTTAGCTTTTTTCTTGAGTTAGAAAATTAAAATTTTATTTTGTGAATCTGGCCCCAGATCTCTACATGGTTCAATTCTCTTTTAATATTAAAGGACATTAAAGGATTTTACACTTAACCCTCAGGTGCTCTTCGTTTCAGAGTCACACTTGTTATCTTCCCGGTCAAAAGTGACCGGACACCGAAAAATTACATTTCCTCCATCCCAGTAAAACCGATGCAATTTATTTTTGTTTTATAATATTTATTCTTTGTAATTTAGTGTTTTGAGACAATTCGATTGAATTTATTAATATTTATGCAATATTCATGGTCTATTTTGCCATGGGAATATATATATATTTTTTTCTATATATATATATATATATATATATATATATTATTTTTTTCAAAAAATTATTAATGCAGTATTTTAGTTTAATATAGAGTCTAGGCCTTCAGAAATTTTTTTTTGAAGAAAATTAGCACCATCTTGTTATAGTATAGAGAAAAAGCGTAGTATCATGGTGTAACCACTAGATGGCATGTACAGCTCTCTATGGAGAAGCATGTGAATTCCCCAGATGTTTATGAACACATTTTTTGTTTTTTGGTGGATTTGAATATATAGTTGAAAAAAAAAACGTTTTTAGTTTTTTAAACGTTTTTAAAAAATTTTAGTAAAAAAATGTAAAAAAAAAATAAATAAATAAAAATTTGTGAATTTTTGTGTTTTTGTCAATTTCCCATTCATTTCCTATGGGTCGGTCATTTTTGACCAAAGACTACAAGTGTGACTATTTTTTTAAGACCACTTAGCATGCTCAGATCATGACCTCAATTTTTTTGTGTGTTCACATACATAATGCCATAAAAGTCACCAAGTTTCATAACATTCCGATGAAGCTGTGATTTTTAGAAATTCAAAACAGAAAATTTTTCGGTCAGAAATGACCGAAGAGCACCTGAGGGTTAAAGCCCTGTTTAAAGATTTTAAACTTTAAAATCAATTTATTAAGTTTTAAATTTGGACATATGATGCTGTTCCGAAAATCCTTCATAAATGGCATTATACTTTAGTTTACAAAGATGTGAAACTGATATGCTCACACACAAATCACTGCAAAAGATGCTTTCAGACAGGTTGCTTAATTTTCAATGCTTTTAAATGTACTTTTAAGTAGAATTTTCAATTTGCCATTTTTACAAAGTGCACTTTTCTAAAAGTGTACTCGAGAATCAGTCATGAAATTTAAAGGTTAAATCCAAGGTGAAAAAGGTGAAATCGCATTAGATTTCCCTGACCATTGGTTAATTTGATAATATAAGAGTAGAATATGCTGCAAAATTAGAATATGTTGCAAATTGAACCAGACCTCATGCTGATAGTCGAAACTCTGGCCGTCTACCTACCAATTACTCTATATTCTGATGCAACCACAACAATGTGCTTCTACAAGTTAGAGGACAAAATAGCTGCATCATGAGTTCATACCAGCAGTTCCTTTCAGTGAGTGACAGTAGACTTCTCGTAATAGACAGTGATGGATGCACACTGCACACTTAGGGCCAGGAGAAACATGCCCTCAATGCAACGCTTTCAATTACACCTGGGTGCCAGTGGGAGACGCCATGACAGTCTATCCTTGCGTGATTCCCTCTCACTCCCTTGGGGTCAATGCACATATTTGGTGTTCTCAGAAATAAATAGTAGTGTCTGAAGCAACCCCTTATTAGACTTGAGTGGGCAGCTTCAGGTGCCACCCGAAACAGAGCACTGTCCAATCTCAGTCCCATAATTACGGATAGGATTTAAAATTGAATTTAGGATCTAAAATGAAGAGTAATACAAACAATGAAAAGCTCAAAAACACAAGCATGAGGCGCATTCTACTAATGATGCACTATTTTTTATGACCTCACTTGAATCTGAAAGGCTAACTCATATTTGCAAGCAACAGTGTGAACGTGCACTCGATCTGGATTAATCTCACCTGACGTGTTTGCCGTGAATGAGTGACAGCAGGCAGAGGTTGACCATATTCCACGAGGTGCTGTTGTCATAGCGCATCAAGTTCAGCGCCATGGCAACATGCGAGTGACAATTGTCACAACAAAGGTTGTGCTGGAGGGATATAAACAGCAGGACGCTCAAAGAATCTGGATTTCAACACTTTTAATGCGAAGTAGAGAAGAAACACGTATATTACCATTCTCTGTTTATACTCTTCTGATGCATTGTGAACGGCTGTGTCCCAGGCGTTAGATCCACTACTGGCATGCACTTTACTTACATCTAACATCCAGTACCTGGGAATAAAGCAGATAAATACTGATGCAATGAAGCACATGTATTAGGACAAGCCTAACCCCACAATGCAGTTGAACAAGCCAAGTCATTTCCATTTTTGGCCGACCTTAATTTGTGTAATTTGGTGGGTCATGAATACTTTCTTGTTTTCCAACTTAATATACTAGTAGCAAGCCATTCACAGGTTGATTCTCAACAAAAACAGTGATGTTTTGAGTATGCTGAGCAACATTGACTCACCTTGTTGGTCGTCCAAACGCCATGTTGTCTTCCTGCAAGAGCAGCGAAATAGATTGTTACACTCTGTGTGTGTGTGTGTGTGCAATGAGACATCTAACAACAACAAAACCCAAAGCCGATGTGTGTTTAAAAAGAATTAAAAAATTAAAAAAAAATTTTTTATAACATATGGAAGCTTGTTTCCACCATGGATACATTTAAAAAAAAAAAAAAAGACTTATCAAAAAATTGTGAGTTTAAGTCTCAAAATTCAGACTTTTTTCTTAAGAATTGTGAGACATGGACTAATCATTACAAAAAAAAAGTATGAATTATGAGATATAACTCGGATTTGCAAGAAATACAAGTCAGTATTGCAAGATATGAAATTTAGAATTGCAAGAAATGAACGCGGAATCGTAAGAATTAAAAGTCGGAATTGCGAGAAATCACCTTAGAATTGCAAAAGAAATAAAAGTCAGAAATGTGAGAAATTATCTTGGAAGAAACAAAAAATGAGAGATAAAAAGTAGCTAATAGATTTACTTGCGAGTTTCTATCTCACACTTCTGGTTTTCCTTGCAAATTCAAGTGTATGTCAAACAATTCTGATAAAGAATGTCTGAATTGCAATGTATCAATGTCTGAATTGAATTGCAATGTTTAAAACACAATTCTGAGAAAAAAATAAGAGAGAAAAAAAATATAAACACATCAACAAGCAAAATAAACGTAAATAAAAATAATTATGCAAAATATACTGATCACATGTAAATTGATAATTGGTAAATTTATAATGTAAACCAATTGTAAACAAACATCAAATTCACTATATATATATATATATATGTATGTATAATCAGATATAAACAGTGACAGTGAATTGTGAGATAAAAAAAATAGTCACAATTAGCCTACTGTATTTTTTTTTCTGTGACAAAAAAAAAAAAAAAAAAAAAAGTCCATACATATCCCTCTTTCCGGACAGATATAATTGTAAATTGATGCCCGTGGGATCCAGTATTCCTGAGAGATGTATATTACCTGGAGCTATCCGTTAACATGCCACTCAACTCAAGTGTGTTTCCTGAAATCAGCCATCTTTGCTTATGGCAGCTCAACTCTCTGCCAGGCCATGTGACTAATGACTGCAGAGCTGACATCATGATGACCGCACTAATTGCCTGACAGCACCACAAGACCAATGGCAACAAAAGCCCCTTCAATAGCAACTGTAACAAAGTCTATTCAAATCCATGACATGCTTTAAGCAGCACCACACACTAAAACGGCATCTAAAGTAACGTATAATGAAATATTAGTGTTTTAAATATTGCTTTGTCAAAGTTCATTGGACATTTTGGACTTGGATATCTTGTTTATATATATATATATATATTTGATTTAAATACAATGATATTTTGTCTTGCACTCACTCTTAGAAGAAATGGTTCTATTTAGAACCAGAAATGGTTCCATCCCCCGCTTCATATATGGAACTCCAAAATGGTTCTATATAGAGCCATTTTTTTGGTAAAAGGTTCTATTGGCCAAGTATGGAACCCCAGGGTTCTATATAGAACCCAGAGGAACCCTTTTTTTAAGAGTGTATAGAACCTTTTAGGGGTTCCAAATATGTAGCGCTGATAGAACCTTTTAAAGTTCTATATAGAACCTTTTCTTCTAAGAGTGCTGGATGATTTTTGCCCTTGTTTATACTTAAAACAAGTACAAATTCTTTAAATCCAGAATAGAAAGACAAAATTAAATTTAAAGATACATTAATCTTTTGGACCTTGAGCCATTTGGACCCCATTGAAGTCCATTATATGGAGAAAAATCCTGGAATGTTTTCATCAAAAACCTTAATTTCTTTTCGAATGAAGAAAGAAACACATGGACATCTTAGATGACAAGGGGGCGAGTAACTTATCAGCAAAAGTTTTTTATTAAAGTGAACTACTCCTTTAAAATCTTTAAAAAAAAACAAAACAAAATGTTGGTAACCAAACAGTTTTGGTGATCATTGATTTGCATTGTATAGACAAAAAAAAAAATCTACTTTTAATGCTTCACCAAAAAAAATAATATATTTTTAATTATTTATATTTATAAAAATTATTAATAATTATTTATAAAAATTATTAATATTCCTATTTTCGATTTTTTGCAGTGTTCAGATTTGATACGCTCTCTAGATCAGTACGCAACTGCTTAACAACACCCTAAAAAACAAGCAATGTGGTAAAAGACACAAGCAACAACGAAGCAATATCTCAGCCTGTGCAAATGTGCAAGCGTCATATACATAATCAGTTTAGGAATTTGTAAAACTCTTGAACTGACGGTGAACTGAGCTCAACCCACTTCTCCCGCTCGCTCCACACGCGAGACGCGTCCTAGTCCCTGTCAGCCGCAAGAGGAGTTAAGTGCAGCAGATTGTAGTGCACTTCAACATATCACCGCAGGTCAAGTAACCACATCCTCTCATGTTACCGGCCCTGCTCTACCCAAGACATTTCACTTCTGCTGCTTTCTGACGGAGATCTGCTTAAAGGAGAAATGGCCAGACCTGCTTTGGTACTATGATCAATTTAACTTTTGCTTGGACAGCTAGTTCAAATTAGTTCAGGATTCTTATGAACAAGCGCTCGGATCTATTTTGTAGTTCCATTTAATACCAAGTGCATTATGAGATAGAGTTGCCCTGACGGTGAACTCTCTTTTTTAACAAGAAGAATCCCGAGAACATTACAATTATCGGGACAGAAAGCCCACGGAGCAGAAGGATGGAGGTGTGGCTTTCAGTCCTATTACAGACAAGATTCCTCCTCGGCTCTGCGCCTCTATAGATTTTTCTGTTGGAAATCACAGGATGTGCTTGTGCAGGGTCACTGAGGAAGTTGGTGGCAAATAAACTCCCAGAAAAAAGGTACAAAAGCTGTAACTGGGCTGTACCTTTTCAAAAGGTACACTTTTGTACCCAAAGGCTGCATATTGGTACCTTAGTGGTACATATTAATATCTAAAATGTACATATTAACACCTAAAATGTACATTTTAGTACCTAAAATGTACATATTAGCACCTGAAATATACATATTAGGACCTAAAATAGACATATAAGCTCCTGAAATAGACATAGCTCCTGAAATAGACATATTAGCTCCTGAAATGCACATATTAACACCTAAAATGTACATATTAGCATCTAAAATGTATATATTAACACTAAAAATGTACAGATTAGCACCTAAAATGTACATATTAACAACAAAAATGTACATATTAGCACCTAAAATGTACAGATTAGCACCTAAAATGTACATATTAGGACCTAAAATAGACATTCTAGCTCCTGAAATTTACATATTAACACTAAAAATGTACATATTAGCACCTAAAATGTACATATTAACACCTAAAATGTACATATTAGCACCTAAAATGTACATATTAACACTAAAAATGTACATATTAGCACCTAAAATGTACATATTAGCACCTAAAATGTACATAATAACACCTAAAATGTACATATTAACACCTAAAATGTACATATTAGCACCTAATATGCACATATTAGCACCTAAAATGCACATATTAGCACCTAATATGCACATATTAGCACCTGAAATGTACATATTAGCTCATAAAATGTCCATATTAGCACCTAAAATGGACAAAAGTTTACCTTTAGAAAAGGTGCAGCCCCAGTGACAGCTTTTGTACCTTTTTTTCTGAGAGTGTATTGAACTTTCCAGCGATTTCTAGTGGAAGCTGAAACAATCCACTTATGAACGGAACTTATAGCAAATGATAGAGACCTTTATCTAGAGGAACGTTCTTCGCTGAAACCAGGAAGAATCTTTATATGTCAACAAAAGGTTCTTTGACATTGTTGAGGTCAGACAGGAACAAAGTCTCCACAGGTCATTTATAACACAGCAGTAACAAGCCTCCAAGGGCTTCCAACAAGCTCATTGTTGCCAGACTGAAAGAGATCCAAAGCATGTAGTGCGAGATTTAAACCAGCTCAACTTGGACATTTTCCCAATTTTACACTCAATTCATGCAATATGGCAACCGTGGGCATGCATTCTCTCTGCACTTCATGGCAAACATGTTCATTGAAGATCAGAGAAAGGAACTTGTCAATTTAACAGCATATTTTTATTATGGAAATACTTTCAATTGAATTTGACCGTACTGTCAAAACAATCAGTGTTGGTTGAGGATGCATTAATCATTCAGGATTGCCTGGCTAATAAAAAATAGCCCAATCACAGCCAAACCAATCCCAATCATGTTCTGCGAAAATGATAAAAAAATATTAAAAATATTTTCATTTACGCTCCGAGGATGAACAGAAGTCAACAACATAACGAGGGCTTGGAGCCGGAGGGGCGTAAGTGGCTTTTAACAAACTTTACAGGAGAGACAAAACAAAATTTTGCATGCAATTAATCGCGAGACAGCCCTACTGTTGCGATTTTGGGGTCAACTATCCCTTTAAAACCCGGAAAATTAATACTTGGGATTTTCGTGCATCTAGAAAGCTTACAACGGACAAACGACAAACAATATTTTTACCTTTCTAATGTTACCTGATAAAATGTGCATTACAGAATGTATGAAAAATAATTTTTTAGTGGGACTATTTTAGCAATTTTATTTTTCGAGAGTATTGAATAAAAAAGTCAGACAGACATACCTTAGATCATGTTATTATATCTAGACATTGTCCTTCTGTTCATTGTAAAATGTAATAGGAATTGTGTGCTTTCTCTGAAACAGGTGATGTGCAATTTGTATTTAAAATATCCATTCATGACATCCACTTTCTCATGCATTCTTGGACAGACAAATCACACTTACTGAGACAAAGTATGGACCTGCAAAATCACGGATCACTCCGGTGGAGGTGCAGATGCCCATATGGCCAATGAATGGAAAAAGCCATCTGAAAGGGGAAAAACAAACAATGGGATAAATGAAAACACGTTACATTCTGTTTTATTGGGAAAAAAATATTTTTTGCCCCACAGGAAGATTTATTTTGCATTTTCATAATTTTTTGTTTTATTTTTATAACTATATTATTTTAGTTTTTAATTTTTATATTTTATTAAAATATTTATATATGAATATAACTTTTAGGAGTACACTACCACACCTAGGGGCCGATTCAAAAACGGCAAAATTCAGAGTTATGATTGGTCACATCGCCTGTCAATCAAACGAATGGTGAATTTTATGGGGTCTAATAAAATAAAATTACCACAACAACAAAAAAATCTTGCATCGCACATTTTTTGCAGTGTCTCTGATGACTCCTGTTCTTTCTTTTATTTATTTATTCTCATATTATAATAAAGAAGAATTTAAGACTAAGGTTAAGAATTTAAATTAAGTGAGACAGATCTAGACTTAAAGGGATACTCCACTTTTTTTCCACTCCCTCAGAGTTAAATTGAGTTTTATTCTTCTAAATATCAGAAAATCGGCTGAATGGATTAGAAAATGGTAAAACTCAACTGTTTAACTCTGGGGGAGTTGTAAAAAGAGCCTATTTCCAAAAAAAAAAAAAAAAAAAAGTGGACTATCCCTTTAAGGTCTGTGGTTAACAAGCTCAATATATTATTTTTAAACATTAAAAACATCAATAACACCCCCATGTAATTTTGTCTAAGCTGTTCCTGATGTCAGGGACATTAAACATTAGCATAACACAAAATTAACCCCTGCAAGACTTGACCGGCAAACTCAAAATTGTTCACATACACTTGTGTGTGTGTGTGTCTTGGGAACACAGCTAAGAGAGTGCACAGCTTGATGCTGGAGAGTGCCCTTTTCAATATCATACACATGGCCAAAATCCAGCTTTCCCTGGACAAAGGAAGAGGATTTCACACTAGACCAAAATTCCCATCAAAGTAATTAAAAAAAAGGTATTATCAACAGGGATATCAGGGGTGTAATATGAATAACAGTATGAATATCCTGGATAAAACAGCCCCAGTGGAGTTACGAAGTGGAGTAGGGCATACGCCGGTCCTGTCCATGTGCCTATTTATCAGAGCAAGCTGCTGACCCAAATACAGGAGACAAACAAAACAAGAGGAAAGGAACTCTCACACCGAGATCATCTGCAGTGGAAGACGCCAGGGGACAGGTCTAAGATCAGCTGTAATCAGTCTAATCTCAGCAAATATGATTATTAGGGATGGGCAACGATTAATCGCATCCAAAATAAAAGTTTGTGTTTACATAATATATGTGTGTGTAGTGTGTATAATTAATTTGTATATATAAATACGCACACATGCATGTATATATTTAAGAAATATGTGTTATTAATATATCAAATATTTATATATAATATTAATTGTGAATAAATATATATAAAATATATACATGCACATATTTCTTAAATATATACATGCATGTGTGTGTATTTATATATACAAATTAATTATACACACTACACACACATATATTATGTAAACACAAACTTTTATTTTGGATGCGATTAATCGTTGCCCATCCCTAATGATTATTAGAAGGAGTTTTTTGTATTCTGATCCCAGATGAGAACATAATAAGTGCCTCCTGTTGATGTTAGAGAACTTAAGTATATATATATATATATATGCACCCACATATATTATGTAAACACAAACTTTTATTTTGGATGTGATTAATCGTGATTAATCGTTTGACAGCCCTAATTTATTCATAGAAGTTGATAATTTGATTATTGATATATTTCATCATCAGCATATTATGATTAACGAAATAAAAATTGCGATTAATAAACTTTTTTCATTTAGCTAAAAATTATATTTTTGACCATAGGCTACTTTTATTGCAAACACATTCTATTTTAGTAAATATCGTTTTAGTAGAATATAAAGCTGAGTTGTATGGACTAGCTAGGCTACTTTTTGTCATTTTTGGAGCAGCTCCAGTCTCCATCAACTCTTAATTGTTTCAGATTCAAAGAGTGTGATCATCATTCTTATAAATACTTCCAAGAACGAACGTGTGCTCGGTGTTCGAATCTAAATGTTGTGTTCCGGGTAAAGAATTGCATGTTTGGAGCAACATTTTAATTTCATTCTAGGAACTAATCCTTGCCAGGAAAACTAGTTCAAATGGCAAATCAGTTTCAGTTCATGTTCATCAACAAACGATTTGACTGCTGTCAACGCGACGCGACGCGACGGAACGCTGCGATATCAACAGGGGATCGGTCCATATCGCCTCAATGACGCTTGCTGGTGTAATGTTTGATTTGTACTGCATCCATGATAAACACAAACCTCTTTTACACGGGACTGAAACGCTTTCAACACATTGACATGAAGCAAAAGCAACAGTGGAGGCGAAAATCACTCACGATAACACGGGGATTGGCGTCCATACAATACAGTAGGGATAGCGGCTTATGCTCGGGTCTATCCTCTCAAACGCTATGTTATAATTCTTCATGGTCTCAGCATCCGCCATCACCAGCTGTGAGAAATCAACTTCATTCGTTCCGCTTCCTGGACGCTGCAGCGCGCGCTGCCGACACGCGAGGCGCGTTTCCGGGGTCCTCTGTCGGCCACTGCAGACCTCACACTCTATGGTAGTTAGTTGGCTACTACTAACCATTATGCGAGGACTTATTTGACAAGAATATTCAAATATATGAGTAAAATAAGTGATTTAACTGATCTGAGCATTATGTCGGCTGTAGCCTAGCCTAGCCTTTAGTTTAAGATAAATTTAGAAGTTAACGAAACATTAGCTTATACTGTTGGCAAATGATGATCTATAAGTAAAAATATACAATTTTTAATTGCTTTCTTCTTTATACTATAGGGTAGACTGTAAAAATAAATAAATCGGCTTAGATAGCTAATTATTGTTAGCCTGACTTCATCATACACTCTCAGAAAAAAGGGTACAAAAGCTGTCACTGGGGCTGTGCATTTTCAAAAGGTACACTTTTGTACCCAAAGGCTGCATATTGGTACCTTAGTGGTACATATTAGCACCTAAAAAGTACATATTAGTAACTAAATGTACATATTAGGACCTAAAATGTACATATTAGCACATAAATGTACATATTAGCTCCTGGAATGGACATATCACCTAAAATGTACTTAGCACCTATAATGTACATATTAGCACCTAAAATGGACATATTAGCTCCCAAAATGGACATATTAGCACCTAAAATGTACATATTAGCACCTAAAATTGACATATTAGCTCCTGAATGGACATATTAGCACCTAAAATGGACATATTAGCACCTAAAATGGACTTATTAGCTCCTGAAATGGACATATTAGCACCTAAAATGTACATTTTAACACTTAAAATGTATATATTAGCACCTAAAATGGACAAAAGTTTACCTTTTGAAAAGGTACAGCCCCAGTGACAGCTTTTGTACCTTTTTTTCTGAGAGTGTACTCATATTCACGATTGTTGTATTGGAGTTGGATTGTTTGTACTTCATTTTGTGAATGAATCTTCCATATATAATACAAAAAAAAATCACTAATTGTGTTGTCTTGACTTTAATAAAGATATGATGAGAGAGGCTCAATTCGAACATCTACTTTGTGGAAAATGTTTGATTACTTACTTATACATGAATATTTAAACAATGTAATTCAATATAGCCCACTTAAACTTGCAGCATCTGATCCTTTAGTAAGTTATAGATCAATTAACCTCAAGTTTTCCCTCAGTGCTGCTGTATATGGATTGTAAGAGGATCAGGCTAGAGGAGGAGAGAGGCTCTGCAGCCATATGTCCTCCTCACTGGCCCCCATTAGACCTGACAGGTGATGTATGGTGCGCATGGCAAAAACAAACTACTCAGCAAAAGCCAGCGTACAGTGATAAATGAAGGCATGGCGACACAGATACTGTAGGCTCATTATGGCCGAGCTGAGGGAGTTCTCTTGCAAAATGCCACTTCAATTTCTGCCCACATCCCACCCAATTAGGCTAGAAGATGCAGGTGTAGTGTCTACACACATCCGCTTCATAAAGTCCACTTACAAAATGACAATTTTTCCCTTTATGAGATTGCAAATGATCTCCAAATATTTGCCTTTGCTTAAAAAAATCCACCTTTTCACCTCCCGGAGTGCTTGAATGTCACAAAAACCATTTCTTGGTCACAGTTTATGCCTATAGAATTTGTAGTTCCCATTATTCAAGATTCTTATTGCTTCATAATCCAAAATAGAATTACTAAATTAAATTAATGAATTAATGAATTAATTAATTAATTGGTAATGCTAGTCTTAAAAGATCCTTAGTCAGCCTACTATGCAAAATAAATGTAATAAAGTAAAATAAATGAATGAAATTGGAATTCGATTCTTAAAATAGTTTTTATGTATAATGAAAAAAAATACAAAAGTAAAATTAATTAATTAATTATTCATTTGATTCTTAAAAGATTTTTTATTACTTTATCATGGAAAATAAAAATACTAAAGTGTAACAATTAAAAAAAAATCACATGCAGAACGAAAACTACCATGAATATGATAATAATTTAATGTTTTTTCTGTATTATAATTAGAATAAGATTTTGTGTTTTGCATTAGGTCAATTAGACATTACTATTATTATTATATTTAACATTCCTAATGAAAAAAAAAAGTTTTGCAAGATCATTTTTTATATACAACGTTAATTTGCATATACACTCACCTAAATGACTGACATTCTAACATTGGAGTTCAGTTGATTGTCTTAACCAGGACCACATCTCTAAATGCGTTAAAGCAACTGCCATGTGATTGGTTGATTAGATAATTGCATTAATGAGAAATTGAACAGGTGTTCCAAATAATCCTTCAGGTGAGTGTATATATTGCTGTTTTTTTATTTTATTTTATTATTATTATTATTTTTGTAGAATCAGTCATATTATTATAGAGTTTTTGTCATGCAGAAAATAAAGTTAATAGGATCATTGTGTTTGATGTGATGAGCTGTCCTGCAGAACGAGTCCCTGGAGCCTCTGCTGCCCTTTGCTTTGAGTGATTTGCTATAGCATTGTCTTCTTGGTGGGCGACACACAGATCTCTCTAGGGGAACATCCATATTTCTATGCCTTAAAATAATAAGCTTCAGCTCTAAAAGTATGACATCTCGACCATATGTAACAGAGGTTAATGTAGTCCCCCTGCTGGCTGTTTCACACTGATGTCTGTAATGAGCGCTGTGATAGATTATAATTACATTCCTTCAGTGAGAAACAACGATAAACATCAGTGAAGTCTCTAGAGAAGTGGATGAAGAAAACGTCAGCACATTATCAGTGTAATGAGGGCTCGTTCTTACACGGAATGAATTTAACCAGGCTTTTAGTTTTTAGTTTGGCAGTTTATTTATGATAATTGTAAAGTAATGCTGCAATTACCAGGCAAATATTACATTTTTTTACTTTTCATTTAACTGGATTGTAGTAATGCACACACACACACACACACACACACACACACACACACACACACACACACACACACACACACACTATTCACTGCAAGCTTCTATTACCAAGACAAATGAATTGAGTGTGTAAACATACTTGGCACACACTAAAAAATGCTGGGTTGTTTTAACCCAATTGTGGGTAAAATATGGACAAACCCAGCAATTGGGTTAAAAATGTAATTTAAAAATGTAACCCAAAGGCTGGGTTTGTCCATATTTTACCCATAATTGGGTTAAAACAACCTAGCATTTTTTTTAGAGTGCAATAATTCATAATCATTCTGATTTTGTAGGCTGTTTTATTGCAATTTCATACTATTATGGTGTCATTTGCTTAATCTTGCATCTTCAGGTCTGGTGACCTTTAAATTATTATAAAATAATGTTTACCCTCTGTAAAAATAAATAAATAAATAAGGTGCATGATAAATACAGCACCTCGCTGTACTTATGATCAGGTTTTATGAGATTATGGCGACCTCTAGCGGACCTCACCTTTTTTTTGTTTTACAATCGCTAGGACACATTTATGAATACTTTCAAAATTGAATTTATGTTAAATGTGCACTCAGTAACTAAGGAACTGACCTGTTTTCCTTAAACCCATCAGGTTGTGTTTTCTGAATAAACAGGGGTCAGTCTTCTTCAGAGAGTTTGATGGGAAGCAGAGGATCAGTACTCGTCTCTCTCTCTGTGACAAATAAACATTAAATTGTGAGAAATGTGTTTTAAAAATATTTTGCTCATGAACGCATCTACATTAGCCTTATAAATCATCAATTTTGTGTATGTTGAGAAGTCAGTGTAACCCAAACCCCCTTATTAATCAGCATAGATATGCTGCATGTGTTGAGCCATAGGGGAGCGCGGTAAACATGATTTAATGACTCGTAAACGTAAGTACAACATTGATGGCCTAAAGACACGAAACAAGCGGTTTGTGTGAGAAAACAAACAGTATTAATTTCGTTTTTACCTCTTTGTCAACAGCCGTCGAAATGATCTAAATCAGATGTCCAACTGAACCGTCTCCAGAAGTTCCGCCGGAAGTGATCTCTTGTGCTGCAACGTCACGCGTTGTTTACATGAAGATTTCGGAAGTTTTAGCTTTCACTAAACATATTTAGATATATCGAAATCGTCTTCCATTGCGATTTCCCGTATATCTAAATATGTTTAGTGAAAGGTAGACTTGGAAATATATTATGAAGGTTGAAAAGTTACACCGACGGTAACCCGGATGAGCGGCCATTATGGAGGCGCTCGGATGTAAACAACAGCATGGACTGCACTGTGTATGCACTACAGAACACACTGTTACACTAAAAAACACAGAAAAAAAAACTTGTGGTAGGTGCGAAATCATATAGAGAAGGACTTACCAAGCAGGAGGGAGCGCAATATTCTGACAAACTAAAGTTAATATGTGGTAAAGGTCCGAACGAGCTAGCTTCTCTAGCCCTACTGCAATTCTTCCTTCTATTTCTTATTCCGACATTGGCTACGCTCAGATTGTCATTTCAAAAAGCACATGAAATCCGTTTCAAGCTACATACATCCATATGTGGTTTGAAATCCTATTCAAATACCAGTACATACGCCTCAGTCTGAACGATCGGATTTCGGCTGGTAACGTTATGTGACTGTTTATGGTATAAGCGGGGAAATATTTTGCTAATTTTTTTAATTCAGAAATTTTAAACATTAGATATTTTATGGCCAGTGACAGAGAACCCTGAAAGCAGTGTAAAAAATAATAATTCAAAAGCCACATCTTTAATGCGACTAAACCGAAGATCAGCTGTAAAGTGCATGTTGCGAGTGTGAAAGACAATATTCAGCTAAATTAGTTCTCCAGATTAGTGATGAATATTGTTGTATTCTGGATTCTGTCTAGAGCCCGACCGATAGAGGATTTTGAAGGCCGATACCGAAATATTTGTTGGTTTTAAAGGGTAAAAAGTTGTGCAGGACTTTTTATCTATATATTGGATAAAATGAGTATTGGTTGGATGCGAGGAGTTTAAAAAGAGAGACTGATGTCAAGTAGTTTCATTTTAATGAAGGATGTACCGAGACCTGCAACATCTATTGAGAAACACAAGGAGACAGTAAAGAACAAAAACTCATGAAACCAAGTTAAGTGTGTCTATGTTGGGAGTTTATTTAGTCCATGGTGCTATATTGTACATTGTCTTTTTTTTCAGTGATGGCAAAAAAACAAACAAAAACAAACAAATGTGCGATGAAAAGAAAAGGACAAACGTATGATTCTTTTCTTTTCTTCACCCCAGACTAGCATAGGAAAGGAGTGCCACAATGAAGAAAACAACACAACGAACAAACTACAACACCCTGGTCTCTGTACAGGATACTACCGTATTTCAACTATTATAAAAGTGTAACGTTTGAAAATAGACATTTAAAAACTGGACATACTGGACTTGTCAGCTCGACGCGGGGCAGTACGCTTTACCACAGGAGCCCTTAGTGTTGCCGCACGATATAAAATTATTCACCAAAATTCCCATTTTACTTTTCTAGAATTGAATTACTGCACCGGAATTGTCAGCCTTTCCAACTGAACGTCTCAACACTAAAAAAATATAGTTAGTTTAACTTAAAAAAATTAAGTAACCTGGTTGCCTTATAATTTTAAGTTGATTGAACTGGAAAAGGTGAGTTAATACAATGAAGGAGATTGATTTAATCATCAGAAACTCAAAAATAATAAGTTATCTGAACTAAATAAATTAATTAAGTTGATTTGACAAAAGATAAAAATGTGGTCACTCACTGCAAAAAAAAAATATTTTCATGATTAGTAATTACTACATTTTTTTTCTTTTGTCGAATCAACTTAAATAATTTATTTAGCTCAGATAACATAATATTTTTAGTTTCTGAAGTCTTAGGAGTTTGTTCAAATCCCTAACCGTAAGTACACTTTTAAAGTTTTAAATAAAACAAATAATATGTTTTTACAAGAAAAAAATAATATTTCAAACAGTTACTTAGAGATTGTTTACTATAGTTAAAATTTGTAATGTAGATCCTTTTATTCACTGTAAAAAGTTTTTTTTTCAAGAATTGTTATCACAACATATTTTCTTTTGTCAAATGAAATTCATAATAATTTATTTAGTTGAGATAACTTATTATTTTGAGCTTCTGATGATTAAATTGTATTAACTCACTTTTTCCAGTTCAATCAACTTAAAATTTTAAGGCAACCAGGTTACTTACTTTTTTAAGTTAAACCGAAACAATATTTTTTACAGTGAATGCATGACAGAAACACATTTTAATTCGCTCTTTTGGCACATTTACTAACAATTGCAAATTAACTCCATCGCTGACTTATCAATTCCAATTGATCTAAAAACCACTATGCTCATTTTAAAGACTTTGCAGATCTGCTATAGACTCATGGGTAAGAACATACTGCCCCCTCTAGTAGAAAAGTAGAAATATAATGAAAATGAATAAGAGTTATCCCTGCAAATCCCATTTTAAAACTGGCAGGAGCTGGTGTTCGGGATTCTCAATCTAATACAAAAAATGAAAACATCAAAACTGCATTTAAGAGAGCGGGGCATCTAAAAATGCAAAGTACACACACACAAACAAGAAAACTAAAATGATGAAAATAAATAGAAATATCATAGAAATATCTTCATTGGACCCCAAATCCATGATGACGCAGGACGAAATGACCAGTGAAACGAAAGAAAACGTATACAAGCCTCAACAAATATGCAAAGTAACGTAACTTTTAAACACTGAATTTGCTCCAGCTTTCTGAATAAAATCAACACATTATTTTTTACACCAAGAACAAAATAATAGCTTCACATTTAAGAGGAACATACAATATGGGACTTTACAACAAGAAAAGTTTACCCAAAAATGAAAATTCTGTCATAATGTTTTTCCAAATTCAGAAGTTTAGCAGAATGTTCATGCTGCTCTTTCCCATTCAATGAAAGTGAATCGGGCATCATGAAAGGTGTTTGTGTGAGGAATTGAACTGAAATTTAACCATTCCCCTCCTCTGCAGTCCTTAAAATCTTATTTACATGTTCAAACGGATGTGAGAGTTTCAATTGTGAGATGACATTTGACTTCATTGATGTTAAACCCTTTTCCATTTGAATATATGTGAACCAAAAAGATCAACAGAGAAGGGGAAACAAATTAAAGACAGTTTCTGTCATCATTTACTCATCCCAAACCTGTATGACTTTTCCTCCTATGGATTGCAAAAAAAAAAAAAACATATTTTAAACAGTTCTGGTGACTATCATCTTACATTATATAGACATACATTCTCAAAATATCTTCTTTTGAAAGAACAGTATGAGACAGAAAGTGAGTTGTATCAATAACATTGAGACTTGGCAAAGAAGAGCATGAATATTCTGCAAAATGTCTTGTTTTGTGTCGAAAAGAATTAAAAATGTTTTAAAAAATAAATAAAATATGTATTTTTTGGGTGAACTTCCCATTTAACAAGTGTTTCACATTATAACTTTTGCCCTCTGTAACAACATAATTAGATGTACAATCAACCAATCAAATAATTCAATTAAGTTAAACCAAAAAAATACAAATTGACGCTTTATAAAATTGTCCTTTAAATCCCCACCGCCCGCTTGTTGTTATGTAAACCATCCCTCTGGAATCCACCCTAAAAATATTTTATGAATTACAAATAAAAAGATGCTCTTTTGCACTCACTGTTTTACAAAAGTATTTTGTAACATGGTTCAGTCCATCATGGAATGTCTCGAACGAGGCGGAGATCCGGCATTTTTTGGGGGGAAATCTGTCCAAGATGTTGGGAATTGGATGAATCTTTGCTTTGAATTGTGAGTATGCTCAGTTTTGCAGTACAGGACGCTTGAGATCTGACAGATGTTCAGGGTCTGGAACACATGTGCTGCTACAGGAAGTGTTTTCCGTGGTTGGGGATGGATGTGAGGGCTCTTGCGTTGTTTTTCACATTCATAAACCTGACCGGTCCCGTGTTTTTTCACCCTGTGTTGACGTGAGATCAAAGAGTGATCAGCAATCATGCCAGAAAATAACATGTAAAAAGTAATGGGTCACGGTGAGGAAAACTGGGACTTCAATGAAGACTGAAGCACACTGGCTGAGTCAAAGTGAAGTAAACTGGGTCAAAACAGGGCACTGTGGGAACAAACTAGCAGGGCTGCATTAACCATCATCCTGTGACTGTATACATACCACCCTGACAGCTGGTTAAACAGCACCAGATGCACAATACCGCACACAAACAGACGTTTACAGACCCGACTCGGAGAGTTCTTGGACTAGTTTTTCATTATGTCTCAAAACTATGGACTAACAAGGATTGAACTGCACTCTAAAAAATAATACTGGGTTGTTTTAACCCAATTTTGGGTCAAATATTGACAAAGCCAGCCATTGGGTTACATTTTTCGAGTGTATGAAACTTGACAGTAGTCAAAAATGTATTTATTTTTTGATGTTTGTCTTTGTTTTGAAAATACTGCAGTGATTCTTTATTAGTACTAAAACTAAAGAAAAAAAGCTGAAATAAAATAGATAAAAACTTAAAACTAAAGCTAAATAAAAAAATATTAAAAATCCTGATAAAAATGACCATAGCACATGAATGACTAAATGTAAAGTAAAATTTAAATGAAAAAAAAAGATAAAAAATGAAAAAAAATATAAAATAAAATAAATAAAAGCTATCAAAATATTAGTTAATTGTATAGAAATAATACTAAAATAACATTGTTTTCATTGTCATCATAATCCATAAAATAAATAATGTATTAAATGTCTATAGGTTGTATAAAGAACTGTCTATTAATAAGAATAAATGAAAAAAATGATAAAAAATGAAAAAAAAGCTATCAAAATATTATTTAATTGTATAGAAATAATACTAAAATAACATTGTTTTCACAGTCATCATAGTCCATAAAATAAATAATGTATTAAATGTTTATAGGTTGCATAAAGAACTGACTATTAATAAAAATAAATGAAAAA
Organism: Cyprinella venusta; assembly: GCA_038021265.1. NCBI lineage: Eukaryota > Metazoa > Chordata > Actinopteri > Cypriniformes > Leuciscidae > Cyprinella > Cyprinella venusta. The sequence goes on from CM075878.1 coordinate 1,138,022, forward strand.
ATTATAAAAAATGAAAAAATAAAATAAGATATCAAAATATTAGTTAAAATTGTATAGAAATAATACTAAAATAACATTGTTTTCACTGTCATCATAGTCCATAAAATAAATAATGTATTAAATGTCTATAGGTTGCACAAAGAACTGACTATTAATTTAATCTAATGTCATCTAATTAATATTATGTACCATATCTAACATTCCATAAATTCTATTATTAATATAATCTAATCAAATTCTGCATCATGCAACCTCAATTGAAATTCTGGAGCTGAACTGGAATTTAAAATCCTGAATACATACGGCAGTATGAAACAGTGCTGTTAATTTGATCATAATCGTTTTAGGATTTCCTCCTTTACCAAACTGCAACTTCCAGCTCAACGAGCAGCACTTTGCACTCTGATCATTTCATTATTTTACGTTTCCTAGATCAGACCTGAATAAAACTTATATGCATTTAATTCACAAATGCATGTAATATCATTACTGTAATCATTGGACTAAGGTTGCTTCTAATCACCGGCAGGTAGATATACTAACCTGTCTCCTACAGGAGTTACTCGGGGGTGATCTCTGTTTCCTGATGAACCACCACTTTAGTGACGGACATGTCAGGGTGCTGCTCCTTTGCTTCCTTTATAGCCTGAGCAAGAGCCTGCTGACCAGAGAGCAGTCATTAAACCAAACTGCAAGGCTAAAACCATGTGATGCATTTAAAGGCCCCATGCAATTTTTGTGATGAGGTTATCAGAACCATCAAAACTGATAGATGCATGATGTTTTGATTTTTTTCAGAAAAAATATCGATGACATCATCTCCTACAAATTTTCGTCCAATGAAAAAGCTCTCTAGAACGAGAATGTCTTTAAAAATATTTTGCATGTCTACTTTGTAGCCGACATGGTTTTTAATTTTGACTGCATGTTTTTCGATTTCACCTTATCATGGTCAATCTCAGTGTCTCCAGTGATCACGATTCTCTTCTCAATACGGGTCTCTGAGATCCCGCCTTTCACCGTCTGAGCAGAGAAAGGGAAGAGAACGAGAGAATGAGAGAGCCCGAAACACAGTGAAGAAAATCTATCTGCATCTGTGCACGACGGCTGTTTTTGACTCACTTGCACAATGGAAAGCTACTGTGAAATGGTGATAGAAATTGTACTGTAATTAACAATGGCTTTATCTCATGTGTGCAGCCATTGCCAACAATGACCTAACTTGGCATATGCAGCATATGCAAATCACTTGTAACTTGGATTTTGTGAAAGCTTTCTTGCAATCTTGTCATTTTAATAATTTAAATGAGTTTTATGTTGTGTTTAAATGAGATTTTTTCACTGCGATTAGTTTTTTAACCCTCAGGTGCTCTAATTTTCGAATTTTGAATTTCTAAAAATCACAGCTTCATTGGAATGTTATGAAACTTGGTGACTTTTATGGCATTATGTATGTGAATATAAAAAAAAATTGAGGTCATGATCTGAGCATGCTAAGTGGTCGTAAAAAAATAGTCACACTTGTGGTGTTCGGTCAAATGAATGGGAAATGAATGGGAAATTGACAAAAAATAAATAAATTCTCTGAATTTTTGTACGTGCAATCTACAAATCGGCCACAATTCTATAAAAAAGTACACCGCAGGAAAGGGGAGACACTCTACAACATCTAGAGTGCAAAACAGACACACCCACCCACACACACACACATACAAACACACTTTTATACACATACACACCAATACATTTTGATTACAAAAAGTATGTTTTGAATTTTTAAAAATCACAGCTTCATCAGAATGTTACGAAACTTAGTGAGTTTTATGGCATTATGTATGTGAACACACGGAAAAATTGAGGTCATGATCTGAGCAAGCTAAGTGGTCTTAAAAAAATAGTCACACTTGTGGTTTTTGGTCTAAAATGACCCCCAAATGAATGGGAAATCGACAAAACACAAAAATTCACAATTTTTTTAATTTATTTATTTTATTACATTTTTTAAAATAAAAAATAGTTTTTGAGATTGTTTCAACTACATATTTAAATCCACCAAAAAATAAAAAATGTGTTCACAAACATCTGGGGAATTCACATGCCTCTCCATAGAGAGCTGTACATGCCATCTAGTGGTCACACCATGATACTACGCTTTTTCTCTATACTGTAACCAGATGCTGCTAATTTCCTTAAAAAATTATTTTTTCTTCTGAAGGCCTAGACTCTATATTAAACTAAAATACTGCATTAATAATTTTTGAAAAAAATAAATAAATAAATAATAATAATAATATATATATATAGAAAAATATATATTTTTTTCATGGCAAAATAGAACATAAATATTGCATAAATATTAATAAATTCAATCAAATTGTCTCAAAATACTAAATTACAAAGAATAAACATTATAGAACAAAAATAAATTGCATTGGTTTTACTGGGATGGAGGAAATTTAATTTTTAGGTGTGCGGTCACTTTTGACCGGGAGGATAACAAGTGTGACTCCGAAACGAAGAGCACCTGAGGGTTAAGCAGCAGATGATGCAGAACTTTCTAGTAAATTGCAAGTTTAGGCATCGTTTGATGTGAAAACGGGTACCTTGGTGATCTGGGTTGTGGTGGTTGTGCTCACAGTCTCTGAGGTGATGGTCTGAGCACTCAACAGCATCCCGGACTCCTTCTCTGACAGCGCATTAGGCTATTAGCAAACAAACACACATGTGAAAGATAAGAATACTCCTCTATCCAATCGCAATCAGATTCAACAATGGCCTCCCCTCACCTGTGCAGACTCATAGGTGATGGTCTTGGTCTCGGTGTGGACTATCGGGATGTCCTTGGTGGTGATTTCACTGCGAAGGGAGTTGGTGACATCAGAAATGGTAATCGTTTTTGTCTTCACCACGGGAGACTGTGAAAGGGGTCAAGACACAGCAGAGAGTCAGTAGAGAATTGCTTTTCTCACTACACTAACTTCACCTCCATTACCGAACACCATCTGGAACCGTTCGTCAACTCGTCATACTGTGAGATCGATATTCTGTGCTGCCGACTATATAAAAAAAGCTAGTAGACGAGACAAAAATGCAGCTTTGAAACTGTTGAACACTAGAACAAGCAGAAAATTTAGTCATACATATTTCATAGTCACCTTATGATAAACTTTCAATAAGGCGCTGATTGTATTTCTTAAAGCTACACTGTGTGATTTTTACCCCATCTAGTGGTGAAACGATATTTGACCATCCAGTGAATATTAGTTTCTGTTCCTCTCAATATATTGAGAAACTTTTTCTCTCATGAAAAATTAACTTGTTAATTCAGAAAAACAGAGCAATTTTTTTCTCATGAAAAATTATCTCGTAATTCTGAGATAATTAACTTGTTTTAATTTTTTTCTTCAAGTGAATGCAATGTTCAAAACAAAGTTTGGTAAACGTTTTAAGATGATTAATTGCAGAAATTAAGAAAATAAGAATAAGAACAGTCTCATTTCAATTCATACTCACCTTGCAAACACCAATTAACAAAAAAAAAAACCATAATTTGACTGGAACATAATTTCATCGGAATGTTACGAAACTTTTATGGCGTTATGTATGTGAACACAGAAAAAATTTGAGGTCATGATCTGAGCATGCTAAGTGGTCTTAAATCTTAAAAAAATAGTCACACTTGTGGTCTTTGGTCAGAAATGACCCCCATATGGGAAATTGACAAAACACAAAAATACACTTTTTTTTCACAATTTATTAATAAAAAAATAGTTTTTGAGATTGTTTCAACTATATATTCAAATCCACCAAAAATAAAAAATAAAATAAAAAATGTGTTCATGAACATCTGGGGAATTCACATGCCTCTCCATAGAGAGCTGTACATGCCATCTAGTGGTTACACCATGACTCTACGCTTTTTCTCTATACTGTAACCAGATGCTGCTAATTTCCTTAAAAAAATATTTGTGAAAAATATTTCTGAAGGCCTAGACTCTATATTAAACTAAAATACTGCATTAATATTTTTTTGAATAAATAAATAAATAAATAAATAAAATTTCCATGGCAAAAATAGACCATAAATATTGCATAAATATTAACAAATTCAATCAAATTGTCTCAAAATACTAAATTACAAAGAATAAATATTATAGAACAAAAATAAATTGCATTGGTTTAACTGGGATGGAGAAACTGGTTTAATTTTTAGGTGTCCGGTTACTTTTGACCGGGAAGATAACAAGTGTGACTCCGAAACGAAGAGCACCTGAGGGTTAAAATCGATTATTCATCCATGATACTGTATCCTACTATACTTTTCTGCAAACACAGAGATGTTTAATGTTTGCTTTTGGACTATTTCCCTTTTGGACATCAGTGCAAAAGAGACTCAAATTACTCTATTGATTTTGATCTTACATATATATGTGTTGTACATCATTAGATCCTCTTAAGTGTTTTTATTTTTTGTGGATACTCACAATGAAAACAAAAAGTGTTCTGGTTTATGTCAAATAAAGCAAAATAAACATGCGAAACTCTCTGTCAGTGAAGTTCATTCTGAAACGTGTCCGAAAATCAACTGTAACTCAGTAAATACTTGTCACACAATAAGATAGAATAGATGAAGAATATATAGAGAGAATGCAAATAATGGTAATGCAGTCCACAAAAATAGGCAACACTGGTTAAAAAATGTGTATAAAAAAACAATAATTTCACATAGATAACTCCGAACAGAAAGCTGAATATACAATTCTGCTCATGAATGGCTAGTTAGCCACTAAAAAAAAAAAAAAAAAAAAAAAATTTTTTTTTTTTTTAGTTAGCCACTAAGTAAATGGCTAAGATTTGATATCACTAAACTGGCAAAGTTTGGAAATACATTTTCTTCCTCAAAAGTGCTTATTGTATAAACCCAGTACCTTGTCAGCACAATTGTTTGGCACGCTGATAACCTGACTCCCAAAAATGTCATAGCAGACAATGCATATGAAGGGGAAAAAGCATTTTGGACATTAATTTCCCAACCAAGTCTGAAAATGCAATGCTGCGGCATAAAACTACCACTGACAAACACGGATGACAATCAAATCTATCTTCAAGCACAGGCTTTTTCAATCCTATCTTCAAGCAAAGACTCTAAAACCAACAATGAAGTGTAACCTTTAACCCCGAGCGTAACCCCAGTACTCACGTCGGGCTGCAGCTGGCCGTTGAAGCTGGCGGTGCGGAAGGGCGAGTGTGTGGACAGACGCTTATCCCACTCGCTGGGCCGCGGCTCGGGCACCGACTCCATGAAGCTGCGCTTGAGCTCGCTGATACTCGTGTGATGGCGCATGATTTCTGTCTGTGTCTTTTCCACATCCTGAGAGAGAAATAAAGGTCCAGGCGGAAAGAAAGTATGCCAAAAAAGTCAAAGGAAAAAGCGCAAGAGGATAGAAGAAGAGAAATTTAGGAACCGATAGCAAAATTGAGGAAAAAAAAAGAGAGAACAAAGGAAAATGAGAGAGAAATAATAATGAAGATGTCTCATATTAGTTTAATGATCTTACATAAATCACAATTTTAACTCTAAACTCAAGGATGCACATCTAGGGTTGGGAATCAAGTATTTACATCAATACACAGAGGGTGAAAAAACTCCTTAATCTTGTATTTGGGTCAAAAATGGGCACCCATAGAAATGAATGGGAAAAACTGTAATTTAGAGCATAATAAAATAAGCCAAAATAAGACAGCAAAGTCACTTCATCTTTAGGTTTTAGCTCTGAGAACTTATTGGAATGATATTTTAATGTAGTTAAAAAAAATGAAACATTCAAATGAGTATAATTTACATAGAAAATATGGTACTTTTTGAAGTAAATAAATTCAAAAATACCCCCAAAATAAAAGACCATAAATGGATAGACAAAACTTTATCGAAGACAGTGATATAACATTTATAATAAATAAAAGTCCTCTGTGCCCACATTTGTCCACAATAACAGGATTAAGGGCTATAAAGTGAACACGGTTTCAACCAATTCTCTCATTGAATAGTTAGTAATAGTCACTAAGGAACCAAAATCATGAAATTTCTCATGATCCCCATCCCTAGTTACATCAGTTTTCAGTCAAGCGAATGTCACACACAAAGCCATTCTACGGGCCACCAAGACACAGGTCTCTTCCACTTTCACTGTCTTCTAATTGCATTTTCCCCTTTTCCTCAGCACCCACAGCTTGATTACCTTTTCAAAAGGTATGCTTTTGTATCTAAAGGGTACATATTGGTACCTTAATGGTACTTATTAGCACCTAAATGTCCATATTAGCACCTAAAATGTCCATATTAGCAAATAAATGTCCATATTGGCACCTAAATGTACATGTTGACACCTAAAATGTATATATTAGCACCTAAAATGTACATATTAGCACCTAAATGTCCATATTAGCACATAAAATGTCCATATTAGTAAATAAATGTCCATATTAGCACCTAAAATGGACAAAAGTTTACCTTTTGAAAAGGTACAGCCCCAGTAACAGATTTTGTACCTTTTTTTCTGAGATGCTAATGTATCATGTATGATTAATGAGATCAAGAGAGAGACTGATGGTCTCCAATCTCAGCTGATCTTTATTCCTTTAACTATGATAGACAGAGACTTTGGAAATAAAATGGAGAGAAGTGATCTGTGTATCAGCGCCCAACAGAACATCTGCAAGAGTGAAACACTCTCATGAGAAACCAGACCTCATCATCTACAGTCACTGACTTCAGACAGTTGCTACGTGAAGCCAACTTGTTTTTGGATAATACATTTTGGGTAACAAACTAAAAAAAAAGCAAATTAATTACAGTGTGTCAATTTTAAGTTTGCAGGTAAGTACTATGAAACTGCTAATGGTTCTGTTCTTAAATCTTGTGAGCTGACAACCTAGACAGTATTTTAAAGTATTGTAAAATAGCCCCAGAGTAAACTTTAGTTTGGACAAGAATGCTATGATGCACAATCTTATCGAAAACGGTATACTTCATTTGATAGCGTGCATGAACACAGGCATTAGGACTAGAAAGTTAGAGTATTTGACAATTTGATGAGCAATAAAAATATCTTTGCTAAAGAGTTGAGTGGATCTCTTAAAGCCCTCACACAAGCACTTGACAACTATTAATTATTGCATCTCCAGTAGTTTGTGGTTCCACCTAGTGGACAAAATGTGCATGTGTGAGCTGAGCGTACAGAGTATGCATGCTTAGAAAATCTAGCTGCAAGCATACTGTATTATGCTAATGATACAATTTACACACATAGTTGAGCATGCATGTAAAATGAAATATACTTTTGACAATAGTAAGCAATTGTTATTCTGCTTTTTGTATGTATTCTATCATTTACAGAAAAGATATACAATACTTTTTTATATGCATTAAAAAACTGAATCTTAGCAACATGCTATAATATCAAAATAATAAATACAAATAATCACTATTATGTATAGCTTTCCTGGATTGCTTATGATGCCTTAAAAGCTAGTCTGGCAGGCAGCTCACTTTAGTTTGAAAAATATCTGTTATTTCATTAATTAATCTCTTCTATAAAAGGTAGATGAGGTGGTAATCATGTAAGCACTTCGTCGGTTTTAACATGTGAACTAAGCTTAAGTTCAGACATGGGTCAAATCTCAGTTTGTAACTATATTCCATTGTAAAGCTATAGCATACTGAATGCATCATGTGCTGTCATGATTCAATGCAGCATATGATTGATTTGACACATGTCTGTTAATCGGTTGATTTATGAAACAAAGCAAAGTGCAAAACAGTGCTTGGCTCAAACACCAACAGCAATCTTAACAATTAATATAATAAAAGTACATATGTGATGGAGGCACAGTGTTATACGAGATGTTTGGTTAGAGAAGAGGTCATGGTGTGGCTGAAGGGGTTAATGTCACAGAATCCATCTGGTTGTCAGACTCATTATCAGACTCATCAAGGACAACAGAAACAAACAGATGTTGTAGCTTATTAAATATATGACTGGGACAGGCTGTATATTCTGTATCATACAACACTGCAAATCAGTAATATAATCATGTAATCAGATAACAAAAACATGAATTAGTAGTTAAATAGAGACAATAATTATACTTTACATATGGTTAAACAGTACACGTTTTCAGCATATTTATGGGCGTGTCACACTATGTTTAACATTTATTTTTAAGACCATTTTTTAAGTCATGAAATCCTGACTTGGATTAATTAATATCCATATCGATCTCAGTCACTTTGTTTAGTCACAGTGTCCAGGCTATTATCAAAAATACTGGGTAAACTATTAAAAATATCCGTGACATAAAACATTAAAGGAGAACTCCGGCGCAAAATGAACCTTTTGTCTAATAAAACATCGGTACCTAGTCAATCGTTCTCTGAGATTTGTTTTCATGATAATCGTTTAGCTAATGCTAATAGCTAACGTTACTGGGGACATTAACTAAGTAAAAAGAAATCGCTAGTTTATACCACTAACAAGGCTCAAAATAGCCACACAGTAACATAATGAGGATCCATACATGCAAAACGAAGCATTGAGAACTTTGTATGTGTACAGATCGTTTAATAAGATGCTTTATTGAAGACCGTTCACTTCGTGTTTACAGACAAGAGCCATCTTAGAAAATAGTCTCGACAAGTCAAACCACGAACGTCAAGCTGAACTGTATAAAGAACTATCTGTATCTGAACTGTATCAGATCAATTTTGCATTAAATTATGAAATTCAGCGATCTTCTGAACTGTATGAACGGCGTTCGGGGATCGACTTATCGAGACTATTTCAAGATGGCTCCTGTCTGTATACACGAAGCGAACTTTCTTTATTAATAAGTATCGTCTAATTAAACGATCTGTACACTTACAAATGTCTTAATGCTTCTTTTATCCTTGCTTGTATGGAACCTCATTAGTGTGAGGCTATTTTGAGCCTTGTTAGTGGTATAAACTAGCGATTTCTTTGTACTTAGTAAATTACTAGCGGATACGCTAAAAAGAACTCTTTACATTCGATTATCATGAAAACAAATCTCTGAGAACGGTCGACTAGGTAACTTACCGATGTTTTAATAGACCAAAGGTTGATTTTGCGCCATTTTGAGTTCTGAAGAGACTGTATTATTGTCATTTATGCTCATTTAGCATATTTATGTGACGATAATTCGACATTTGGATAGTTCTGTACACATGCTGTTCTTTTTCAATCATTGGTATTGAACCGTTTAGCCATGACGTCAATTTGCAGGCTAAATCTAGTGTGAAATCTCAAAATATGACCATGCAGGATTTATTTAATAATCCAGAGTAAAGTATGAAGCATGTAAACAGGAAACAACATTTTTAATCATTTAAAGTGTGAAAAGCCCATTAGAAATATTTAGAAAAGCTGGAACATAATAAGCATAGAGTCAACGGCTAATTGAAATAAAATGAGTCACTACTTGCTAAATCTTTTTATCAGATCAATTTCGCATTAAATTATGAACTGAAGAAAAAGGAAAGTAAATACAGTTCATATAAAAGAAATTTTAAAAGTTAAATCCCCAATCATATATTTAATGAAATAGTGCAGAAGAATAAATAAAAGTGAGTACTTGCATTACAGTTAGTGAGGTAAATAGTGCATGCCAAGCCTTTAGGGTTAAGCTACAAAACAAAACACAAAAGAGAGAGAGTGTGTGCGGTGAGAAGAATGAAGAAAGATGAAAAAGAATATCATGCAGTGAGACATGCAGCGGCAAAAACAAGACATTTCCAGAGTTTCAATACAAACCTCCAACATTAAATTGCTATGTTTGATATAAATAGTTTCACCCTCAATTTTCTTAGCTCTTTTCTGTGAAGAACAGGGGGAAAAAGTTGGCAGTGTTTGAACGTAGAGAAAATCATGAAATGATTCTTGGGTATTTTTTTAAAGAACTTTGAACTGCAGTTGCATTCAGTGTGTGGATGGAGACAAATCAAATATGCATGATGAACCACAGCAGCTAGACAGAGGCGAGAGGTCATAGGTCAGGGGGGACTGCAAGATCAGGAATAATTGTGCAATGAGTACATTTATGAAAGTGTATTTGCCATCATTTGTGAAACGCTATTCCCTTTGTAACTCTCTGGTGTTATTAAATCAATCCTGCGTTTGATTGAGCATCCTGATCCAGCAACATCAATTCATTTTTTTTTCTTGAAAATGTTTGTTATTATAAGATGAATATTACTGAGCATCGTCTAAAGTCTATGTATATAAAAGCACACTACCAGTCAACAGTTTGGACATAAGTGACCACACTTGTATTTCTCATAATCTTAAAAAACCTTTTGACCCTTGTAAAAAAAGGAGTGTACTTAATTGTATTGGATGTGCACTTGTAGTGTTACTTTAAAATCTTAAAGAAGAACTACTTGCATGATATAATATTAATTAAACCACATTTAAGCGTACTTAGAGCATGTACTTTCATGGTTACGTTAATGTTTATTCTAGGGCTGTGCAAAAGTTAATTGCGATTAATCGCATCCAAAATAAAAGTCTGTGTTTACATAATATATTTGTGTGTGCTGTATATAATTATTTTGTATATATAAATACACACACATGCATGTATATATTTAAGAAAATGTGTTATTCATATATAAAATATTTATATTTATATAATATAGATTATGTATTTATATATACAAACAGAATTTAAGCGCAAATAATTCTTAAATACATACATGCATGCGTAGGTATTTATATGTACAAAATAATAATTATATAAATAATAATTTTATGCATTTTTACTCATCTTTTTGCTGACAATTCGACTTTTTTTAAGAAACTTACTCACATTGAAGTGTAGGGGAAAAATGCATGAAGCTAAAACAAAATGTTTTGTTGTTTTTGTTGTTTAAAAGCAGAGGGTCTGTCCTTTCTTTTGATATATTGCAAGTTCAGATATTCATACAACAAAATGATTAAAAAAAACGTTAAAAAATGCTGTTAAAAAAAGTAAACGCTGGCGTCGAAAGAGTTAAACACAATTTTTTAAAATGTGCTTTGAAATGTTTTAAAATGCACTTTAAATTAAAACTTATTTTTGACTGTGCTTTTAATAAGTATACTTATCTGAAAGTCTTTACAAACACATTAAAGCACATATAAAGTATTTTAACTGTAGTATGTTATTTAATATAACATTTAAAATGCACTAAATTCTAAATTGCTTCATCATTAAAGAATGCGTATTTACAAATATATTTTAATGCATGATATGCATGTTATTTTAATAATACATGATATGCACTGATTCACTGTTGCAGCCTGAATATAGGTGTGTATCTGACAGCGACAGTGCTGTCTCACACAAGTGCAAGCAAGATACAGCCAAAGCAGATGAGAAAAAATAATAAATTATATTTTTGTTGTAAAACATGGGCAGTGAGGAAATGACGAGTACAATGGCATCGTCCTCATGCTGTGATAACTGTATGGAGCGAGCTCTGACCTTCCTCATGCGCACCATCTCAATGTCCGCCCGTGGCGACTGTTTACACCCCAGACGGGAAGGAAGAGAGTATGTAAGTGTCTACAAAACAAGCTACCTCTTTGCAACTGACTTAATAGTATGACATTATAATATTATCAGCATTGACATTTTTTTAATGCATATTATAACAGCCTTAGTGATTGGCTGAAATCATGAGCACAAACCTGGCTCTTTCTTTCCCCATTTGTGGCCGTCACCACCGGGGCATCACGGTGCCGCCGTTCTCGCCGGGCTACCGTCTGCAGCAGCACAGAGAGCGGATTCATACTCTTGCGGTCTCAAATAGACTTAAACATCACGTCTTACATGTGCTTTTTTCTTTATAATTGGAACTGTAATCACTCTAGATATGAAAAGGCCGTGCGGCTTCTTACGGGGACTTTTAGGCTTGCTTTCTGATCACTTACTCCAACAGTTCAAAGGGCAGTTTTATATGCAGGTTTATAAAAAAGTATTTCTACTAGGGCTGGGTATTGACACAAATTTCACAATTCGATTCGATTTCGATTCAGATTCGATTCAATATTGATTATTTTGGATATCAGTTGCAATAAATGGCAATTTTTCTCAAGGGAATCAAATCTCTGAACTAATAGGCTTCATTAGCCTAATATGAAGGTCATAATCAACTGTTTTGTAGCTAAACACTTAAATTTAGTGATGCACGATATATTGGCCACCATATCGGTATCGGACGATATTTGTTAATTTTTATGTTCTCGTTATCGGCCCGATAATAAAATTTGGCTGAAATATTAAAGCTGATAAATAATGAATTATTTCCTTCAACACAGGATCGATCTTAATTGCTTGAAATATGATCGGAATCAAAAAGGAAAATATAGTTTCCTATAAAGTGCAAGTGCAAAACGTCCTGTCATATCGGCTCGGCTTCATGAAATTATAAAGAGAACGTTATAATTGTGTGATTGGGAAATGGATTTTAATTGTGAGACTTTTGTTTTTGCAATCAAAAATTATATATATATAAAAAAATTGGATTTAGATTTATCGTCCGATATATCGGTTATCGGCTTTCAAATATAAAGAATTATCGGTTATCGGTATAGGCCAAAATGTTCATATCGGTGCATCCCTACTTAAATTACACTTTTATTTATTTTTATAATAAGAAGATTATATGAAATATAAACATTTAAATGGTGGCTTGCCAGATTTATTCAAATATGCATTAAATATTGAAGAACATTAAGATTATAATGCATATGTAATATGGTGTATATATTTATCAAAATGCTCTTCTCTAGAGTTATTTTACGAGTTGATGTGTGTTTTCTGAGGTAAATATGACGATACATTGATTACAAGCTGTTTAACTGACGTCTTTCCACGGTTGAAACGCTGATTGAGTGAATCAATGTGTCATGATCCGGATTTGGATCAGTTGTCCTCTATCTTTAACACACTTTCAGATGCTCATTCATGTTTATTTGGCGCTGTGACTGGGATTATTAAGCCGGAAGAGAGATCAGCGCTGCTGCTTCTCTTGAGCGATCTCACGCCACAGCGACAAAACGCTATTTATGATTTTGAATTTCTAAAGAAAATGGACGGAATTTGAAAATTGAGACTTTGTTTCATATCAATAGTAACAAAGGAATGTTTTTTTGAGTTTTTGAATGCGATACAATGTTCCATTCATTCAAATGAAACAGGACGACTAATCGATTCTTGAGATTTAAGAATCGATATCGGTTTGTAAAAATGAACGAGAAATCGATATTTATTACCCAGCCCTAATTTCTACATTTCGTTGAAGGGCGTTTTCACACTTGGAACCTGGTGTGCGATTAAATCATTAACTATGATTTAAAATGCATTTCCAAACTATAGTATGTATTTGTGTGCGTGCCATACCTTGATTTCAGGTGTGCCCTCTGCTTTGGTGCTGTGAGTTTTGGAGCCATCTGTCACATGGGCCTTCATCTCACTCTTCCTCTCAGAGGAGCGCAGACGGCCCGTGGGCGTCTCTTTACGGTCAGTGCGGGCGGCAGATGTCACTGGGGAAGGAGCCACATCACCGGGGGAGATGGGAGACATGATGGGAGCGCTGACGGGACGTGCGTTCTTATCTGGGGTCGAAACCATGGCTGTCGGAGAGAAACGTATGGTCAAAACCCGTGCTTGAAGACTGAGAAAGCTGTCCAGCGTATGACTGTCGGTGGGTTTGGACACAGAGAGAGGAGCCTGAACGCAGAATGCATCTGTCCTTCAGTGTAAAGCCAGCAGAGACAAACGACTTCAGCTCACAGCTCGAATTAAAACACACGAGTCATACATAACGAGTCTGAACCTTCCAGAGGGAAGTGCATTAGAGAAAATGAGGGAGGTTGAAAGACGGAGAGAGAATGAAAGAGCGAATGCTAACTAGGGATGTGTAACGATTAATCGCATCCAAAATAAAAGTTTGTGTTTACATAATATATGTGTGTGTAGTGTGTATAATTCATTTGTATATACAGTATAAATACCCACACATGCATGTATATATTTAAGAAAAATGTGTTATTAATATATCAAATATTTATATATATATATATATAATATTAATTGTGAATAAATATATATAAAATATATACATGCATGTGTGTGTATTTATATATACAAATTAATTATACACACTACACACTCATATATTGTGTAAACACAAACTTTTATTTTGGATGCGATTAATAGCGATTAATCGTTGCCCATCCCTAATGCTAACGCAAGAATCAGACTTGTGAATTCGATTAAAGTGATACTAACCAATCCTGCTGATTTCAACTATACCCCCTATAAATAAAACTATATATATATATATATATAAAAAAACCTTCTCTTTTTTTCTTTTCTTTTCTTCTTTTTCTTTTTTTCCCCTTTCTTTCTTTCTTTCTTGTTTTGCTCTATTTTGTCAATTATTGTTCTCCTTTGTTTCATGTTGTATGTGTTACGCACTCTGTATATCTTTTCTCAATATCAAATATTCATTATATACTGTACGTTTTGTTTGTTACACTCTGGATTTTGTATTATGTGCAATAAAAATAAAATAAAATAAAAAAAAACTACTCCCTGAGGTAACTAACTAGCAGTGATTGACCAGAATCCAACAAAGTTATCATTTTTAGAGCCAGACCGATATTATCGGCCGATATTAGGCATTTTCCAAAATATCGGTATTGGCAGTCATAATGGCCGATAAATGAATATTTCAAAAATAAAATAAAAACGGACGAAACACGCTTCAATCATCTCTCCTTGGCCTGTTATATTGAAAATTTATGTTTTACAATTTGCAGTATGATGTTATCTATTGCTAAATTATGGCTCATCATACACTAGCTAACGCCACTATCATCAGTGGAAGAGCGCTAACGTTAACATTAATGAGCTTGGAAACCACAAGGAACCTTTTCTGCCCAAATTAAGTAATGATTACTGTATTTATAACTATCATATCTCTAGTTACATTGTAAAATGTAAGTTATACTTGCGAGGAGTGAACATTTAGACATAGAGAAAAAGTATCAAACGTATCTTGTGCAGAAAAGTTAGCTTTTCTTTTACACGTGTGTGAAATCCAACAATATTTAATAAAAAAAAGAAAAATCGGCCGATATATCGGAATATCGGATTTTAAAACCCAAATATATTTGTGTCAGTATCGGCCTTTGAAATCCTTTATCGGTCGGGCTGTAATTTTCAATATAACGTGCTGTACCCATAGGCATTCAGAGCTGAACACAGCAAATCAAAATGCAATCAATCAATCAACTTTCATTTATAAAGCACAATAAAAACAACAGTAGTTGAACATTGTGCTGTACAGCAGAATACATATCTTAAAAAACAAGACTGACCGCAAAGCTAATGAGAAAAAGGGGGTGTTTACATCGAAACCACCAATTTGACCATTCAACATTGAAATCAAGGATATCAAAATCAAAATGATTTGATAGATGGTTACACACCTCCATCTAAGCTGCGAGACGCCCTCTTGCTGGCAGAGCGCTGGAAATGAGGGGCGGGTCTGTCGATCATGGAGCTGGCCTGACGAGTCTGAGCCTGAGTACGCCCGCTGTAGCGGAACTTGGATCCCAGAGCCAGGAACTTCCTGGGAGTAGTGGCCGCCTCTGTGGAAGTCAACCTGGGACAGAAGAGTTTACATCTCTTCATGCAGTATGTGGACTCAAATGAATAATTATAAAAACAAACGGTCATTAAAAGATGTGACTGCTGTCCATTGCTTGATATTTATACCTGAAGAATGTGTGATGCTCCACACACACTTTCCACAGTTTTTTGGCAGCCTTGTAGTTGGGCAGTTTAAAGCCGATGGCGCTTTCGTAATGTTCCAGCTAAACAAAAGAAATGTTTTAAAAAGAAAATGGATCGCAAACAAATGATAACTGTGCACATACAGTACAGGTGGGAACAGAACAATCACCAATAGTTATTATAATGAAATTACCAAAATAGATATGTAAGCCTCCTTGATTTCATGTAACGTTTAATTTTTAGAATTTCCCAGTTAATTATGCTACACTCTAAAAAATGCTGGGTTGTTTTAACCCAATTTTGGGTCAAATATGGACAAACCCGAAATGTTGGGTTAAAAATGTAATGTAAAAATGTAACCTAACGGCTGGGTTAGTCCATATTTGACCCAAAGTTGGGTTAAAACAACCCAGCATTTTTTAGAGTGTTGTTTTAATGTATGTTGTATTAAACAGACTGTGAATATAGCTAATTACATTCTAAACATCAGTATATGGATGTTATTATTATAAAAGAAAGGTTAATATTTAACAAAAATGTATAAAAAAATTTTTATTGCACTCTAAAAAAATGTTGGGTTGTTTTAACCCAATTTTGGGACAAATATTGGGTTAAAAATGTTATTTGAAAATGTAACCCAATAGCTGGGTTTGTCCATATTTGACCCAAAATTGGGTTCAAAACAACCCAGCATCTTTTGGGTTGTTTTAACCCAATTTTGGGTCAAAAATTGGGTTAAAAATGTTGTTTAAAAATCTAACCCAATGGCTGGGTTTGTCCATATTTAACCCAAAATTGGGTTATAACAACCCAGCATCTTTTGGGTTGTTTTAACCCAATTTTGGGACAAACATTGGGTTAAAAATGTTATTTAAAAACGTAACCCAATGGCTGGGTTTGTCCATATTTGACCCAAAATTGGGTTATAACAACCCAGCATCTTTTGGGTTGTTTTAACCCAATTTTGGGACAAACATTGGGTTAAAAATGTTATTTAAAAACGTAACCCAATGGCTGGGTTTGTCCATATTTTTATAAATTGGGTTAAAACAACCCAGCATCTTTTAGAGTGTGTAAATAAAAAAAGGAACTGTCAAACTATTTTTATTCCAAAGGATTAAATTTGCATTAAAATGCTACTAATGTGATGTCAAACGCAATTGATTCCTCGCATCCAAACTAGACAAAGCATGTCTAATGTAGCCATATTTCATCTGACAGTTCCATCAGAGCGAAAGATGTAGCTATGGTTTGGAAACAATGTGAGGGTGAGCAATGACAGCTTCCTTTCATTTCTGGGTTTGCTGTAACTTTAAATATTATTTTTGATAAAATGATGTTCCACCTTGACATATCTACTGTGTCTTCTTAATAATATCCTTTACAATATAGGTGATGTCAGACTTAGCTCTTTATGTTCCAAAAAAACTTGATGTGGCTTGAATAAATTCAGTATTTTTAAGTCTGTGTACACATACATCAGATGGCCGTATCTTGATGAAGAAACTGCTGCGTTTGTAGGAGACTTTGAGAACTTTTGGCCAGGGGAATCGATTAATCCTCAACTTGTCCTTATAGACCATCAGGCCACTGGAGCAAACCCCCAACATTATATCCACCCCATCCAGATCCTGACAGAAAGACAAAACAACAGATATCATATTTTGACCCAAGATTTGAAGTATAGTGAAACAAACAAGCATTTTGCACTTTCCAAAGCTCCACCATTAGGGGGCGCCCCTGCTTCACTGTTAAAAAAGTGAACTCTATCATTTATTTAAATCCAAGGCTTGCTGCAAACAGATTGACCTGGATTCAGCTCCCAGATCTGAGCAGTGGAAGGACATGCAATGCTTTTATCACGAGCACTCCTGTGATATGAAGGTTTAATCAATTCTGGGAAAAGTCACATTGTCCAACATGTAACTGAATGTATTTTAAGTCATAGCCTGCTGCAGGAAATGGAGGCTTGTAAATTTATGTATTATTATTACTATTATTACCCAATCAACAACCAAAGTTATTGCAAAAAAAATAAATAAATAAAAAAAAAAATAATAATAAAATTTTAAATTAAAAAAAAAAACAACATAGATAAGTGTATCAATAACTACAAAACCAATTTAAATTTAAATAATTTTAATTAATATTTTGCATTTAATTTATTTTAAAATGTTAAACATTTAATTTATTTCATATTGATGTTTAATTCAATTTAAAAAAAAATAAGTAAAAAAAAAAATCCTGGATTTTAAACTGTGATACAAACATATTCATGTCGGAAAGACAATAAAACAACTCATTTAATATTTAGTATGACAAACATTTTCTGAAGTTTATTTTATTTTTTTATTTAATTTTATTTCTTACTATATGGAAAGTGTCTTCCATCAAATCTACTGTACCTTTGCCTGGTGGAGATCAAGCCCATACATGGCCAGTTTTTTGGCATTCTCCAGGAACATCATATCAGCCTGAGCCGGACTCATAGATCTGCAGCGGGGAGAAAAACATGCAACATTTATCCCGCAAACTAGACAGTTTAGGATCAGGATCATAACATTAACGTATTTATTTATTTAATTTATTTATTTGGATCCTCATTAGCTTCAACAATGTAGTTGCTAGTCTTCCTGGGGCCCAACTTAATAACGAAACGTGCAAAAGCGCAAATATATATATATATATTTTGATCTTATCCCTATCCTGCCCTAACAGAAGTTTCCAACATCCATTTATTGTAAGTATTTATGTATGAAAATAAATCCTAATTATCACCCCACCAACAAGAACCAGCCACGATCACCTGTATGTGCGGTGAAGCTCCATGACTTTCTCCTCAAGCTCTCTGGTCTGTCCTGGGATCAGCTGGAGCTCCTTGGCATAGTCACTGGCGTGAACCTCGGGGTCGTATTCACCCAGTTCAGACTGCAGGGCGTAAGAGCCCAACAGGGCCAGGGTCACGAAAGAGCAGGGCAGACGGCCGTTCTTTATGTCCTTCCGCAGCTGCAAACACAAGTAGTACCTGCGCAGGCCAAGACATTTCATTTACGCTCGAAAACTCAAAGACAATGTGACATTATGGGCCAGGATATCACATTACGAGTTGGGACAAGTTTTTGTAGCACAATATAATACACAAGAGTCAAAAACTGGAACCGTGACAACAGTAAAGGGACGACAGTGAATGGGGTTTTGTAATTTACAAGTGTGATAATGAAACTGGCTAGAGAACTGCATGCTCACTTTTCATTTTAACAAAGTCAGTTCTGTCTTAAAGGAGTAGTTCACTTTTTTTTAAAAAAAGCTTTTGCTGATAATTTACTCGCACCCGTGTCATCCAAGATTTTTGATGAACACATTCCATATAATGGACTTCAATGGGGACCAAACGGTTCAAGGTCTAAAAGAGAGTTTCAGAGCAAACTGTTCAAAGGGCTTTAAACGATTCTAGACGATGAATAAGGGTCTTATCTAGCAAAATGATCGCTCATTCTGTTCTGTGATGAGCGTTCGTGACTCTCCTATTCAAACTCGTTTGTCAAAATGAACGAATCTTTTTTCGAGTTATTTGGTTCATTCAACAAATTGACTCGGAAAAAGATTTGTTCATTTTGATGAACAAGTTTGAACAGGAGAGTCACGAACGCTCATCACAGAACAGAGCAAGGCGAGCATTTGAGCTTATAAAACTTAAACTTTGTTATGTATTTATTAAATGAGGGATCGTTTCGCTTGATAAGACCCTTATTCGTTGTCTGGAATCGTTTAAACGCCTTTGAACAGTTTGCACTGAAACTCTCTTTTGGACCCCATTGAAGTCCATTATATGGAGAAAATCCTGGAATGTTTTCATCAAAAACCTTAATTTCTTTTCGACTGAAGAAAGAAAGACATGGACATCTTGGACGACATGGGGGCGAGTAAATTATCAGCAAAAGTTTTTTTTTTAAAGTGAACTACTACTTTAAGTGAACATAAACATTTGGGAAAATAATCAAACACTTGTCAATATATTAGACAATATAATTTTCATTTCATTTCAATTATTTATTTTAGGGCAGTGCACATTAATTAATAAGGGATGGGCAACAATTAATCGCATCCAAAATAAAAGTTTGTGTTTACATAATATATGTGTGTGTAGTGTGTATAATTAATTTGTATATATAAATACACACACATGCATGTATACATTTAAGTAAAATGTGTTTTTAATATATCAAATATTTATATTTATATATAATATTAATTGTGAATAAATATATATAAAATATATACATGCACATATTTCTTAAATATATACATGCATGTGTGTGTATTTATATATACAAAATAATTATACGCACTACACACACATATATTATGTAAACATAAACTTTCATTTATTAAACTTTTATTTAATAAACTTTTATTTTTTATTTATTTAATTTATTTTATTTTATTAACTTTTATTTTGGATGCGATTAATTGCGATTAATCATTGCCCATCAAAACAGGCTAATTTTTAACTTTAGTCCATTGGCAAGATGTTATACTAGGCACATTATTATAATAATAAACCTCCTGCTGTCTCTGTCATTTAATGCAAAAAAACAACATATGAACACAAGAGAACACTGCTCTTGACATTTTGGTGTTTTCCATGAACTCAAAATGTTTGCTTTAGGGACGCCAAAAGTCTTCCAGCAGCAAATATATTTTATTAGATTGCAGCCAGTGTGACTTGATAATCGCAAAAGTCATATCACCAAACCGGTTTTATTTCTATACGGCCACAATCCTAGACATTAGGCAAAGGAAACGTTGGTGAATGCAAAAAGGTCAATGAAAAAGTCAAAGCGCCTAGAAACTAGAAATAAAGAAAGTGCTGTTCACCTGGTGATGTCTTCTGATAGCTGGGCAGGATCAGGTGGGTAGAACTTCACATTGAATGTGAAATCATAGTTGGTGCCTAGAAATATGTAAACATGATTTAAAATAGCAACAATTTGACTTTCTGATAATTATAACATACATTATAACTCACCTTGTACCTGCCGTCTGATCTCCTTAGTAAAGTCCAGCCATGTCTGAAAGAAAAAGGGAAGCTTTAAAGGCCTTTTTACACCAACTACAACAATAACTATATCAGCTTCCCCTCCAAACATTCTGCATTTGCCGTTTTAAACGCTCAAGCTCTTTAAAGCTAAAGCTGTAGACATATCTATTCTTATATAATGAGATTCAGCATTAAAACTTTGAAGTTCTAGTTATCGTTCTTGGTGTGATCAGGCCTTCACTGCTATCAAAACACAAAGAAAATCTATTTTTAAAATACAGTCAATCATTTGAAACATATATATGATAGAATTAACAATTAAACCCGAAGAAAACATTTCGTCAAGAAAGAGAATAGCAGTAGGCCAAATATTAAACGAATGTGAGTGAGTGCGAGGTACCTTTATGGTTGGTGTCTCCCATATGGCCAGACCATAATAGTCCTTCTCTAACAGGTTCAGGTGGTCACACACCTTTGCAAACAGCTCCTGGCCTTTGGCATGTTTCTGGAGACAGAGAAATGCAGTCAAATCAGAACAGCATAGTGCTATTTTAGTGTTTTAAGTAGGGCTGTGCAAAAATTAATTGCGATTAATTGCATCCAAAATAAAAGT
The DNA here is from genome assembly GCA_038021265.1 of Cyprinella venusta. Taxonomy (NCBI): domain Eukaryota; kingdom Metazoa; phylum Chordata; class Actinopteri; order Cypriniformes; family Leuciscidae; genus Cyprinella; species Cyprinella venusta. Next base: position 1,159,540 of record CM075878.1, read on the forward strand.
CTTTTTTGTGTTTACATTTTTGTGTGTGCTGTATATAATTATTTTATATATATAAATACACACACATGCATGTACAGTATATTTAAGAAAAAAATATTATTTTTATATAAAATATTTATATATAATATAAATTACCGGTATATATAAATCTATATACAGTATATACATGAAAATATTTCTTAAATATATACAAGCATGTGTGTGTATTTATATATATATATATATATAATTATATGTTATGTTATGTTGTATAATTATATTATACAATGTGCCCCTATTAAAAATATACTATTATATTCTATACTTTTATGAATTCTATAGAGAAAACATGTAAATAAAGACTGAGAGTCAATGTTCAGAAATTATTAATAATTATTTTGTTTTAAACTATGTGTTTTCCGGTGTGTTTGTTGTCAAACTCAAAAATTAGTATATTTTTAATTATTAAAAAATGCCATTATTTTAAATGAAAAAGTTAATAATTGTATTTTATTAAGAAAATATTTTGGTTTGACCTGTATATTTTTTGATTAGACCAGATAGCATTTTAAGCTGTCATATGATGATGTCACTATGCCCCTCACATGTTACAATCTACCCCACCTATGGGGCATGTTGTCACATTTCACTTCCATTCTTTCAGGGTAAATCAAGAACAAAGTATACACTGTATTAATAAAACAAAACCACATAATAGTTCTAGACATGTGGGAAATTAATGTGGGGGGAAAAATACTCTAAACCCTAAGCTCGTTACATGCTAACGTCAGAAATAGCTGTGAATGTAATGTTTGGCTCAGAACGCTTTCTCGTAGACATCGAGTGTCACATCAGCAGAAACAGTCTCTTAGTAGTCTGAGAGTCAATTAGCAAAGGAAGTAAAAGCCCCTGAGCAGTGCCTGAGTGTCAGAGTCACTCTCCCGGGACTCAGTGTGTGTGTGTGTGTGTGTGTGTGTGTGTGTCGCTTACTTCCAGTTCACACTCGAAGAGGGTATCATCCAGCAACTTGACTTTGCAGTGCATGATCCTGGGGCGGCGAGAGGCTTTCTGCTTCTTCCCCTCCTCTCCCTCCTCCTCTTCCTCCTCCACTGCGTTCTCCTCCTCCTCTTCCTCCTCCTCTTTCTCTTCCTCTTTTTCTCTTTCCTCCTTCAGTTTAGTTTCGGACGCACCTGCGTCCTCCGGCCTTGGCTCTTCCTCGACTTTCTCTTTTTCCTTCTCACACTCCTTGTCTTTCTCTCCTTCCTCTCCTTTGGCCTTGTCCTCATTTTTCTTCTCCTTCTTCTCTTTTTTCTCCTTCTCTTTCTTCTCTTTCTTCTCTGGCTTCTCTTTTTTCTCCTTCTTCTCCTTCTTTTCTTTCTCTTGCTTCTCCTTCTTCTCTGGCTTCTCCTTCTTTTCTGGTTTCTCCTTGTCTGCTTTCTCCTTCTTTTCCTTCTTGACCTTCTTCTCCTTTTTCTCCTCCTTCTCCCCCTTTTCTCCTTTGCCTGACTCCAGCTCGGCGTTGTCCTTCAGATCTGCTACGATTTGCTTGAGGAAGACAGAATTAAACATGTTAAAAAATAAGAAAAATAAGCTTAGATATTATACAGTCAACAATGTATAGAGCCAGCTTTCATACAAAATGATTTAACCTCCCTTTCCCTTCAAGAAATGGTCCAACATTTTAACCCTCTGGGGTTAAAGTCACACTCGGGGTGTTCGGGTCCAAATGGACCCAAAGGGCGGGATTCATATTTAAAAAAAAAAAAAAAAAAAAAATGATTTGATTTTTTTTACTCGTTTTTTTTATTATATTTTTTCTTTTCTTTTTTGGTGTTTTGAAAAAATTCCAAAAATAAAAAAAATTATAATTAATATTAATGCAATAATTATGACAAAATTTCCACCCATTGAACACAATAGAAAAAAAAAAACTTATTTTAAGATAAGTCAGTGCAAGTTGTTTTCAGTTAAAACGGCTTAAAGGAGTAGTTGACTTTTCAAAAAACTTTTGCTGATAATTTACTCGCCCCCATGTCGTCCAAGATGTCCACGTCTTTCTTTCTTCAATGGAAAAGAAATTAAGGTTTTTTATGAAAACATTCCAGCATTTTTCTCCATATAATGGACTTCAATGGGGACCAAACGGTTCAAGGTCCAAAAGACAGTTTCAGTGCAAACTGTTCAAAGGGCTTTAAACGATTCCAGACGATGAATAAGGGTCGTTTAAAAAATAAATAACAAAGTTGGAGTTTTATAAGTTCAAAGCCTTGCTCTGTTCTGCGATGCACTGGAATCGTTTAAAGCCCTTTGAACAGTTTGCACTGAAACTCTCATTTGGACCTTGAACCATTTGGTCCCCATTGAAGTCCATTATATGGAGAAAATCCTGGAATGTTTTCATCAAAAACCTTAATTTCTTTTCGACTGAAGAAAGAAAGACATGGACATCTTGGATGACATGGGGGCGAGTAAATTATCAGCAAAAAGTGAACTACTCCTTTACTAATGGCATTGGATAATGGCAAACATGTTGAACATTACAGACAGCCAGCTTTCATCAAATAATGCCTATTGCTTCACAAAAACAATATATATATCTTTTTCTCACCTGGTTTTCAGCACTGCTGACCGAGTGCTGGTCTAGAGCAACATCGCCCTCTATACGCAGCTCTGGCTCAGGGTCCGCTATGGGAGCTTTGGGTTCCTCCTGGCTATCCTTCTCTCTGGCCCTCTCCGTCTCAACCCCCTCGCCCTCGGAGCACTGCGAGCGGCGCTTCAGGAAGGAGGAGAAGAGGCGGGAGAGGCCGCGGCCAGCGGAGGTGCGCTGTCGCGGCTTCAGCTGCTGTTCCTCCTCCGAGCCCCCGGGGGGCGCCGAGGTGCCGGAGGGACTCTCCTGAGCTGTGTCGGTGGGGCCCGGCTCCTGTGCAGTGGGGTCCTCTTCTTCCTGCTGCTGCTCAACCACCTGTTTCTTCTGAACGCTCTCCGCCTCGTCTGTCGTCATGGCAGTCGCTGGACGAAGAAAACGTTCGCTTTAAGTTACGTGTCGAATTTATTGCATTTGGTAATTGCTGACTGCATGCAAATTCAAATAATATTCATCTTAAATATAATGAGATTAAGATTGGAGAGTGAAACTGGTATTTTATAAGTGTCCAGATGTTATACTATTTTCAGTGGATGGGCGTGTCCCAATACCTTGCACCTTCCTGTACGTGACAGAAAGTAAATATCAAAGCTGAGTGCCCTTAATGTGCACTAAATCCACACAATCACCAATTGTGGAAAGGGAGGAGATTTTTAATGATGAGGAATGTACAAACACAATACCATAAAATCATTGTTACATTTTTGGTCAATACATTTTAAGTAGAGCCAGACCGATATTATCGGCCGATATTAGGCATTTTCCAAACTATCGGTATCTGCAGTTATAATGGCTGATAAATGAATATTTCAACAATAAAATAAAAACGGACGAAGCACGCTTGACCCATGTCATGAGTGTTGGAGTTGTATAGTTTGTCCACCAGAGGGCGCTCAGTCATCAGTCTGTTCTGTTGTGACAATAGAAACAAGTTTCTTTATAAAATGCATTATCATATACTTTTAGTTAAAACTCATAAATAACTACAAAATAACTAATGTTAGGGAAATCTGTTCATTTTTTGTTGCGCGTTTCGAAAAATATATATATATATATCGGCCGATATATCGGAATATCGGATTTTAAAACCAACAAAATCTTCAAAATCAAATGCTCCTGAATGCTACTCTCCTGTTCCAACTCGTTCATCAAAACGTACAAATCTTTTTCCGAGTCAATTCGTTCGCTTTGTTCGTTGAATGAACGAGTTGACTCGGGAAAAGATCATTTTGATGAACAGGAGAGTCACGAACGTGCACCACAGAACAGAGCAAGGAGACCATTTGAGCTTATAAAACTTAAACTTTGTTATTTATTTATTAAATGAGCGATCGTTTCGCTTGATAAGACCCTTATTCATCGCCTGGAACCATTTAAAGCCCTTTGAACAGTTTGCACTGAAACTCTCATTTGGACCTTGAACCGTTTGGTCCCCATTGAAGTCCATTATATGGAGAAAAATCCTGGAATGTTTTCATCAAAAACCTTAATTTCTTTTCGACTGAAGAAAGAAAGACGTGGACATCTTGGGTGACATGGGGGTGAGTAAATTATCAGCAAAAGTTTTTCCAAAAGTGAACTACTCCTTTAAGTTTATGGCACTTCTCAAAGTCCTGGGTATACTTTATTTTCATTCATTCACGCACACATCTTAGACCTGGACAACTACAACAAGCTGGTCAAATGGCTGCTGGAAACCAGCCGCACCTGTGTGTGTGTGTGTGTGTGTGTGTGTTACATCAAAGGACAATTGCTGAGTCTAAAAAAAACATGATCTCACCAAACAAGCACTTTACTGTACTGCTGCTGTCCCAATAAAATTCAGACTAACCCAGCAAACAAATTTAGGTTCTGGGAACGTTAGTTTTTGGTTCCCAGAACATTCCTAGAACTTTACCTTAGGGTTAAGGGAACGTTCCTGGAACATTTTCCTTACGTTATAAAAATGGAACCCAAAAATAACCAACATGGAACGTTCCTATAACGTTCTTGTTTGGTTCCCAAAAAAAAAAACACATTACAAAAAAGGCAGTTTTGCTGACATTAATAGTGATAACAATGAATAGAGCACAAGTAAATAAACACGGACTCAAATAGCTTCCTATTGAATCATTTTGTCCACACACAGGTCTGCCGTTCAGTCATTCTTTCCCATTCATTAGCAAAATAATTGCAAAGCCTCATTATGAGGGTTCAAGTTTAAGCACAAGCTGTCTCTTGAGGACAGACAGCAAACACACAGTGTGGACTAAAGAAGACAGTCTCATTCATGCAGAATGGCTGGAACTAATCTGGCACTATAAGATGCATTTAACCTCTCTTTTACAGCAGATATCTTTCATTTACTTTACAATCAAGAAATCAACATAAAAATAAGGTCAAGGAGACTTGAAATGGATCAATTCAAGAGGTTGTGGAATGGATTCTTGAAATTTATTCAAACAATAAGATCAGACTTTTGTCTGATTCATAATACCTGAGGCACTCCCCTGTTTTTGTTACCATGTTTTTTTTCCTTTTTTTAAATTCTATTATTATTATTATTTTTTTTTAAATTTAATTGATTTTCTGTTTCATTTTGGAGAAAAATTATGATGTAGGACAAGGACAAATATGTTGTATAATCTGACCAAATGTGTATTTTATGTCTTGCAAAGTCAATAAAAGAAAAAAAAGAGAAAAAAAGGTCAAGGAACTTTCATTAATAGACTCATTTATAGACAACTCATTAATAACTCATTAATAGAGAAATACTGACTAAACAATGAACTACTCCTTATTAAGAGAGTGCAGGTGTCGGTGATTCCCAAATGCAAATTGTGGCACCTCCCATCCTGAAATGAACCCAAACAGGAAATGAACTTCTGAACTTCTCGTTTTATCAACAACATATAACTACAGACACCCACCACCTGCTCAACTAGGACTGAATCATCCAGCGGCACAAAATAAATGCTTTACTACAAAGAGTGTGTCCTGCAGTGCATAGATTCTCACAAATCTTCCTTTCTCACATCTGTCCAAGTGTACATTCTTAGAAGAAAAGGTTCTATATAGAACCTTAAAAGGTTCCATCAGCGCTAGGTATTTGGAACCCCTAAAAGGTTCTATACACTCTTTAAAAAAGGGTTCTATATAGAACCCGGGGGTTCCATACTTGGCCAGAACTTTTTATCAAAAAAAAATGGTTCTATATAGAACCATTTTGGAGTTCCATATATGAAGCGGGGGATGGAACCATTTCTGGTTCTAAATAGAACCATTTCTTCTAAGAGTGTAGATGGATACTGTCCGTACAGCAAATGCACACACACTTAGTGAAACTCCTTTAGAACCGGCCCACGTTTCCACTGACCTGAGGGTCAAATGATGACACACAGAGTACAGTAACCTGCCTAACAATTCTATCACTCTTTTATGGATTTTTTCCAACAAGTATGAAATTTCGGTTGCAGCCTGTGTGTAACTAACTATAATAGGGTGGGTATAGGGCTAATAAATAGCAATACACTGTGAAAAAACATTTTCAAGATTTGTTATCACAACATTTCTTTCTTTTGTCAAATCAACTTAAATAATTTATTTCGTTGAGATAACTTATTATTTTGAGTTGCTGATGATTAAATTAACCTCCATTGTATTAACTCACTTTTTCCAGTTCAATCAACTTAAAATATTAAGGCAACCAGGTTACTTAATTTTTTAAGTTAAACCAACAAAAAAATTTTTTTTTACAGTGTGTAGGGTGTCTGTCAGTTGAATGTGTGTTGCAACGCTCCACATCGGGTGCTTGCAGTGTAAATAACTTTTTGTTATGCGTTTGAGACCTGCAGGTGCAGAGCCCATACTGTCTTGTACTCCGCGCTGTGTCAATGGAGAGAGGTATAATCTACAGAAGCATGGCCTGAAGGAACAGGTGAGCAGGGTGTGTGGATGTCTGGAAGCTTCCAGTGACATAACAGCAAACAAACACACCGCTCGTTTTCCCGCAGGCCGTCCAATATCTCCCCACAAATCAACGTCATCCTTTCTACAAGCCCCGTCACACCCCTAATATCCTGTTCACTGCCAATATGAGGCCTGTCTACATGCATTTGTGTTCCAATGCTTTTATACGGCCGCTATTAATTCGCGGGGTGGAGGAAGGAGGGGCCGTGGGCGTGACGGCATAGATTTACTGAGACAACAATGACAGAAACAAACACTCAGAGACGCATTAGACACGCTGAGGTCTCTCTGAACATCAGACCGACGCGAGTTTATCAGGAGCGAAAGAAGAAAAAAAAAGAAATTCAACAATCAGGAAAAGAAAAGGCAAAGTTCAATTTAACCCTTGTGCATCCTTATGGACATTTTTCAGTTTTTGTTTTTTTTTGATCACTTAGCCTGTGTTAAAGCTAACTGCAAAAAAAATTGGCACAGGTGTGTTTTTTTATTGGAATTTTACTATTTCACTGTCATTTTCTTAAAAAAATATTTTTGCATTAGGTACAAAAAAACAGTGCCTTTTGGACAAAAATGTCCCCATTAAAACTGCAATTTTTAATGCCCCGTTCAGTTAACTATAAAATTATGCAATCTTTGTTAAGAGGCTTTCATTCTGGTAAGGCTTCAAATTTTTATTTTGTACTATTTTTTATCAGATGGTGCCATTTTTTTTTTAAGTTCGGCCTATAAAACAAATATTGCTTTATTCCTGTTTTCTGGTTCGGCATACTATAGAGAGCCAACTGGATAAATTATGCAACGATATTTGTGTGGGTGTGTTGGTATGGATGTCAGAGTGTGGTTAGTATGTGTGTTATAAAAAATATGTGTGTGTGTGCGCATGTGTGAGTTTGTAATACTGAGAGAGAAAAACTGCAAATAACAAATTGCAAATAAGTAATAATAATTGCAGATAAGCACCAGTGGGGTTTTGCTGGCACCCAATGGGGAAAATATGTTACTACGCCCAAACAAACTGTTACCCAAAGCTCATTTTTTGAGATATCATCCTCAAATTTGGAACACAACCTATTTAGATTTATGGCTTTGATTTTATTGCAGTTTTGAGTTCAACCTGATTTATAAAATATATATTTTATATAAAATATTTTTTATAAATAATTTTCATTAATTTATACCTATATAACTTTTTTATCTAGTTATTATTATTTTTTTACTTCAGCAATAATCTGCAAAGGGTCTTCTTTAAAATGATACCAAACTTAAGTCACATTTTTATGACAGTTTTTAGACATGGACATTTTTGTCCTCTTTTTACCTATGTGTAACTTTTTTAAATTGATGCACAAGGGTTAAATAAATATTTGATCAAATAATTAATGTTAAAAATACTCCGTTATACAAACTCTCTCTCTGTGTGGCTCTTTTGTTTGGATCCTTTGCCCACGAACACCACTGCACTGACACTAATCCATTCTTTAACATTCTCTCCCCCTCCCCCTCACACACACACACACACACACACACACACACACGGGGACTTTACATATTTATATTGTACAAATTGTATATTATATGATTCCCTCACAGAAGACTTTTCAATTTTCAAAAAGCATCGTTCTGTATGACTTATAAGCTGTTTTCTCATGGGGACCAAAAAAATAGGGCATTTTTATGTCATAATGCAAACACACACACACACACACACACACACACGTATGCATACACACACGTATGCATCTGCCATCCATCAACACACCACACCACTCTCTTATGCACAAAACATTACTTATAAAATACCCATGTGAGCCAAAATGAACCAAAACACACTTCTATCCCATTATTGCTATTGGACACACACAACTTGATCTAGTTATAGCTCTCAAAATCATCCACACACATCAACACAGGCCTGTCCACGCACATCATCCCTTTACACTTCACCTAAACACACAGGTACACACACACACCATCATCCTCTTATGCATCAAGTGCAGAAACACACACACACTCATTCAATTATAATATCTCACAGCAACACATATCACTGCACTCAGATCCTACACAGTAAAAATAGTTATTTAAGTTGTTAAATAATATATTTGAGTCTGTCTACCTACAAAAATTAATGTTTAATTCAATGTGCTAGTTGCTGTGTCTTTGCAATTATTTCTTAAATTTACAAGCAATCTCTAACTGAAAAATGTTTCTACACCAAAATGCAGAAGGAAACACTGACATCTACGACACATCTGCAGCCATCCTTATCTTTCACACACACACAAATCAGATGGTGCGGCGGTGACAGATGGTGTGTGGGGTGTTTTGGCCTATCAAAGACTGTGAAAAGTGGACATATGCCCGTCCGACCCTTCGCCTCTGACCTGACCAATAACCTCCTCTATAGAGGAATACACACACTTATTGACTCAAATCAATCCTCATCATCATCATCACTCTCATAAACAGCAAATATCAGATTTCATTTGACACATCATGACTGTTTATCTCTCAACACATTTATCTTCACGCTAGGGCAGGGTTGGGCTGTAGCTAAAATACTTCAATATTCTTCAACCTTTTGATGATACTGATATATTCAATAACTATCACAGAGACAGTAATCGAGTAAGCACAGTTACAGTTTTCGATCAATGTTAATAATCCCGAAACTGCCAAATATTGGCAGAATAATCAGTTTCAGCAACTTTAAATAATCACCAAACAGTGTGGATATTTATAGTGTAGCATCACTGTAATTCATTAAAGCAGAACAACATTAAACTTCTAGACTAACTTCTGCGAAGAAGAAATTGCTCGACGACCAATGCAGAAAAGCAAAATCACATGAAGAGGCTGCAAGTATTACTGATATATATTCAGTATTATCAATATTAAAAAAAAATAAAAAAATAAAAAAAAACTCAGTTTAGTCAATTTTAAAACTTTGGTCAATTTTACGTTTTTTTTTTTTTTAATTTAGTTTTTTTAGTTTTTCATCTAGTGAAATCTTTTGGTACCGTGGCCAAAAATAACCTTTCTGAAAGGTATTTTTTATTGGAGATAACTATCAAGCTCAAATTTGGGACACAGTTTGGACTTTTTCTTGTAGTTTTATAGTAAAATGTTTTTTTTGAAAATATACATTTCATATAAAAAATTTAAATAGTAGCTATTTTTGTGTATTTTTCATAACAATAAATTATGTAAAATTCTGTAACGTTTTAAAAATTATTTCACTTGAGCAATAAATTGAGTGTAATTTTATTTATTTATTTATTTATTTTATAAACCAAACTCAAGTCTGTGCTCTAAATCATTCAAGATTCAAGTAGGAAATTTTATTTTCAAGTATAGTCTCGGAAATTTAACAAATGGATTATATTTTATCAAACCATAAAATCCTTTAAAAATACAAAATATTAAATGAAAAACATGATCAAACTAAAATATAGTAATGTCATTGACAACAAAAAAATTTAATACATTTTTGACCCTCATCATAATTTTCATCCTTGGTGTGAATGTGCCTTAACACAGAGAGAATATGATGAGTGCTGGAAATCTCAGGTTAAATCCCCAGCAATAAGAGCGTCAGGACTGGAATCCTGCTTTTTGATTGGCTGGCAGGGTCAGGAGCTGCTGAGTGGGCATAAAAATGGGAAGTGCGACTGCGAAGCTCACAAGAGGCAGATGTACACAGCTCTGTGTGACATTACATTTATATATATATATATATATATATATATATACACACACACCTGCAGTGGCACAAAACTGACCCTTTCAGTTCAGAGGTGAGTTTTAAGATCGAAATCAAAAATACAAACATGAGTAGTTTTATATCACGGTATATGATGATGCATAAAAAGCTATTGTATACCAACCATATTGTATACTTCAGATTATTTGGACTATGGTGAAAAAGTTTAGATTTTTTGGAAACAGCCCCCATCCACTTTCATTATGTGGAAAAAAGCAATGTGAACATTCTCCAAAACATCTGATTTTGTTCAGAAGTTTAGAAATTTATTTCGAGGTTGTAGGGATGGGTAACAATTAATCGCATCCAAAATAAAAGTTTGTGTTTACGTAATATATGTGTGTGTGGTGTGTATAATTATTTTGTATATATAAATACACACACATGCATGTATATATTTAAGAAATATTTGCATGTATATACTTTATATATATATTTACACATAATTAATATTCTATATAAATATTTGATATATTAATAACATTTTTTATTGTATAATTAATTTGTATATATAAATACACACACATGCATGTATATATTTAAGAAATATTTGCATGTATATACTTTATATATATTTACACATAATTAATATTATATATAAATATAAATATTTGATATATTAATAACATGTTTCTTAAATATACACATACATGTGTGTGTATTTATATATACAAATTAATTATACACACCACACACACATATATTACGTAAACACAAACTTTTATTTTGGATGCGATTAATCGTTGCCCATCCCTAGTTGAGATGAGGGTAAACTGAGCATAATATTTTTAGAGGAACTATTCTTTTAAAATGCACATGCAAACAATTTTGGCTCTTGATCAGATTCGCAACAAACATGTCTTCCTCTGGAGGCGTCGTCTCATCATTGCTTCGTCTGAAGCCACACTAACAGAGGCACTTATAGGGCTACGGTGACAGTAAACAATTGAAAGACAGAGTAAACAGTGTAGTGGAAAGCCTGAGTGCTGTTCGCTTTTGTAACTGGATGCAGAAAGTGAGCTTAAGACTGGAAAGCAGCTTTAAAATTAATCGGGTCCTGTGCGGGAATCGGGATTAGAGAGATGCTCTCTCTCTCTCTCTCTCTCTCTCTCTCTCTCTCTCTCTCTCTCTCTTGATGTACTAATGGAGCAAGCAGCTGGATCTCAGTGTCAGTTGTTCTTGCTCTCACTGCCATGTTGATCTCCATCTTTAGATACCCTGTTTTTGCTCACCCTAGGCTCAAGGACAGACGCCAGCAGTGAATGACCCAGAAAAAATACTCTAGCCTGAGCAAACCTGATTTACATCGCTATAGAAATTAGACATGGAGACGGTATATCATCTTTTGCTCAATTACTCAACAATTTGCCCAATAACTTAAAAGGTGTTTTTTTTTTTAGTTTAGTTTAAATATGCTGAGACTGTAAGTGAGCTATTAGCAGGCTGACTTCCTGAATACCTTTACATACACTTTAAGTTTCAGTCGAACAAACTTGTCTGAATAACTTAATTTAATTATATAATAATAATAATAATAATATAATTTGTCTTTTTTGAATTGTCATATAAATGCTTTGGTACGAATAAAATAAAGTCAAACTTACAAACCTAAATAATGTGACTGTAGCTTGCCATTAATTGAACTTTGATTGTGATTGATCTGAAAGAAAGAGATTTAACCCTATAAAACAGAGGGTAATACTTTACCCTTCAAATGGTCTTCGTTTCCTGTTTACACTTCTGGGCTTCGGGGTCTATACGATCCCAACAATTGATTAAGTAATTGTACAAAAATATACATTTTTAATCAAACAAATAATATATATATATATATTTTTTTTGTTTACTTCTCATCTATTGAATAATGCTGTGTTTTTGGAGATATAAAGCACTTTTGTATCCATATACCACACAATTCCTATGAAATATTATTTTTTATGATACATTGCATTTGTGCTCTAGTACTAGACCTTCATTTCTTTGTAAAAATTTTTCAGATTTTTGCCGTATTTTTTTTTTGACCCAGAAAAACACAAAGGTTTTTTGTGTGTGTATAGATAGATAATGTATGAAAAGTCACAAAATCTTATTCCACTGAGATGATGAAGGGAAACTTTTTTGTTGTTGTTGTTGTTAAGTAAAAGTCGATTGGGGTCGTATAGACCTGCTACATGCCTGTATTTATTCACTTACAATATTTTTTTTCAGGCCAAAATACATTTAAAATAGGCTATATGTTGGCTATATAGGCTATATATAAAATAGGCATATATTTAAAATAAATATATGTTGTAAACAGTGCTGCATTTCCAACCATAAAGTACATTTTAAGTCAATGCAAAATGTATTTGTATACATTTTAAAACATATGTGAAAATGTTTTAAAATATTTTTTTTTTTTTGCCATGTGGGATCCTTAAAATGTTTAAGTACGCAATGGCATGTTATCTATTCCCAGTATGAACCAATGTGGAATTAAGCTATTAATTTGTGTGGACACTTCCGATTCATTTGCCGCCATAGGAAGATAATAGGAATAATAATTAAATGCTGTAAATTATTAAATAATTTGCACTACAAACCAGTTTGTTTATAATTACATTAATAAATTAAAATAATAATATAATAACAACTAAAAGTCTGCAATATTAAGCAGCATAACAGACGGGTAACACCGAAAGCCTTGATACAATCAAGGCTTTCGGTGTTTTGTTTTTTTTTAAAGAGGTTTTCTTTTGTGATGTCTGTGATGTTTTGCTGTCTTTTATAAATTTGTATGTTTTTGTGAGGCTGAAGCTACTTAAATTGCCCTGTAAAGGGACAAATAAAGATGTTTCACTACTAATAATACTTTAAGTAGCAATTTGAGTTTTTGTATTGGCATTAAGGGTGCCAAAATTACACGATTTACCTTCAAAAGACCCAAAATTCAATACACAAAAGCTTCCAGTAAGACAAAGATTTGTTAAACCAAATTAAGAAGCCAATTTCCAACAAGCTGCTTATAGACAGACCAAATGTGACCAAACTAACAAGATTGAGAGGTTCCTCTTGGGACCACCGAAGGGTAAGTGGCTTTACAGGAGGCGTAGCTAAACTTGCACACACACACTGGGGCTCAGGAGGATGTACTCAGAACAATCAAACCAATCAATGACCACATGGTCACACACCCCGCCACAGTGCACCTGATCTCCATGGACACAAAACGGATGGGGGCGGTCGCTCAAGAATATACAGAAGCAGAAAGACACAACGGAGAGCAAACAGAAAAAGAAGAACCTGCAACAAACTTATAGGGCTGCGTTTCACAAATGCATTGTGAGCTTTCGACCGTAGACCATTGGTCATATACGTACTTCGAATTTTGAGAAACGCAGCCCAGATCAATGAGAAACAGAAAGCGAAATAAAGACCATCGGCTACATTATTAAGCATAACACCAAGGGCCCTAAACAATAACACTTCAACTATTAGCCAACACAACAGGTGTGCATGGGCTAATGAACACACAAAAACCCTGGTGGTGTGTTAAACTACCATCTAGACTGAATTGCATTATATGCAGAAGTTGTTGGGCCATCAAGAACACACGTCAGGAAAGACCTTAAAAGAAAGCTTAAAGGGATACTCCACTTTTTTTTGGGAAATAGGCTCATTTTACCACTCCCCCAGAGTTAAAAGTTGGGTTTTACCGTTTTCGAATCCATTCAGACGATTTTCTGAAGAATATCAGTAACCAGACAGTTTCTGGTCTCATTGACTTCCATAGTAGGAAAACAAATATACTATGGAAGTCAATGAGACCAGAAACTGTCTGGTTACTGATATTCTTCTAAATATCAGAAAATCGGCTGAATGGATTCGAAAACGGTAAAACTCAACTGTTTAACTCTGGGGGAGTGGTAAAATGAGCCTATTTCCCCCAAAAAAGTGGAGTGTCCCTTTAACTGTGCCTACTCCGCATTCACTTATAAACAGATATTCCTGAGTGCCTTTGCTGCATGGCAGAACAATAACAAAGACCATGCGAAGAACATGCGCAGAAAATCACATCAGAGAGAACATTGTTCAATCAAAAGGAAAAGGTGCTTTTATTACACATCTCTGTCATTTTTTTTCCTTCTTCATACATGGGAAGGCTTACAAGCACATCCAATTTATAAATGGGGTTTGATTACATAACCTTTCTGAATAGACACAAGCTGAGGCTAAAGCCTCAGAAACAATAAAGTGAATGTATTATTAAAATAGCAAGGCCTCTGGGTTTGAATGAAATGCAATGCAAAGTCTCCGGAAGTCACAGCATATAATTTGTTGACTGCTAGTCTTTATGAGGATCCAGTGTATAAATATCACAATATCAGCAGTTCTCACACAGACTGATGATAAACTGTAAAATATGATCTTGTTGATGTAATGCAGCCAGCCATTTTAAATAATATTAACTCAAGAAAGAAAGAAAGAAAGAAAGAAAGAAAGAAAGAAAGAAAGAAAGAAAGAAAGAAAGAAAGAAAGGTAATTTGAGCACCTTTTAATTTGAGAGTAAATTATCTAATTATCTAACCGCACTATGAACACTCATCTTTAGTAATAGACACAATAGTAATCTAAAAATGTTTACAGTACATTACACCTGCGCTTTATTCTGAGACAGGCTCACGGGACAATTTCCCACGACACGACACGACGGACGGACATAAACTACACAGAAATGAACCCTTTTCATGACGTAACGTTACATTGTTGTACACTAAATCATAACGAGCATAAAAATGAAAACATTCGCCATTAGCGTCTTAAACTATCAACATATGTGAGATACGGACAGCCCGCCAACAGTGAACCGAAACAATACAATAAATCAGAGCGCTCATCAATCGACTATAACTTTAAAACGACTGTAGTTTTTTGACAGCTGTCGATCAAAACGCTTTGTTATTGATAATCACAGTGCGCGAGCAGGTGCGCGTGAATGGAATGTCTGAAAATGGCGCCGAATGTGAAAAAAAAATGTCAACATATTCCCGTCCTCGCGAGCATCACACAATACATAATCCAGCAGCAGCAGCAAGATTCCCCTCTTACCTTCCCCTTAATTCATCAACGGGTAGAAATAATCCACTAAAATATGAAACCGCTTTTCCACAGAATATCACACTAGCAAAACCATGTACAAAATTATCCAACCGTTTTTTTTAAAAAGCTGTTTAGGTTCTAGTAAAAAGGGGGAGGTGCTATCTATGCAATGAGCCGAGCGTATTTGTAAAAGTGACAAATGGGAGACGAGCAGAGGTGGACAAGAGCCAATCAGATGTGAGATAACTGAGCTTCGGTCCCTGGCGCTAAGGCTGCAGCAGCATCGTAACCAAGGAGACTTAGAAATTCGTTTTAAAGGCTAACTGTTTAATTTCAGCTGCTAATGTATTTCCAAATTAGTCATGATTTAATAAAAAATTAACAATATTTGATCAGCTTTTAGCTAATCTCCCATCAAATGCGTTGGAAATTTCAGGTGAAAAAACTGATTGACTCAACTGGATGATTTTAATCTCAGACACTTAACATTAGCTACATAGCATAATAGGTTCTGTTGTAACCTAATTTGTTCTTCCACTGAAAATGTAAATATTCGGTCTCTGTTTATATGCGTCTTTAACTTCCAAGATGTAGCCTACTAAGTTAACATTTCAGTTAAATTTGGTTCAATTTGATAATTTGATGCAATGCAGATTTTGTGTAGGCCTACATAGGCTACGTGTTTTTACATTGTACTAATTTTATTTCTATTTTTAACTACTTATTACAATAATAGACACTTCACTCTTTGTCCTAAGAGTAGAGCGGGTTTGTTCAAAATTCATGTATAACTTTGATGAAAGGTTTTGATCCACTTCAGATGTTAACTACTGTAACAAGGACACTGTAATAAAGTGATCCCACGCACACCTAGTAATTTTGAGGTGTGTGTTTGTATAATATTTGATCTTTTTAACCAAAATAATACAATGAATTGGTACCACAAATCACAGATAAAAACTAGCCTATTTAGTGTAGTTCGGGTTCAGATACATCAGATATATGAGGTTTGTCCTGCTATTAATGGACACATAATGACTTCATAGGATTGTAAATCTCAGCATTTTGTCTACCCACACAATAATCATGACTGGAGGGTTGGGTGTGTTCCCTATGCCCTCGAAACAAGCCATCATCCATCACTACTAGTAAATAATGCATGATAGTAGTGCCGCCCTAGTAACTGCGCAAACAAAAAGTGCATGTGCACTTTTGTTTATTCAAGATTAATAATAAAATAATATAAAAAACATTTGAACATTGTCACAAATATGTATTTTTGTTTTTGTTTTAGGGACCGTAATCAGTAGCAGGATATATCACGGAACCTTTTTTGGCTCTTAAAACAAAACTTGATCTTTTATCAGTGGCTGCTTTCATGTATAATTAATAGTATAATAGTATTTGGATCTCTCTCTGTCACTGTCCAATGTGGATTCCTATATCAGGAGCGTTGGCCCTTTAAGTTCCCATGGAACTTAATGTAAAGGGCAGGTGCTTTGCAATACATCTGCTAAAACAAAGTGACATCACCAACCAGACACTCCCCAGAGATGGTCGCGACAGAGAGGAGACACACACACACACACACCCCACCCTGTCCCTCTAGAACCTTCTGCATCTCCTCCCCACCCCCAGATCTTCTCCATGCATTAACAGCTGTGATAGTGGGCACCAGCTGGGCACCAAACCCCTAATTACTGCTCCGTCAACCACACCACAGCATTAGTCCAATATCTCGAACCTGACCTCCAACTGAATGAATGATGTCATGTCAGACATGCTCACACCAATATGGCCAAGAGATTTGGGGGATCATTAGTGCAGCCAAAAATTGTCAACAAACACAACCCATCACACCCATAATCCATTACAGGGATAGGCTCTTTAGTCATAGCATACACATAGTAATGAAGATAACACTTTTGTAATAACTATCATAAATACAGAAAGAAAATAAAATATTATATTATATAATAAATTGAGTATTACGCACAACAAAAGCATTGATGGTTTTCATGTCAAAGACTGGACCTATTTGCATTGTATATTGTGCATCATAACTGTTCATATAAAAAAATCAATGTATATGTATGAATAATATTATAAGCATTATTTTCTCTTAAAGGGATACTCCACTTTATTGGGGAAATTTTACAACTCCGTCAGGGTTAAACATTTACATTTTCGAATCCATTCAGCCGATTTTCTGATATTTAGAAAAAATTCCTGTAACCAGCAAATTTCTGGTCTCATTGACTTCCATAGTAGGAAAAAAAATATACTATGAGACCAGAAACTGTCTGGTTACAGGAAATTTTTCTAAATCTCAGAAAATCGTCTGAATGGATTCGAAAATGGTAAAACTCAACTGTTTAACTCTGGGGGAGTGGTAAAATGAGTCTATTCCCCCCAAAAAAGTGGAGTATCCATTTAAATTCCCCCTGCAGTCAATAGTTTTATCCCTTAAAACTCATCTTTGATCACCAAAACGACATATAATAAATGAACAACGAACGAAACGAACAAATTGACTCGGAAAAAGATTCGTTCATTTTGATGAACGAGTTCGAAAAGGAGACTCACGAACGCGCATCACAGTGCATTTGAGCTTATAAAACTTAAACTTTGTTATTTATTTATTAAACGAACGATCGTTTCACTTGATAAGACCCTTATTCGTCGTCTGGAATCGTTTAAAGCCCTTTGAACAGTTTATAGTTTGCACTGAAACTGTCGTTTGGACCTTGAACCGTTTGGTCCCCATTGAAGTCCATTATATGGAGAAAAATGCTGGAATGTTTTCATCAAAAACCTTAATTTCTTTTCGACTGAAGAAAGAAAGACATGGACATCTTGGATGACATGGGGGCGAGTAAATTATCAGCAAAAGTTTTTTTGAAAAGTGAACTACTCCTTTAAGTTTATGGCACTTCTCCTTTAAATAGGCTAATATCTTTTCCACGAGTTCCCTTCATTGCTCAGAGGTAAGATAGAAAGTAATAGAAAGTTAAGAAAGTATAAACAGTTGGGCATCATACAAAATTAAAATCTAAAATAAAATAAATATTAAATATATAAATATGTTTTAATGGAAAATATATATTTTATTTATCAAATAACTGTATAATAAATGTGATCACATCATATGTCGTTGATGAATTATATAAATATAAAAGCAAGTTTTTTTGGGACATCCCACACACACACACACAAAAGGCTGATGTGATGAAAACATCCACAGTAAACGTTCTCTTCCTCTGGGTGTTTTCGAGTTACACCGTTTCTTCCTGGGATGATGTTTTTTTCTTTCTGTTTGCATGTCGTTAATCCAGAGCTCAAGCCAGTGACCACCTGTTCCTCCATTTCCCCACCAGACTCTCTGCTGACATCTGCTGACATTATGTAAAACTACACGGGAGCTAATACTTTAATGTCTTTTTTTGAAGCAAATAAAATAACTTTATCCTGCATAATAAAATTGCATTCCTTAGAAAATGTAGAAAAAAGGAATAAATGTGCTTGATATTTATCAAGGAAACAAATTTTCTCATTGCTATGGATTCAAACTATTTTCACCCTATATATATATATATATATATATATATATATATATATATGCAATATTTCCAGTTTTTCAAAGACAGAAATTCTGCATATATTATACACTTACACTGTCAAAATAAAATGACTGGCATTGACCCAAACATTCATTAACCACATAGCTTCCTAATGACCTGCAGGACACCTTCACATTCAAAATAAAGCGTAGTGTGTACTTGATATACTGCTTTATCATATCACCAATGCTCTGAAGAAAATAAAAAAAAATAATGATGATGAATTTAATAAGAATTTCTTAAAGTACAAACCCTTTTTCTTGAGCAGTGTCGTGTAAAATATTGCATTGCACTCTTTTTATCTATCGGTTGTTCCCGGTCACCATCATCTGTCAGTGTCCGAAGAGTGTAAAAAGCTTTTATTGAGATGTGCTGACCCTTTCAGCCTGAGGTTTTGTGTTTCAGTTCTCATCTCTGACAGCACAGATAAGACTGATCTAATTCTCAGACAGTGTCATCTGTCCATCTCAGATGAAAGATCGATATTGGTACTTTCTGAATCCTTGCTTTAAAAGCAATTTCATTACCCGAAACAATGAATCACCAGTCTTTTGTTGTGCTGAGCTTTGCAAATCTCAATATAAATAAATAAAGGAAGTAAATGACAAACTCACCACAAATCGCGTCGAGTCATTTCCAGCAAAATCATCAGCCAATGAAGGATAATCCAATCCAGGATGCGAAAGATGAAAAAGAGAGGCAGAGAAAATGTATCAGCAATACATATACAACAAGATATAAAAGTGTATTTAGTAAACTTTTGTTTCAATCAAATGTCACTTAGTAGAAATTGACATGCCTTCATTAAAAACAAAAAAAAAACAAAACTAAAGAACCATGAACAAAATGACAGAAAACATGACAAAGAGTAGTATAACATTTTGTGCGCTGCATTTCTGGCTGCAGATTGCATGAAACTTACTATTGAAATTCAAAAGACATTTGGAAAACCAAGCATGTTATTTTTTTTAATATTTCACTTTGAATTTATAACTCACTTCCGTGTTTTGGCCCATAAAGTGATGTCAAAACTTAACCTTATCAAAAAAACTAATAAAATATGAAAATAGATATTCCCAAATATTTTACATAGGCTGGAAATTATTTTTTATTATTATTATTATTTTACTTTTTAATAACCCATCCCTTAAATAAATTTAAAATCTCTTTCCCTTTCAACCCAACCCACAGGTCGATACGACCTGCGACATCATGTCAGTAGGCTAAACTTGTGACTCGAGGATGAGCTCTAATTGGCTTGTTTCAGATTGTCCCTCCCTCCTTTGATTTTAGCGAATCAATATTGTTGATTGTGATAAAACCATTCTCAACTTTCAAGTAGGCGCAATATTTCTTCCGAGATTATTGTAAATAATGGTTATTAAACAAATACATTTAGTCCGACTCTCACCTCCCCCCCCCCCCCCAAAAAAAAAAAAAAAATTTTAGCACCAGCCGCCACTGCTAAAAATGAAAGACTGTATAATATCAGATATGTAAGGGCAGAAAATAACTATGATTACAATGTCAAACCTTGAAAAATAGTTTGACAATCAGCATTCAGACTGAGGAAAAAAAATATATAAATACTGTTCGTTTTCTCACACAAACCGCTCGTTTTGTGTCTTAGGCCATCAATGTGTACTTACATTTACGAGTCATTAAATCATGTGTAATTTGGACTTCTCTGCACATGCTCTTTGAGGTGGTGACCATAGACCTCCATTATATGACTGACAGACAACAACGGTTTGACCTAAAAATATCAAAATTGAAAATAATTTGGAAACAAAGGCACCTAGGCTACATCTTGGATGCCCTTGAGGTAAGATAAAACATATCAAAAATTAATTTCAAAGTGAACTATCCCTTTAATATCATGTAATAATATCCTCTGCCCTTTTAATATCATGTTGCCTCAACCAGTGATTTTCGTCATAAACAGAAGACCCATTTAGCAGCATTATGTAAAACAAAATCAATATAATGAAGTAGCCTATAACTTTTTTCTTCTTCTTCTTCTCCATTGAGCACGTTTAACGTTAAATCCACACGACATTTTTTTTTATTTTTTGATATTTTGATTTTTTGATATTGCTAATTTCTCTGCAGTATGAATAAATAACACCACATAAAGCATATTACTTAACTTACAGATACTGACACAGATAGAAATGGAGCCACATCCCTGTGAAATGTTTCTTTACACGACTAACCGAACAGCGTGGTCGGATATTACGAAATAAAACAAAATGACCACAGCGATTTAGCACGACTTCGACATGAGAGATCTCACGACAGCATAATGCAGCAAAAGTAAACGTGCTAACAAGGACCAAAATGATAATTTCTCTCAGTTTCCGTAATAAATCTAGCTCAAAGAGTTTTATTTATATCCGTTCAATGCACGCGCTGATCCAGCTGACAGCGCGAACCGCTCTAACGGTCAGCGCTGTAACTATAGCAACATTATCTGTCAATCAGCCTCACACACTGACTTTTCCCCTCAGAAATAGCCAGTCGCGCCTGCTGTCCTCGAAACAGCGATACTAGTCAGTGATATTCATCTTAATGATTCTGACCAGTTGGCTTAAATGTATAACCCAGAGATGTGTTTACCTGCGGCAGAGAAAAGGCGCTGTCCTTTCTCCCTGTGCGGTGGATTTCCAGTCTAATATTTCTGTCGACGACGCGACGCTATGCTCTTTCGTAGGCCAGCGTCACAGCTCTTCTCTGGTGATGATGCCCCCTTAATGTTCAAATCACGATTCCTTTTCTGCGGTGTGGGTTGTAGTGATTAAATATCTGACTGGGAAAATGGTTTTAGATTAAAATCCTTCATACGAATTGAGCAAAAACATTTAACCATTGCAATTTCCAACAATATCAAAAGAAAGAATGAAAGTATAATGAAAGTGAAGCCTTGATTCATTCATTCAGCATTCATGAATTTTTGCACTGTGAATAAATTTGGACAGAATTTAACATTTGGACAGTTTCCTTTAATGGTAATGATATCTACCATTAAAGGGATGTGGTAGACCATTTTACGAGATGTAAACAACACTGGTCCACTTCCTTTTTCAGTTTATAAATGGTTTCTTAATATCTTAAAGATGTTTGTTTAACTTTTTGATTCAGTTGTGTATGTTCTGTTGGTTGTACTTTATCCCAACGTTTATATAGTGTTAAAAAACTGAAACAGGAAGTGCTTCTGGACCAGTGTTGTTTACATCTCGCGAAATGGTCTATACAATTCTTTCCAAATTTATTCACTGTCATTAAGGCTACTAAACACTTCTGCCCACAAATGAAAATGCTATATTGGTTAGGCTATTTTTTTAATATATTCTTGTCATTTTGTCCATCTACTGAAAATCTGCACAACCAAAATTGTCAAGTTTCAAAAGTTCAAAACAACATTTTAAAAGGATAGCCTACTTTTGAAACATATGCGTGTCATTGATGCACATATAGCCATTTTGTAAAGATGTGATCACACTGAAAATTAAAGCACAACTAACTGTAGAACTGTTATTTTATGTTTTGGCCAAACTGGCCCCATTTACTTACAACGTAACCTCCATTTTTTTACATTACTGTTTTCTTAACTTTTTCGTAAATATGGCCAAAGTGATGGTATTGTGAGCTTGGGTGACAGAGCACCACTTTTACCTCTTTAGATAACTGTATTAACCTATGTATTAATCACATTAGTGCAGTTGCCTTTTGTCAGGATATGATTAGGTGATTTCAATAATCCACAGAGTATATATAAAAATATAATTTCTTTATTGTAAAATAAAAGTGCATCAGAAAATAACTCGCTGGTATCATTGCCAGGTGATTACAATGAACACAGAGTAATACAGTACACGTACAAAACTACATTTAAGAGTTAAACGATAAATTAGTACAATCTGTACACGGTCTAACATTATTTACACAAGGTGTAATTCGTCATCATTCAATTCTTTTCCGTATTAAATAATCAGTAAACAACATAGGCAGTATCTCATCATCCGAGCCTCTTTTGTTGGAATGTTTTCTTCCAAAAACACTCGACAGAATGTGTTCAATTAGATGCAAACATTAAAAGTAATTATGTCAGTTGTTAAATATTATTAAGGTAAACATAATTGTAACATTTTACGAATTAAAAATACATATCAATTGTATGATTACATCATTGTCATTTCAATCTATTCCTGTATTGAGGAAAACGTTACTACTCCATTAGTACACGATGTCTTAAAGGAGTCGTTCACCCAAAAATAAGCAAATCATTAACAATATACATGTCATTATTTAACCTCACAGTATTCCAAACCCAAATTATGTCATCCCAACCCACCCCGAGAGAACAAAAAGATATATTTTTAAAGAATCTTCATTAACCCCTTCTCTACGATAACAGTTTGATCAAATCGTTACCGATTTAAAATTGTCTATTCATTATGCAGAACTGCGTTATGACTTGAGAATATTTCGAATATAATTAGGGCTGTGCAAAAGTTAATTGCGATTAATCGCATCCAAAATAAAAGTCTGTGTTTACATAATATATTTGTGTGTGCTGTATATAATTATTTTGTATATATAAATACCTATGCATGCATGTATATATTTAAGAATTATTTGCGCTTAAATTCTGTTTGTATATATAAATACATAATCTATATTATAAGAATATTAACATTTTATATAGGAATAACACATTACATGCATGTGTGTGTATTTATATATACAGCACACACAAATATATCATGTAAACACAGACTTTTATTTTGGATGCAATTAATTTTTGCACAGCCCTAAATATAATGTAAAAATTGCATGTCTTGATTTATTTGGTGTCTTTTTTGAGTTATATTTTTATAATACGGAAAAGAGCTGCCTCAAGATTCTTCAAAAACTCCACTATTGTGTTTTTATCCTTTTTTTGAGTGAACTCTCCTATAAAGACAAAGTTCTCAGTGCTTCAGGTCTGCTGTAGCATGACCAGTCGAACAGCCAGATGACTTCAGAGCATCAAATAAGAGAAGAGAAGTTTTGAGGGGCCATTATCAATGCCCACTTCATGTCAAACATTCTAGTTTTCTACGCTCACAGGACGCGAGTATTTCAGGGTTCAGTAAAACACGGAGCTGCCTCGTGTGCACGTGTGCTTGATTGTCTGTGTGTGTGTTGCACTGGACAGCCCCTCACATGTCATTATCGTAGTCCCCGATCATTCTCCGTGAGTGCGAGGCGAGGAAGATATCGTTCTCACGGGGGCAATCGTGATGACAGGAGCAGGTCTTAATAAACATCATCCTCTTCCTGAAAGCGTCGCCCTCGGGACAGCGAAACTCCACCTCGGCTGTGACGGTGGCGTGAGGCGTGCAGCAGCGGCCGTCCATACACACCCCGCAAAACTTTGGCTTATACAGCCTGACACTCTGGCATCCAGACAACTCGAAACGCATCCCGCGCTGGCTCTTCGGGGTCCGCACACACTTCTTCCCTCTCTGCAATGGGGGGGGGAGGTGGGCTATTAATATTTAAGATGCTTTTTGACAAACAAACTCTCGGGTTCATGCACTGGGTTCCATTAGGCATGCATTTTTTTTATTACTCTGACCGAATTAAACTTTATTCCCATTCAAAGAGGCGATAGAGTAAAGGCAAATCACTCGCGCTACAATAAAAACTTTCCTCTTTAATCTTAAAATGTTGTGCCATTAAATTACCTGTTTAACTAGTTTATTTTTTATTTTTATTTTATTTATTTATTCTCAGTTATAATGGCCGATAAATGAATATTTCAAAAATAAAATAAAAACGGACGAAACACGCTTGACCCATGTCATGAGTGTTGGAGTTGTATAGTTTGTCCACCAGAGGGCGCTCTACACGGTCCCTGTTGGCAACACTCGAGACATACATCGCTTGAACAACAATTAAAAGATCATCCCCATCAGTTCTCTAAACTCAAATAAGCAGGACAAAATTTGTGACTATTTTTTAGGTGTGTTATTAGACCAAAGGTTCATTTTGCGCCACAATTAACCACACGAGCCTTTTAAAGTATATTTGATGTGTTGATCAAATGCATGGGTGGACACATTCAGTGCATGCGCACTACATAGAGGACGGAAATAGTAATAAGTAAACTTCCCTAAAGTCTAATATATTTCAGCTTTACTTTGTGCCCTCAACCCTTCTTACCTTTATGTCCTTTTCCAGCTCTGCGTGGCACGGCCGGATCATGCACATGCGGGTCTGCCGCTCCAGCTGGCATTGCTCGTTGTCGTTGGTTACACGAGAGGACACGCCCATGCCACACGTTGCAGAGCATTCACTCCATTCAGTGGTCTGGACGATGCAGTTGTCCCTCGCGCTCTCAGACTGGACACCCTGATCAGTTATTTCTCTAAATGCTGAAAGAAGACAAAGTGGATGTTAAATCCATGTGCCAATGACAAAAATGGAAAGCATAATGTTGTCATGCAGAGTGGCTAGTGAAATAAGTTTGCAATGGAAATTCACAAGGCCTGCTAGGACCATATTTCATTATTATTATTATTATTATTTTTTGCAGCTGTTTTAACCCTCAGGTGCTCTTCGTTTCGGAGTCACACTTGTTATCCTCCCGGTCAAAAGTGACCGGACACCTAAAAATTAAACTTTCTCCATCCCAGTAAAACCAATGCAATTTATTTTTGTTCTATAATATTTATTCTTTTTAATTTAATATTTTGAGACAATTTAATTGAATTTATTAATATTTATGCAATATTTATGGTTTATTTTTGCCATGGAAAATATATATATATTATATTATTTTTTCAAAAAAATATTAATGCAGTATTTTAGTTTAATATAGAGTCTAGGCCTTCAGAAAAAAAATATTCTTTGAAGAAAATTAGCACCATCTGGTTACAGTATAGAGAAAAAGTGTAGAATCATGGTGTAACCACTAGATGGCATGTACATCTCTCTATGGAGAGGCATGAGAATTCCCCAGCTGTTTATGAACACTTTTTTTTTGTGGATTTGAATATATAGTTGAAGCAATCTCAAAAACTATTTCTTATAATCTTATAAAATTCACATTTTTTTAAAAAAATTTTTTACAGTTTCCCACTCATTTCCTATGGGTCGGTCATTTTTGACCAAAGAACACAAGTGTGACTATTTTTTTTTGCGACCACTCAGCATGCTCGGATCATGACCTCAATTTTTTTGTGTGTTCACATACATAATGCCATAAAAGTCACCAAGTTTCGTAACATTCCGATGAAGCTGTGATTTTTAAAATTTCACAACAGAAATTTTTTCAGTCAGAAATGACCGAAGAGCACCTGAGGGTTAACATGGTGAAGCAAAAAAAAAAGAAAATTTGACTTGCCGATTGACCTACCAGCCATTGCTGACTGGAAGGTGTCTTCTTGCGGGATCTGGTCGCACACCCACTCCTCGCAGCACTTGCCGGGGATTTGGACACGTCGTGGGTAGGGACAGTCTGGAGAGGGCAGCCGTATGTTGCTTGCACAGGTGGGTACGCAGCCAATCTCCCCATTCATGCAGACGCACTGATGTCTACAGCTGGGCTGAAACGTCTCCCCGCTGCGGTAAATCACCCCCCCCAGGTCGCACGTTTGACCCTCTTGAGCTGCGACACACACAACACACATGAGACAACTCCATAACAATGACAGGCTCCCTCTTGTGGACAAAAAGTGTACTGTAACACATGCAGAAACTTTATATAACAAACGAGTAAACACAACATATACTCACCCATGCAGATGCCCGTCTCAGTGTCACTGAGCACGCCGTAGTCACAATACAGGTCTTTATGATGGTCACATGGCTCCAGGAAAGAGCAGGGCTCTCCTGCCTGTCGGGCACAGACTTTACAGCAGCCGCAGCCGTCCAGCACTAGACTGGTGCCGACAGGACACAAAGGGCCCTCCGCTGGGCAGTCACACGGCTGAGAGCATTCCTGACACATCACCTGCATAGAGTGATGACACAACCACATGCATCAGGTTTAGAAATCCCTCATAGGACGGTTTTATCATGCCATAGATTACAGAGCATGCACAGAGCAAAAGGTTTGTTCTAAAATGTGCATGGGACAAATTAATAGATCACACAGTCCATGTGCAAATCCTCTTGATGGCCACATGGGGGCGATAAAATGCATTACAGATTTTGTATCCGTCACTTGGGATGAAACGAGTATAACTTCATCATGCACTGTAAAAAATCAATATGCTTTATATAATCAATAAAATCGTGGCAACAGATTACAAGCAATATTATTTATTAAATTGAACAAATTAGAATTGAGTAACAGTTAATAAAATTAACATTCTAATTTGTGCAATTTAATTAATAATATTGCTTGTTATATGTTGCCACAATTTTATTGATTAGATAAAGCATATTATTTTTTTTTTTGTCAGTGTATGAAGCATGTTAATATGACAGGTTTGAAAAGTGACTGCTGTACTGAAAATGAAACTTATTTTTTAAATAAAGCTTGTATATTTACTAGGGCTGTCAAAGCGATTAGTCGCGATTAATCGCGTGCAAAATAAAGTTTGTGTTTACATAATATATGCACTGTGTGTAATTATTTTGCATATATATAAAAAACACACGTGCATGTATATTTAAGAAAAAAATATTTATATATAAAATATTTATATTTATATATAATATAAATTATATATAAATCTATATACCGGTACATGAAAATATTTCTTAAATATGTACAAGCATGTGTGTGTATTTATATATATATAATAATTATACACAGTGCACCCACATATATTATGCAAACACAAACTTTTATTTTGCATGCGATTAATCACGATTAATCGTTTTAACAGCCCTAATATTTACATATTACACATTAAAAGCATGCAGAATATTCATTTTGCTCTGAGTGAACACAAACCAGTGATCCTCCATGTTATCAATGCATTAAATGAGACCTAATTAGACTAATTTAATAGTTACGATGTTAAACACACCCCCAGTGTGCAGATAGTAGCACAAACATACACTTGTACACTGAATTAATGTCTCGTTGTGTCATTTGAAATGATAGTAAAATAAAACAATCAAATGAGCTGTTAATTCTACATAAAGCTTATAGCAATACAGGTCATTTCACTTTGAATATATTATTGATTTGTTTACTCACCATTTGCATAAGCAAGCAGAGAGCGACGCATGATCCGGTGAGTCCTGTTCCAGCCATTTCCCTCAACAGAAGCACACTCCACAGGTTTGTTTTGATTCTCTGGTGTGTGTGTGTGTGTGATCACGGTCAGGCTTCAGGACTGTTGTGAAGTGGAGAGCAGAGAGCCCCTCTTTAAATACCACCAGAACGGGGTGTAGCCCACCGGAGTCAAGCCATGCCACGCGACCCAGAGGGGTGAACATATTTCAATTCCAGATGGTTTTCCATAATGTTTGAAAAAGCGAGAGATGCTGTCGACCAGCCTTTCAATTAATCATACCACGGATTCCAGAGCGCGCACATGGGAAAACGTCTGGTTCCCGCACATGGTTTGAGTGGAAAATTAATGTAGGCCGATCTCCAGGATGGTTAAAGATGTTTCGGCAGATGATTTTAGAATGTTCAATCAGATACTGTTGTAATGTAACAATGTTTCGATGTGATACAAGAGATGAAACTCATTTCACACCTCATGATGTCATGTTACACAGGCCTGCAGGGCAGGATATGACACAGCCCACAATTTAATGTTTTGTTGGGACAAAATTACACAGAGGCAGTGTGTTTAGTGGCAATAGTACAAAACAAGCTCATGAAATCCGTCAGGTGCAGAGAAAGAAACACGCTGGAATTAAATTGTTTACGTTTCCCGCATTGCAGCTGTTTCCTGAAGCATGTCAGTCAGAGGACAGAGACAAAATGTGCTCTCAAGTGCCTCACATTTCTGAATGAAACGATGCCTACTCCAAAATCTGATGATATTCTGATGTTATTCTTGTCTTTTGTTTGTTATTCTAAAGCACACACACACACACACACAAACAAAAGAAAAAAAATATCTACAAAATCAAACTACTAGGACTACCATTGACTGTTATTCCATGCACAAAAAACACTGATGTATTTTAACCCTCAGGTGCTCTTCGCTCATTTTTGATCGAAAAATGTGATGTTTTGAATTTTTAAAAATCACAGCTTCATCGGAATGTTATGAAACTTGGAGACACTAGTGGTAAAAATAGAGACACTTGTGGTATTGGGTCAAAAATGACCCCCATAGGAAATGAATGGGAAATTATAAAAAAAAAAAAAAGTAAAAAAAAATATTGTGAACTTTTGTTTTTTCTCATTTTTTTAAATAAAAAAATAGTTTTTGAGATTTTTTAACTAAATATTCAAATCCACCACCAAAAATATTTTTTTTAAATATTTTTTTTTTCCGAAGGCCTAAACTCTATATTAAACTAAAATACTGCATTAATATTTTTTGGAAAAAAATAAATAAATTATATATATATATATATATATATATATATATATATATTATTTATTTTTATTTTTTTCCCATGGCAAAAATAAACCATAAATATTGCATAAATATTAATAAATTCAATTAAATTGTCTCAAAATACTAAATTAAAAAGAATAAATATTATAGAACAAAAATAAAGTGCATTGGTTTTACTGGGATGGAGAAAAGTTTCATTTTTAGTTTCACGGAACAAAAACACACACTATGGGAATATGCTGCAACATATAATGTGACATATTACATATACGAGAAACTAGTGCTTATATTTTTCACTATACTGCATTATATGCATTGACCATACATATAAAATATTTACATGTAATATTCACAAAGTTTTATCCTTTATTGCATACATATATTGCATATACATGTTTAAAATGCTTCATAATAGCCACCTCATGTCTCGATCTCATGAGTCCTCAAAAAACTGAAAATAAATGAATCTCTTAATGTATTTAATTTAACTCCAAATCTACTGAATGCACTTTTAATTTGGAATTATTCAAATTGCATGCATGCAAAACAATTTTAACGCACCAAAAACCAAAACACTTGTATAATAGTGAACGTTTGGCCCGCTAAAAAGTGCGGATATCTGCAGCAAACAGAGGCCTTATTATGCTGTTCTCTGCTACGAGGTCACTTGTTTTCACAGGAATTTTATTTCCCGGGGCTGGAGAGACTCGAGGTGCAGGAATGCAACATCAGGCAGGGCACCGTGGTCTCTTTCCTCCCATACGGCGCGCTGGGATGGGGATTGTGCTTTGACGACGGGATACTGCGCTATGGTCATGATAAGTTCAAAACAGAACCGTAACTAAGGAGTGCCATAAATATCCTCAAGCTGTGTGAGTGTGGAGTTGCCATG
Organism: Cyprinella venusta; assembly: GCA_038021265.1. Lineage (NCBI taxonomy): Eukaryota > Metazoa > Chordata > Actinopteri > Cypriniformes > Leuciscidae > Cyprinella > Cyprinella venusta. The sequence continues at coordinate 1,189,994 of CM075878.1, forward strand.
ACTCTGTTGCTGCTAACTGTACTCTCAGTCTGTCGTGTCTATGACTGCTCTGTCCTAGATTTGTACTGGTTTCAGACTACAGCAGGATGGGATACAACATTTCATGTTGCCCTGATGTTGAGAGATGCAACAAATTTGATAACATTCATTCATAATTCCATAATTAGGATAAGCTTGTATCATCTCAAATGTTGCTTCTTATTCTGTTCTGTTCTCTCGATGATTCTTAAGACATTACAAATAGTGAGATTCTCTCTTGATGAAAACCCAACATCAGTATCTGATCTTACACTTTTGTTTGCATGCTCATTAATGAAGCTGCGGCCCGAAAAAACACAAGGCCAAAAGCCAGAAGTTGCATTCACGTGAAGAAAAAAAAAATCTACTGTGTTTTTCTGAATTAACAAGGTAATTATCTCAGAATTACAAGATATTTTTTCATGTAAAAAAGTTTTTGCTCTGTTTTTCTGAATTAATGAGTTAATTTTTCATGAGAAAAAAAACATTTTTGCTCTGTTTTTCTGAATTAACGAGTTAATTTTTCATGAGAATTTTTTTTTTGCTGTTTTTCTGAATTAATGAGTTAATTTTTCGTGAGAAAAAAAATTTGCTCCGTTTTTCTGAATTAATGAGTTAATTTTTCGTGAGAAATAAGTTTTTGCTCTGTTTTTCTGAATTAATGAGTTAATTTTTCATGAGAAAAAAACATTTTTGCTCTGTTTTTCTGAATTAATGAGTTAATTTTTCATGAGAAAAATTATTTTTGCTCTGTTTTTCTGAATTAACGAGTTAATTTTTCATGAGAATTTTTTTGCTGTTTTTCTGAATTAATGAGTTAATTTTTTGTGAGAAAAAAAATTTGCTCCGTTTCCTGAATTAATGAGTTAATTTTTCATGAGAAAAAAAGTTTTTGCTCTGTTTTTCTGAATTAATGAGTTAATTTTTCGTGAGAAAAAAGTTTTTGCTCTGTTTTTCTGAATTAACGAGTTAATTTTTCATGAGAAAAAAACATTTTTGCTCTGTTTTTCTGAATTAACGAGTTAATTTTTCATAAGAATTTTTTTTGCTGTTTTTCTGAATTAATGAGTTAATTTTTCATGAGAAAAAACATTTTTGCTCTGTTTTTCTGAATTAACGAGTTAATTTTTCATGAGAATTTTTTTTGTTGTTTTTCTGAATTAAGGAGTTAATTTTTCATGAGAAAAAAAGTTTTTGCTCTGTTTTTCTGAATTAATGAGTTAATTCAGAAAATCAGAGCAAAAAATAAATAAATACATGAAAAATTAACTTGTTAATTCAGAAAAACAGCAACATTTTTTTTCACATGAAAAATTAACTCGTTAATTCAGAAAAATGTATTTTTTTCTGTACACATTGTATCGGTATCGGCCTTCTATCGGGCTCTAGTTCAGATCCATGAGTTTATTTTGGGACAGCAGGGTAAATGCCATCTATGTAAAGATCTCTGATTCAGCATCAGTGCACTTATCCTGTTCTCAGTTCATTACCTCCCACTTCAGAGAGGCCCAGACAGGGCAGAGCTTTGAGTATATTTTCATGCTTATATGCCAAAGGTGCTTTCATTAGGCGTCTCTTGTTTTAGTTGATCTCTCCTTTTGATTTAATGCAGATGTAAGCACCTGTTCTCATGATGAGTGCGTCATACCTCACACACCTGCCTTTGCTTTACTCTCCATCTGATTTCTACATGGCCATATCCTCTTGCTAACGGTGAGGGATTTCAGGAGAGCAAAAGGTGGATTGCTGAAGCTGACTGACCAAGGAAGTCTTGCTGGTTAAGCAAGTTAAGAGGCCTGATGGGGACACCAGCATTTTTTTAGGGAAGTTAAAGGGTTAGTTCACCCAAAAATGAAAATTCTGTCAGAATTTATTTACTCACCCTCATGTTGTTCCAAACCTCGATGTGTTTATTTGTTCTGCTGAACACAAAGGAAGATATTTGGAAGAATGTTTTAATCAAACAGATCTCATTCCCCATTGACTACCATAGTAGGGAAAAATTCATACTATAATCAATGCGGGGAATTAAATCTGTTTGATTAAAACATTATTCCAAATATCTTACTTTGTGTTCAGCAGAACAAATAAACACATCGAGGTTTGGAACAACATGAGGGTGAGTAAATACTAATTTTTTTTTTTGTATTTTTTATTAGAAAAACAGAGCAAAAACTTTTTCTCATGAAAAATTAACTCGTTAATTCAGAAAAACAGAGCAATTTTTTTTTTACTCATGAAAAATTATCTTGTAATTCTCAGATAATTAACTTGTTAATTCAGAAAAACAGAGTAGATTTTTTTTCTTCAATGTAATACGCCTCCGTACTGGTCTCATTGACTCCCATAGTATATTTTTTCCTACTATGGAAGTCAATGAGACCAGAAACTGTCTGGTTACTGATATTCTTCTAAATATCAGAAAATCGCCTGAATGGATTCGAGAACGGTAAAACTCGACTGTTTAACTCTGGGGGAGTGGTAAAATGAGCCTATTTCCAAAAAAAATGGAGTATCCCTTTAAAGATAAAGGTTCTTTATTGACATGCATCCATGAAGAACCTGACATCCATGGAATCTTTCAATTGTACAAGATTATTTACAGTGGAAAAAAGTTCTTCATATTGTAAAAATAACTAAGAAAAAAATCAGAAAGCTCTTAGAGGAACCAGAAGTGGTTCTCCTATTGCATCGCTATGAAAACCCTCTTTTAGAACCTTTATTTATTTGCGTTCGAGTTAAAGAGGATAATGATGGAAGATAGAAGTCATTATTCTTGTCTATTTGATCTATAAGCCATGCAGTAAACTTTAGCATACATATTGAAAAGAAAAAGGAACAGATTTGTGACATTATAAATCATTTTCCCCCCAAAAAACCCATCTAAAGAAATCCAACAATTTGCTATTTTATTGGGCACATTCTTTTAAAACAGGAGGGAGTCCAACTTTTTTTCTCTTTCATCCAACTCCAAAACTTTTATGTAAGACATTGTCAATGAGAGCCTTGTACGAATCCAATACTGACGCTGGTTTTCAAATAGTTTTGGTTGGCTGTAATGAATTGCATCAATAACTGAAATGTCAATCTGTCTGAAATGGTCAAGCGCAATTCCATCAAAGCTAATTTAATATTAGAGAGAGTATGTTCAACATCTAAAACAACAACAACGTAATTTCCCAACGCACATAAAGAGCCCATTCAATCTGTGACTGAACACAAGCGCACTAAAGACGGCTGTCAATTATTTCAAGTAAAGAAGTAAGAAAGTAAAAGAGAAAAAATGATAGGCTCCATTTATAGTAGACAAACATTTCCAATAGACAAAATGTGTGGAAATCAATGCATTGTTCACTAAATGAAAATCTGTTTTTTGTCATCCAAACTTTACTCTGTGGAACACAAAAGAAGCAATGTTGAGTAATGTACTGGCTTCTCTATTCCATGCAATCACAATGGATGCACTATAAAAGTTTGCTTTTAAAACATTTTTGGAAACTGATTGTCTTATTTTTGCAATGCAAACTTGACTAGAAGTCGTAATTCACTGATCTTTCAGAAGACTGAGAAAATGTGACTCTAATAGGGCTGTCAAATGATTAATCGCGATTAATCGCATCCAAAATAAAAGTTTGTGTTTACATAATATATGTGGGTGCACTGTGTATAATTATTATATATATATATATATATAAATACGCAAACATGCATGCATATTTAAGAAAAAAATATTATTTATATATAAAATATTTATATAATTTTTATGTTTATATATATATATATATATATATATATATGTTTTTTAATTTATAAAATATTTAAAAAATATATATTTTTATTATATTTATATCATAAAAATTATATATTAATCTATATATAGTGTATACATGAAAATATTTCTTAAATAAATACAAGCATGTGTGTGTATTTATATATTCAAAATAATTATACACAGTGCACCCACATATAGTATGTGAACACAAAGTTTTATTTTGGATGTGATTAATCGTTTGACAGCCCTAGACTCTAACTTTCATTGCATTGAAAAATATATTCTTCAAATATTCACCTTTTACAACTTTTGTGCAGTGTTGGGTAAGTTACTCTAAAAAAGTAATTAATTACTAATTACCTCTTCAACAGTGTAATTAGATTACTGTATTACTTACTCTCTCTAAAAAGTATTTAATTACTTTTAATTACTTTCAAAATCCCATATTAATCTCGACCAGCTGAATAATACAAGGATAGACATGAATCTGTTTTAATTCTTTCAAATAAACACTATAAAATTGCATGAATTATCCTTAAACTGACCAAGGTGGAGAAGGTTACCTTATAAAAACATACTTTTTAGCATCAGACAGTACATTTTGATGTTAAACCCACTATTGTTTTATGTCTGATCTCATGACATTTCACACTTTTTTCATACATATTTTACAATATTTCATACGAATTTGCACGAGTGCGGTCATAATATTTAGACACCTCATAAAATGCATACGAATCGCTGTGAGATCTGATTGATCTAAAAACTGCTGTGTTGTTTTAACCCAACTTTGGGTCAAATATGGACAAACCCAAACTTTAGGTTAAAAATGTCATTAAAAAATGTAACCCAATGGCTGGGTTTGTCCATATTTGACCCAAAGTTGAGTTAAAACAACCCAGCATTTTTAAGAGTGCACAGTATTTACCTCAATTACATCAGAAGTAACTGGAATTAAATTACAGATAAATGAAGAGTAATCCCTTACTTTACATTTTCATGCACTCTAAAAAATGCTGGGTTGTTTTAACCCAATTTTGGGTCAAATATGGACAAACCCGAAATGTTGGGTTAAAAATGTAATGTAAAAATTTAACCCAACGGCTGGGTTAGTCCATATTTGACCCAAAGTTGGGTTAAAACAACCCAGCATTTTTTAGAGTGTGGGAAAAGTAATTAAATTACAGTAAGTAATTAGTTACACCCAACATTGCTTTTGTGTTCCACAGTAATAATCAAATGGGTTTGAAAACACATGAGAAAATGCTGACACGACTTCCATTTTTGGGTGAAATATTTCTTTAGCAACCCACGCTGTTGGACTTTATGTAATAAAGGATTTATGTAATAGAATTTCTTGTAGCCCACTGTGATGACAAAAGCACCTTGTCTCTAATGAGGTAAATCGTACTCTGCTAAAAATAGTTTTTTTCTCTTTTCCCTCAGGATGTTGTTGAAGCCGCTGGTACATTCCTTACACACTTGGCCTGTCTGCATCATCATCTCTTTTTTTTGTTGTTTTTTTTTCTTTCCACTTTCCCGTTCCCTCCTGTCTCAATGTGGATGATTTTTGAGAAGCACTTTGTGTCCCATACCTGTGGTTTTGCGGTGTTCTGCTGTATCGTCTAGTGATGAGTAAAGTTTAGACAGCTGATTCTTTTTCAAATTAAAATGTTTTCTATATTTTGCTCCCTTTCTGGAATATGACTGTTTTTTTTCCCCTCTGGCACTGGCCTGGGATCTTATATTGGATGCATGATGCAATAAATACACTGAGGATAAAGAGAATTAAGACTGCTGACTGCTGTAATTCGCCTCTGAGGTTTGCTAAAGGAAATGGGCCTTTGTTAAATCATGTATAATAGAGCTCAATGTAGTTTGTTTGTATGACGAACTAATGAAATGCACACTGGGTTTGATCACTTGAGTTTCAGGATTCAATTTAAATTAACTTTGCACTGTAATATTCAATAACATACCACATTTACATTATAAAAGTACTTGAAGTATGACAAAAGATCAACTTAAAATTAACAAAAAAATATTATAAAGTGCACTTTTTATAAGTGTACTTTCTAGTCGTGAATGCATACTTAAGTGGCATTTTATTTAACCCTCAGGTGCTCTTCGGTCATTTCTGACCGAAAAATTTTCTGTTTTGAATTTTTTAAAAATCACAGCTTCATCAGAAGTTATGAAACTTGGTGACTTTTATGGCATTATGTATGTGAACACACAAAAAAATTGAGGTCATGATCTGAGCATGCTAAGTGGTCTTAAAAAAATAGTCACACTTGTGTTCTTTGGTCAAAAATGACCGACCCATAGGAAATGAATGGGAAATTGTAAAAAAATGAAAAAAAAAAAAAAAAAAAAAAAATTGTGAATTTTTGTTTTTTGTCAAAATTTTTTAGTAAGAAATATTTTTTGAGATTGTTTCAACTATATAATCAAATCCACCAACAACAACAAAAATGTGTTGATAAACATCTGGGGAATTCACATGCCTCTCCATAGAGAGCTGCACATGCCATCTAGTGGTTACACCATGATTCTACACCTTTTCTCTATACTGTAACCAGATAATTTTCTTCAAAAAATATTTTTTTCTGAAGGCCTAGACTCTATATTAAACTAAAATACTGCATTAATATTTTTTTGAAAAAATTATATATATAGAAAAAACATTTTTTTTCCATGGCAAAAATAAACCATAAATATTGCATAAATATTAATAAATTCAATTAAATTGTCTCAAAATACTAAATTAAAAAGAATAAATATTATAGAACAAAAATAAATTGCATTGGTTTTACTGGGATGGAGAAAGTTTCATTTTTAGGTGTCCGGTCACTTTTGACCGGGAAGATAACAAGCGTGACTCCGAAACGAAGAGCACCTGAGGGTTAATTAATATTATATGATCTGCAAGTAAAGGTGATCTGATTTGCTATTGGAATGGAATCAATGCATCCTCGAGAACTCGCTTGTTGTTACAAAGGTGGAGATTTTACTGGGGGCCCCCAACATGAAAAGGAAAATAGAATGTTTAAATGTTCCACTAATTCCGGAACATCCTGTGCTTCCAGATTCCACCAATGTCAATATTACCAATGAAAGATCTCAAGTCTGCAGCCCAGATGTGCCTCTCTAAAGCATCTATCTCACACAGACATTTGACCTTTTAAAGCTGCCACATGATGACAATAATCCTAACTGCCATAAGAAACACTGAACGCATGTAAATCCACAGAAAAAAACACCTGTACACCACAGCCACATAAACAATATGCAACCCTATCTGAACTGTAAATGAGACCCCTGTTCTTAAATAGCAGTAACAGTTCAGGAGCAACTCGGAATGAGGTTAAAGTCACCATGAAACATTGACATTCAACAAGAAAAATGGGGAATGCTAAAAGCCAAAACCTTTTGAAGCAACTATCAAAGACTATATTTTTCAAAGGACTTCAATGGGGTCCAAACTTTTCAAGGTCCAAAAGTCAGTTTCAGTGGAGTGCAAACTGTTCAAAGGGCTTTAAAACGACTCCAGACGATGAATAAGGGTCTTATCAAGCGAAAAGATCGCTCATTTAATAAATTAATAACAAAGTTTAAGTTTTATCAGCTCAAATGCTCGCCTCGCTCTGTTCTGTGACGCACGTTCGTGACTCTCCTGTTCGAACTAAATGAACGAATCTTTTTCCGAGTCATTTGGTTCATTCAAGGAATGTTTTTTCAAAAGTGATCTACTCCTTTAAGCAAAGTATATTTTTAAGTATAATGAGTTAATTTTTGCTCTGTTTTTCTGAATTAATGAGTTAATTTTTCATGAGAATTTTTTTTGCTGTTTTTCTGAATTAATGAGTTAATTTTTCATGAGAAAAAATTTTTTGCTCTGTTTTTCTGAATTAATGAGTTAATTTTTCATTAGAAAAAAGGTTTTTGCTCTGTTTTTCTGAATTAATGAGTTATTTTTTCATTAGAAAAAGGTTTTTGCTCTGTTTTTCTGAATTAATGAGTTCATTTTTCATTAGAAAAAAAGTTTTTGCTCTGTTTTTCTGAATTAATGAGTTAATTTTTCATGAGAAAAAAAGGTTTTACTAAGTATATTTAAGTATACTTTAAGTATATCTCGATCGAAAAATACTTGGACTTTTCTCTCAGTATAATTTTATATATTTCTTAGAAGTACATACATTTTTGTTAAGTATATAAAATGAATATACAAATAGGTTACACTAAAAATAACCTACAGGGAACATTTCCAGAACGTTCTCCTTAGGTTATAAATTAAACCTAAAAACAAAATACAGGGAACTTTCTTGTTTGGTTCCCAAAAAAATAACCAAATGGGAACCATACGGGAAACGTTCTGGGTTTGCAGGCATTGTGAAAACCATTACCATGTGCTAATTACAAACATTGAGGCGATTTATGTCAAACTAAGCTGATTTCTTGCTGTTCATTTGGCTCTCCCACACAATCGTACGCTTTACGTGGGAGGTAAAGGAGAGATATCCAGCACTGCTGTTTCAAAATTATATACTCCTCCATAAAATATTGAGTTGAAGATTTGTGCTTCCATCCCAGAGCGGAACTCCACCAAAGCTCCAGGGTGGTCTTATTATGTCTCATCCCAAACTTGTGTATTTTCAGAGGCAAAAAAACTATATCCAACGTTAATATCAGCCTGGCCGTGGTTTGACTGTTAATTTTCCCTGTCATTATCATATTGAACTCTATTTGTGAGCTATTTTCTGAACAGAGGTCTATAGAGGAAGACTCGCTTTTATTAGTGGTGGAAGGGTTTCATACGCATTTTAGAGTCTTAAAATTAAATAATACACTAATGCATCTTAGCATGAGTCAAACAGGACTGTTCATTCCATTCTGAGACAAATGCACGACAGTTATGCGAGTTATGTTTGTGGAAACTTGGATGACATAACGGCACTGCTGTGAGACCCCGGGGGTTGCATTTACGTAAAACCTGGCTGTGGAAGAGCATTCTCAATTTTAGACTGTTAAATGCACTAAGGGTGTGAGAAACCCTCGGGTTAGCCTGTACACACTCTAAAAAATGCTTGTTTTAACCCAATTTTGGGTCAGATATGGGCAAACCCAGCCATTGGGTTAAAAATGTAACCCAATGGCTGGGTTTGTCCATGTTTGACCCAAAAATGGGTTAAAACAACCCAGCATTTTTTTTAAAGTTTATACATATCTATCTACACCACCAACAGTAATGAACTTCTTCACAACAAGCAGCATGTTTCCCATAATTTCACAATATTACTCTACGTTCTAAAAATGCTGGGTTGTTTTTTAACCCAACTTTGGGTATAATATGGACAAACCCAGCCATTGGGTTAGAAATGTTATTTAAAAATGTAACCCAATGGCTGGGTTTGTCCATATTTGACCCAAAGTTGGGTTAAAACAACCCAGCATTTTTTAGAGTGTACCAAAGCTCCAAATATTTGATCAAAAATACACTCTAAAAATTGCTGGGTTGTTTTAACCCAACTTTGGGTCAAATATGGACAAACCCAGCCATTGGGTTACATTTTTTTTAAATTACATTTTTAACCCAACGTTTGGGTTTGTCCATATTTGACCCAAAGTTGGGTTAAAACAACCCGGCATTTTTAGAGTGTACATTTTTAAATTACATTTTTAACCCAACGTTTGAGTTTGTCCATATTTGACCCAAAATTGGGTTAAAACAACCCGGCATTTTTTTAGAAATAAGCATAAGATACTTAAAAACGAATGGTAATGTAGTTTATAGCATTATTACACTTGAAAATGTTTATCCAGACTTGTGAAAAGTACTTCTCTCATGCTAATAAATTGTTTCTTACTCTGCTCTTGAGAATGAGTGGGTGCACGTGCTCACTGAATGCTCATTAACATCTCAGTCTCATGACTCCTTCATCCTCATCCTGTTCGTTTGCGTTGTGCCTGGTCAACCATCAAACCAAATCTGAAAGCTATGAGTTCATATTCAATATAATAACCAGTGTAACACGCATCTGCTGCTGTTAGCTGACCCCGTGAAATGACCTACAGTAGTAATGAGGCTAGAATAATAGACATAACAGGAAGGTTGAACATTTAGCTTGGGGTCTGTTTCCTGGAAATGAGTCTTCTGCTGTTTTGCCCTTTTGGCTGCTTATTTCTGCAAACTCTTAATCATTATTCTGTTGTTTAATAAAGACAAGATGTCTCTAACATTTACAAAAACAAAACAATAAACTGCACTCTAAAAAATGCTGGGTTGATTTAACCCAATTTTGGGTCAAATATGGACAAACCCAATTATTGGATTCAAAAATGCAATTTATAAATTTAACCCAACAGCTGGGTTTGTCCATATATTTGTCCATAAAAAAAACAAAACAAAAAAAAACTCTAAAAAATATGTTGGGTTGTTTTAACCCAACTTTGGGTCAAATATGGACCAACCCAAACGTTGGGTTAAACATATAAATAAAAACTTTAACCCAATGGCTGGGTTTGTCCATATTTGACCCAAAGTTGGGTTAAAACAACCCAGCATTTTTATTAAAGTGTCGCATGTGTATTTTTTAAGGGTTTAAGTGCTATAATTGGGTCCCCTGGACATCTACTAACCCTCAAAACATGAACAACGAGTAGCATTTGCTTGTTACTCATATACTCTAAAAAATACTGGGTTGTTTTAACCCAATTTTAAGTAAAATATGGACAAACCCGAAATGTTGGGTTAAAAATGTACTGTAAAAATTTAACCCAACGACTGGGTTAGTCCATATTTGACCTAAAGTTGGGTTAAAACAACCCAGCATACTTTTACAATTTGGTCAACATGACCAAATGCCATCATCAACCTCACTCTAAAAAATGCTGGGTTGTTTTAACCCAACTTTGGGCCAAATATGGACTGACCCAGCCGTTGGGTTAAATATTTACATTACATTTTTAACCCAACATTTCGGGTTTGTCCATATTTGACCCAAAATTGGGTTAAAACAACCCAGCATTTTTTAGAGTGCTGTTTTCATTCCATAATCTGAAATATTTCTGAGGAAAATGGGATTATTTTATGAAGAAATATAGGCCATGACTTGATGTAATTACATACATGTTGATTATGAGGAAAATCTTTTTTCTTTGGAATATTGTGCCCTGATTTACATGCATTAAGTAAATAGGTTGATTTTTAATTTCATATTGATTGTAATTACTAGTCATTATTTAACAGAACAGACGATTGTTCACCGAGTAAAAGGCCCAAGGGTTGCGCTTCGGTTATCCCCAGGATTGTGCTTTAACAGTGAGATCATATGTAACTCATGCTGCTTTTTCAATAAACGTATGGTTTCTTGGCACGCCAGGCTAAGGGAAGATCTTTAGGGTGGGATACAAATATATTATGATGTCTCGAAATCCCACCATAGTTCTCAATGGTTTCAGTCATTGCAACTAGAAAAACATGTGGTCTTGCATTTGCATCCTTGGCTGTAGTTTTAAAAGACCTCTCTCTGTTTGTACAGTTTTAAAATACCTCCTTCTCACTGCTGGATACGAGACAGATATGAGAACATTCGGGCGTCTGTGTCAACTCGCGACTCTTGTTATCATCTTTATCGGTCTAGTCTAGGGGACTAAAAGATGTGTGAGCTGTTCTCATGGCCAGAGCAAAGCTAAAACATCCTGCATGGACACACAATCACCGCCTCTGGGTTTGCGTGGACTTTGTGCGTTTTGACAAAGACAAACCGAGCTAATAAAAATACATGGAGAAAAAAAGGCATCAAGGAATGTTCTTCGGTGCAGCCGCGCTTTGCGTTCAAGAAAGGAAAAGCCAGTCAAACCACAGGAATGCAAAGCACTGCAGCAGACATGGTTTTCCACAAGCCTGTCTATGTGTGTGTGTGAGAGAGAGAAAGAGACGGGAAAAATAGGAACTGTTGTGGTGAATAGACTGTATGTACAACACCATACAGTTGACAGAAAGACAAATCAGTCTCAAAACAGTCTTTTTGAGACATTTAAGTCACTAACATAGTCTTCCCCTCATGTAAGTGACATGCATTATTAAAATATAAACACACACCGTATACAGTAAAAAATCTACTACAGAACACATTTAGTGCATTGTATAATTGGAAAATTTTGCATCCCCCTTCATTTTTCCCCCTTTCAAAACTGACGTGGTAACAAAAAAAAAAAGAAATGGAGATACAATACACTGTAAAAATGAATATGCTTTATCTAATAAAAAAATGAATGAGGCAACAGATTACAAGCAATTTTATTAATTAAATTTAACAAATTAGAATTGAGTAATAATTAATCAAATTCATATCAAATTCAAATTTTCAAAATTAAAAATCTAATTTTAATTCCTTAAAATGAGTAAAACTTACAACAACCAAAAAAACATAAACTGAAGTCACCATTATGGTGATCGGTGTTTGTCTGTTAGTGAGATATTTTTGTTACATTTTTTGGTGTAAACTTTACTCGTTTTAAATGGGAATAATTTGAATAATTATTACTCAATTCAAATTTGTTAAATGTAATTAATAATATTGCTTGTAATCTGTTGCCACAATTCTATTGATTAGAATTGAAAGGTGTCGATGGTGAACATCCTGTATCTTTGGAGGAAATAAGAATTTTACCAACGTTACCATTCACTCTTAGAAGGAAAGGTTCTATATAGAACCTTAAAAGGTTCTAAAGCGCTACGTATTTGGAACCCCTAAAATGCAATGTATGTGAATGATCACAAAATTCAAGATATGGGGGTTAAAAAATGTAATTAATCAATATCACACGAAGAGTGCCATTTCAGTTTTTATCCTCCAAATATCTGCATGATTCAAATGTGATATTAAGTTTAATAAACAATAATTTAATTACAACTACAAAATGTTGCAGAACAATGTAATATATGAATGAATAATAGCCTATAAAGAACTTTTGTGCCAAAAGTGTTCTTCCTTGTCATTATTGAACCTTTTTTTAGCATAAAATGTCCTTTAGAGTCGAGTAAAGAACCCTATGCTACATATATAGAACCCTTTTTTTCTATGAGTGTACACTCTTAGAAGAAAAGGTTCTATATAGAACCTTAAAAGGTTCTAAAGCGCTAAATATTTGGAACCCCTAAAATGCAATGCATGTGAATGATCACAAAATTCAAGATATGGGGGTTAAAAAATATCACATGAAGAGTGACATTTCAGTTTTTATCCTCCAAAAATCTGCATGATTAAAATGTGATATTAAGTTTAATAAACAATAATTTAATTACAACTACAAAATGTTGCAGAATAATGTAATATATGAATAAATAATAGCCTATAAAGAACTTTTGTGCCAAAAGTGTTCTTTCTTGTCATTATTGAACCTTTTTTTAGCATAAAATGTCCTTTGGAGTCGAGTAAAGAACCCTATGCTACATATATAGAACCCTTTTAGAGTGCCTGTACCTCAACTGACATATTTACCATCTCATTTGCTAATGAGAAAAGTTATGAAACACCATTGCTCTAGTGGTAAACAGTAAGAGCGGTTGGTTTAGCTGGGCACTGTTAGTGCAGACCCACAGGGTAGTTTTTCAGAATAGAGGGTTGTTTTGACTGCTCCATGCTGGCAGGGACTACTCCGTCCCCAGAGGTTTGACTTGGAAACACTCTTGCACGGAAATACCTCTGGCATGGCACAGGCTGACTCTGGGGTGGGTCTCCATTGAGCCGAATGGATGAAATGCTGCACCAGGGCTGGAGGCTAGAGTAGAGGCGGCGGACAGCGAGTGTTCAGAGAGATGACAGCCCTCAAGGATGAAAGCAGGGGGATTTTTTCCGTCCAAACTAAATCCCACAGGTGCTCAGCAGTGGCTGAGGTGGCATATCACATTGCCCCGGTTCTCTCCAGCGCCCAATAACCCGTCTCACCGTTTCCCCCCAAAGTGCGTTTGCGCATTCCAGACAGGAGAGGCCCTTGAAGGCCTTCCAGCTTCAACATTCAGCCTGTCTGGAAGGAATTAAAGGGTGGGGGAGGTGGACGAGATGGTCCGACCAATTTTCCCGGAGTCAGGGAGACACACCCCATCAGAATTAGGTTCTTCTTTCGTTACCTTCATGGCCAATCCCTTGTTCTTAAGAAGAACAACTCTCTGAAAATGAGAAGGACGCATTTCTACACTAGATCTAACGTCAAACATGGTAGTCATTAAGATGCCATCAGTATAACAAGGACAGTTCACCCTCTGCATTGGTTAATCTCAATAAATCATTCCTGAATTCGATTGATCTGGTTCTCGAGATCAGCTTACTGACTCAGTTATCCAGATTAGAGCCCGACCGATAAACGATTTTGAAGGCCGATACCGATACAAATATTTTTTGGTTTTGGAATCCGATATGTCGGCCGATATTTTTTTATTTTCATTTCAGAAACGCGCAACAAAACATTAACAGATTTCCCTGACATTAGTTACAGGGTTTCTTCAAGTTAAATTCAAGTCTTTTTAAGACCATTTATATAAAAAATTAATACCAATTTCCCGTCCCTACCAGCAAAGAAAAACAAAATCCTTCAACTTGTGTTCATTTATTTTTCAAATGTGGAATGGGTAAAAGATGATAAGTCAAGCAGGTAAAATAAAAACATTTCAGTAGGCCACAAGAAAGTTTGCCGAACAATGTTAAGTTGTGTTTTAACATTAGCTAAACACACACAGGACATCAGTTCTGACTGGATCGCTTCCCAGATCCACACTATCTAACATTTTCATCTAGTTTTTTTTTCCGTTGACGAAAATGTCAATAGATTTTCGTCATTCAAAACTAGCGTCTCGTTTTCGTCAGTGAAAAAATGTCGTTGAAGAAAAGTTTATCATTATTTTCGTCAATGAAATTAACACTGACATACAGCACAATTTTTACAAACAAAATTCAAGACTTTTTAAGGTATTAGCTCCAAATTCATAAATTCAATGCTTTTAAGGCTTTTTAAGACCCTGTAGTTATTGGAAGTTATTTATGAGTTTTAACTAAAATAATATGATAATGCATTTTAAAAAGAAACTTGTTTCTTTTATTGTCGCAACAGAACAGACTGATGATAGTGGCGTTAGCTAGCTTTGTGGTTAGCTTGTCTATGATGAGCCATAATTTAGCAATGGTTTAGCAATATTTTCAATATAACCGGCCAAGGAGAAGATGATACGTCTCATTTCTATAACTGTCACACGCTATTAAAGAAATACTTCAGTCACATTGTCAAAAGTTAAAAGGACAGCCAGTCGACTACACTGTAATGTAACGTAACTATTACTAGCCAATTCCGCTTCACTCTCGGGTTATCTAACAGCAGCAAAACTGAACGGGTCACAATTTTTGTCATGCTTATTTGAGTTGAGAGAACTGATGGGGATGATCTTTTAATTGTTATTCAAGCGATGTATGTCTCGTGACCAACTCAACGAGTGTTGCCAACAGGTGCCCTCTGGTGGACAAACTATACAACTCCAACACTCATGACATGGTTCAAGCGTGTTTACTCCGTTTTTATTTTATTTTTGAAATATTCATTTCTCGGCCGTTATAACTGCTGATACCGATAGTTTGGAAAATGCCTAATATCGGCCGATAATATCGATATATCGGTCGGGCTTTAATCCAGACTCACTGTAGGTTCTCACTACAGACTAAGAAAGACTTAAATTTGGGTCCAAAGGCATCTTTAGCTTGGTCCTTCCTTATGTCATCAGCCTGGCCTGTCACACCAACCAAAAAACGTAGAAAAGAAATGATTTACCAATCCAATTTTGCAGTGTTGTTGAAAGGTATTGCATTGCAGAAAGGCAAAACTTGTTAACACTCAGATGGCCCGCTGCCTGTATTGTGTCGATGAACTATTTCATATACATTTATAGGGTGTTAGCGTTGCCTAATGATTAAGCGAATGCTGGAAGACCTCTTAACCTTCTCCGTTCTGATGTTTCTCCCAAGTATCAAGGGCCAAAATATTAGGCGCCCGTGCCAGCTGGCCCTCGATCAATCCTAATGACTTGCCAGATCAGATTAAGCACATTTAATGCTTTTCAGAAACATCTTCAAGATTGATGGGTTTCTCCTACATGTTAGTGACCCAGCTCTCTGAGAGCTTTCCAAAGGAACTGGGCTGCTCGTATTTTCTGGGTGAGGTCTACAGAGGAGTTGACATAAGCAGCGAGGAGCCGGGGCGGTGCTGTACGACTGCCAGAATATTGACACAGACCTTGTACTGAAAGTTAACACTGATGTTATTTGAAAAACGTGAGGACTGGGTGTCGGCATCTGGAAACAAAGGAAAGAAGGCCACGAAGCGCACCGTTCTCAGCTCTGAAATCGAGATACCTTAGGAAAACTCTTGGGCAACGTAGAGATGGTGAGCTGGTCTTAAAATATTTAAACAGGTTGTCTCTAAGAATGACAAGCTCATCAAAACAAACAAGATTGAACAAGCTTGGTGGCCAGCGGAGGTGGTTTCAGCAAGGCTGCCTTAAACCAAAAGTACGGTTCAGGTCAGTCCACTCGAGTCGTCGGCACTCATGCCTGGAATTAATGCAGGGAGGCAGCTCATTAGAGCCCCTTTCCAACACAGTCTCATGAAAGTGCGTATCTATACCACAAATGTCATTTCTCGTGGCATTTATACGCCAAAAATGGTTTTTGCGTGCATATGCCACGCACCGAAAACCCCCTGGGTTTATTTATGAGTTTTAACTAAAATAATATGATAATGCATTTTAAAAAGAAAATTGTTTCTTTAATTGTCACAACAGAACAGACTGATGAGTTGGCATTAGATAGCTTTGTGGTTAGCTTGTCTATGATCAATGGTTTAGCTGGATCTAAACTAGCTCTAGTTCTGGATTTCTTGAAAATATTTAGCAGGTGTGTTGAAACAGGGCTGAAAATGAAATCTGCGTGAAGGTAGCCCTCGATAAACAGGGGTTAACTACCCTTATTCTACAGCCTTATCTCAAATCAACAGTAATTTTACTTCCAAATGACTATGAGGCCTTGATGAGAGAACCCGACTTCTGTTTTGAAGAGTGATTCTTTCAGAAAAAAAAGGTACAAAATCTGTCAGTGGGGCTGTACCGTTTCAAAAGGTACACTTTTGTACCCAAAGGCTGCATATTGGTACCTAGTGGTACATATTAGTACCTAAAATGTCCATTTTAGCACCTAAAATATACATATTAGGACCTAAAATAGACATATTAGCTCCTGAAATGGACATATTAACACTAAAAATGTCCATATTAACACCTAAAATGCACATATTAACACCAAAAATTTACTTATTAGCACCTAAAATGTACATATTAACACCTAAAATGTACATATTAGCACCTAAAATGCACATATTAACACCAGAAATTTACTTATTAACACCTAAAATGCACATATTAGCACCTAAAATGCACATATTAACACCAAAAATTTACTTATTAGCACCTAAAATGTACATATTAACACCTAAAATGTACATATTAGCACCTGAAATGTACATTAGCGCCTAAAATGTACCTATTAACACTTAAAATGTACTTATTAGCACCTAAAATGTACATACCAGCACCCGAAATGCACCTAAAATGTCCATATTAGCACCTGAAACGTACATATTATCACTAAAAATGTACATATTAGCACCTGAAATGTCCATATTAGCACATAAAATGTACATATTGACACCTAAAATGGACAAAAGTTTACCTTTTGAAAAGGTACAGCCCCAGTGACAGCTTTTGTACCTTTTATTCTGAGGGTGTATGACCTTTACTGCTCTTTTGTGCACAATCATTCATGATAAAATGAACGAAGGGAGCTTTTAAGAAGAGGAAGAGCTCCATCACACTTTACCTTTGAGAATGACCCCTCTGACATCATTTTAGAATGTCCCTGTGCCCTTTGACCCCTTTATCTATTTTCAGAGGGTGAAGTGTTTCCTTCGGGAGATCTTGGCTGCTTTTAGAGGATTTTTAGACGGCCCCTGGCTGCACTTTCGAGAGGCATCGAGCACATTTAAAGAACTTCTGGTGGGGGGGGAAACCTTGAGAAGATAAATAAAATCAAGGGAACAGGAGATGAGAAGAGGGAATGTTAAGCACATCCACATGCAATCAGATACCAAGACGTAAATAAGGGCCTTTTGATGGTATAAATTTTAATATAATAAAATTTAAAAAGCCAGTTCATGACCGCTTTAAAGAATTGAAGGCTTATACAGAACCGAATCTAGGAATGGTTCCTGAATTGATGACTGTATTGGCAAACAGTCATAATTCTACAATTTTTTAGTGTCTTATTAGGTGTGCAAATGTTCAGTAAAAGGGATGCGAATGTCCTGCTGGATAAGACCAAATCTATTTTCACACAATGTGCACTCAAGCTTCATTACAGACAAAAAGGTACATGTGCAACAAGACTAATCATGGCCCTCTGATTGAAACACGTTGCCACACATCTAATTTCCCGATATAGTACAAGAAAATAAATAGAGAGATGATTCAACAGCCCATGTATTCAAAGGATAGCTGGGTTTCCATCCGCCCCGCCACAAAGAGGTTAAAAATATTCAATGACAACTCAAAGATCAGCTTCCATGGGGAATCCATGTTAAAGAGCCATGAGATGGAAAAGAGCTAGATGGATAGATAGAACGGGGTCATAGCAAAAGAGACCAAATATAAAAAAGGCATCACCTCAGCGTCAGTACAGTTGATCTCCCCATAAAGGCTGGAAACAGTAATGACAATTTTTAACCTAACTAATGCTCAGGGACAGCAACAGACGACCTAATAACAGCTTAGATCCAAAGACCTCATTGTGTCCGTTTTATTTTTAAAGGTCCCGTTCTTTGTGATCCCATGTTTCAAACTTTAGTTACGCTGCCTTCACACTGGCAGATGAAATTAGCTCCGTAATACGCAATACGTTCCCAACGTACGTCGTACTACACAGTGAAAAACGTCGGACGCGGGTAGAACAAAAATGGCGGAGAGATTAAAGTTTTATTCTGACAGTTTTGTATGATCTCTCTGATGAGAGGGTTATGCTGCGTGAGGAAAGTTGCTGAGGACGTTGACATGTCAGGTCGGCTAAAAATGTGATATAGTGGTCAATAGTTTAATATTTACCTTCAATTTAATTGTATTAACTGCCCTTATAAACGTTATAAAGTCATGAAAATAAAAAATGACATGACAACTTAACGTTATAAAATCATTATTTATTTTATTAAAAGTTAATAATTCGGGTTTGTTTATCAGTACCATAGCAACGCTCAACTTCCGCTGGAACCGTCCGTAGCTTTTCGCAAGAGTTCAAATTTTTGAACGCATGCGGATGACCAACGGACACGATTTTCTTCGCACCGCACTCGGACCGGTCGGACCCGTTTCGGACCCTTTCGCATGCGGTCTGCGAATCTCCATAGGAAATGAATGACTTCCGGTCCTTTCGCAGCCGCATCGGAGCTGATTTCAACTGCCAGGCAGCGTTTAATATCTGTAAAACGATAAAGCTCAAAGTTCAATGCCAAGCGAGATATTTTATTTAACAGAAGTAGCCTACATCGAACGGCCCGTTTGGACTATTTTTTTTTTTAATTGTTGTTTAATGTAGAAATTAGTTATTCTAAAAATGTACGTACATTACTTTCATACTTAGACTATATACAGTGAAATACATGTATAAATAAAATTATTTTTGGTAATATCCTGTTATCCGGACCCCACCATATAACATTTCGGAACTATCGTCATTTTTTTTTAAAGCCCATTTGGACTACATCCCTCTACTTCCTTCTTTAATGACGTCAGTAGAACAGTTTTCGACTAACCGCCCACAGGAACGCTCCCTCAACATAACTTACTGTGTTTACTCAGCTCTTACGGTGATTTTCTGAAGTAAAACTGACGATTCATCTTTTGTGTGATGTACAATAAACTTTATTAAACTCATCAGTGTATGTTTGATCATCATTCGGACCTGGTCCGAAACAGCAGACTTGTAGGCTATTAATAAATAATGCAGATGACAAATACATTATAATAACCGTATACTATGGAAGCTCGTTTCCGCCACTGAATATAAAAATAAAATAAATAATTGTGACTTTTTATCTCATAATTCTGACTTTATTTCTCAGAATTGCGAGATATAAAGTCAGAATTGCGTGATATAAAGTCGCAATTGCGTGATATAAAGTCAGAATTGCAAGATATAAAGTCAGAATTGCAAGATATAAAGTCAGAATTGCGAGATATAGTCAGAATTGCAAGATATAAAGTCATAATTGCGTGATATAAAGTCGCAATTACGTGATATAAAGTCAGAATTGCAAGATATAAAGTCAGAATTGCGAGATATAGTCAGAATTGCAAGATATAAAGTCCCAATTACGTGATATATAGTCAGAATTGCAAGATATAAAGTCAGAATTGCGAGATATAGTCAGAATTGCAAGATATAAAGTCCCAATTACGTGATATAAAGTCAGAATTGGGTGATATAAAGTCAGAATTGCATGATATAAAGTCGCATTTCTGAGAAAAAAAGACAGAAGTGCGTCTTTTTAACTCACAATTCAGACTTTTTTCTCACTACTGCACTATGGTACCGCTACAACACTTTAATTCATACAGTTCCTGCAGCAGTGGGCCAAACGACACAAAACTGAGAACCTCACACAAAAGCACTAAACTTCGTGACAGCTGATGAGGCAATGGATTCAGAAACTGGGATCGGGAGTTAAGTGAATTAACTCCCAATGTCAAGCTTCTTACCACCCAGCAATTAATCAAGTTGCTCTTTGGCATTTGTTCATGAAAGACGCATGGGAGTGGCTGATGTTTGCCTGACGGCCATCTTTATACGTTCTCCTAAAAATACTGGTGATGACAACTCTTTGGACACGTTTGGACATTTTTGTGGTTCTAATCCATCTTACATAGTCAGCAATATTTTAACAGTCCTATATAAGAGACCAGGAACTGAGCAGTGTAGCTTTATTGCTCTCTTAAACTTTACAGTTGAAATCTATAGAACTATTGCAGTAAATAGTATATTACAAATATATACGTCATGAACTGTTCTGAGTGCACCATTGTAACATTAACACCAAACTTTGTGAACACACTCTTAGAAGAAATTGTTCTATTTAGAACCAGAAATGGTTCCATCCCCGCTTCATTTATGGAACTCCAAAATGGTTCTATATAGAACCATTTTTTTGTTAAAATGTTCTATTGGCCAAGTATGGAACCCCAGGGTTCTATATAGAACCATTTTTTTTGTTAAAATGTTCTATTGACCAAGTATGGAACCCCAGGGTTCTATATTGAACCATTTTTTTGTTGTTAAAATGTTCTATTGGCCAAGTATGGAACCCCAGGGTTCTATATAGAACCATTTTTTGTTAAAATGTTCTATTGGCCAAGTATGGAACCCCAGGGTTCTATATAGAACCATTTTTTTGTTAAAATGTTCTATTGGCCAAGTATGGAACCCCAGGGTTCTATATAGAACCATTTTTTTTGTTAAAATGTTCTATTGACCAAGTATGGAACCCCAGGGTTCTATATTGAACCATTTTTTTGTTGTTAAAATGTTCTATTGGCCAAGTATGGAACCCCAGGGTTCTATATAGAACCATTTTTTGTTAAAATGTTCTATTGGCCAAGTATGGAACCCCAGGGTTCTATATAGAACCATTTTTTTGTTAAAATGTTCTATTGGCCAAGTATGGAACCCCAGGGTTCTATATAGAACCATTTTTTTTGTTAAAATGTTCTATTGACCAAGTATGGAACCCCAGGGTTCTATATTGAACCATTTTTTTGTTGTTAAAATGTTCTATTGGCCAAGTATGGAACCCCAGGGTTCTATATAGAACCTTTTTTTGTTAAAATGTTCTATTGGCCAAGTATGGAACCCCAGGGTTCTATATAGAACCATTTTTTTGTTAAAATGTTCTATTGGCCAAGTATGGAACCCCAGGGTTCTATATAGAACCATTTTTTTGTTAAAATGTTCTATTGACCAAGTATGGAACCCCAGGGTTCTATATTGAACCATTTTTTTGTTGTTAAAATGTTCTATTGGCCAAGTATGGAACCCCAGGGTTCTATATAGAACCATTTTTTGTTAAAATGTTCTATTGGCCAACTTGGCCAAGTATGGAACCCCAGGGTTATATAGAACCCTGGGGAACCCTTTTTTTAAAAGTGTATAGAACCTTTTAGGGGTTCCAAATACGTAGCGCTGATAGAACCTTTTCTTCTAAGAGTGCATCTCTAAACTCAACTGATTTTTTTAATTTGGATGCTTCCAGCTCCAACATCTGAACTGATGATCCACATGAGCCGAAGATAAATACCTCAACTTGTGAGGTTTGTCGAGAGACAAAGACTTTCTTTTTCTTTTCTTTTTTTTAAGAACTATTTTTTTCAATCAAAATTCACCTGCGCTTGCAAAAATGATTATTCACTATGAATATGCCTTACTGAAAGAAACACCTCACCATTTACAAATGATTCCATGTGGTATTGTGCATGAGGCAATGAGCAGTTTTCAGATTGGGTGGTTGAGTTGTACGACACCTATTGTACTGGATTAAACCGTGTTTTATTTCATCACATGGTAAACGGATTGAAAGGGAGCAGTCGAAGGACATGTCAGAGGTCGTCGGCTAAATCCTCTGAAGCGTGGTGGAGCCGAGTGACAAAACCAGAGCGGGCACCCAGGGGCCCATAGGATAAAGGTGTAACCAACATCTGCAACCCATTGCGCCCCCAATTATCCTCGGGTGAACCTCATGGAAAATACGACACAACCAGCTGGAATGTAAACACAACCCAATGGGAACTCCCATTTATTTTCTCTCTTGCGTGAGCAGCAAACTCTATTTTGTTCTGTTTTTCTTCCTTTCCTCATTTTGCTCTCGGCTGTAATCGCTTTAATACAGATAGACAGCATCATTAGCACATATCCTATTTCAATTATCCATGTTTCGAATCATTCCATAGTTGGGCAGGCAGCACCTGATTCACTCTCTCCTGTTTTCCCAGGAAGAGACACAGTCTTTTCATGTTTGGTTGGTGTTTCTATTCAGGCTACATTGACTCTAAAATATCGAAACCCTCCACAACAGTGAACACGTTTGTGTGAAGTCACACCACAGGTCTGCGGCCCAGCTGTCTCTAGGCTTTAAAGACCTACCGATCTCACAGACACCAGCAGATTTATCCCAACAATCCAAATAAACTCCACATAACAGATTCTGCAAAAATTCCAAATGCTGAAGCAATTATGGTGTATTGACAGGGTGTGATAAACCATCATGAATCCAGTTTAATTTGACTAGACTGTGCTGTGTTACCAATAAACAAACCTTTCAACAGAAAATAAGTATGTTTTAAAGGGTTACTTCAACCAAAAAATGAAAATTATGTTGTTTATTACTCATAACCCATAAGACTTTCGTTCATCTTCGGTATACAAATAAAGATCATTTTTATGAAATGGGAGTTTACGGTCACTCCTTTGACAGCTACGCAACTACACCTTTGATGCTTCAAAAAAAGCCTAAAATTCAATCGGTTTATCATATAAAGCAATTGTGAAAAGTTCGGATTAAACCACTCAATTCATACACTCTCAGAAAAAAGGTACAAAAGCTGTCACTGGGGCTGTACCTTTTCAAAAGGTAAACTTTTGTACCCAAAGGCTGCATATTGATACCTTAGTGGTACATATTAGAACCTAAAATGGACATTTTAGCTCCCAAAATGTACATATCAACACTTGAAATGTATACATTAGCACCTAAAAATGGACATAGCTCCCGAAATGTACATATTAACACTTTAAATGTACATATTACCACCTAAAATGTACATATTAACACCTAAAATGTACATATTAACACCTAAAATGTACATATTAGTACCTAAAATGTACATATTAACACCTAAAATGGACATTAACTCCCGAAATGTACATATTAACACTTTAAATGTACATATTACCACCTAAAATGTACATATTAACACCTAAAATGTACATATTAACACCTAAAATGTACATATTAACACCTAAAATGTACATATTAGTACCTAAAATGTACATATTAACACCTAAAATGTACATATTAGTACCTAAAATGGACATTAACTCCCGAAATGTACATATTAACACTTTAAATGTACATATTAGCACCCAAAATGTACATATTAACACTTAAAATGGACATATTAGCACCTAAAATTGACAAAAGTTTACCTTTTGAAAAGGTACAGCCCCGGTGACAGCTTTTGTACCTTTTTTTCTGAGAGTGTACTAATTTTACGATCACTTATGAACTTTTTGAAGCGTCAAAGTGGCAGTTGCGTAGCTCTCAATTGAAGGATAGAAAATTCTCAAATTTCACCAGAAAGAACTTCATTTGTGTTCCGAAGATGAGTGAAAGTCTTACGGGTTTGGAACGACATAGCTCCCCTATTTCATTCCAAACCCGTAAGACTTTCACTCATCTTCTGATTACTGTGATTACTGACAGAATTTTCCTTTTAGCGTGAAATATCCCTTTAACATTACGGGAATTTAAATGAAAGGAAACGGGAGAAAAGTAATGATTAAAAAATCCACAAACTGGTTAAAGCATAGCCATAAAATATTCTTATGAAAAACACTTTTTTTTCTTCATTTCTAATAATATCAAAGACATCCTGACATGAATTTCGGCATAACTGTTTTTCTTATTAACCTAATTTAACCTCTTCTCCTGACATTTGATCATGTCTGTTATTTAGCTACGTTATGATAAATTGCATGCTCATTTTTTCCTCATCAGTTGTGCCAATCCTCAATGAACTTTATGTATTCATGTTCAGTATATTTGTGCTTGGAATGCTTTACTTCAAGATTTTTCAGTGATGGGGTAGTGATCTGTGATTTATTTCAAGACGTCTTATTGCTTTGGTATAAAACCCATCACATGCTACTGTCCTGATGGCCATATTCTGTAGAAAACAAGAAAAAAAAAACAAGAGAAAGTCCTTGACTGAGGAAACATAAAGTCCCATCTAATGCTCTCTGTGGAGTCCCATCTTTCCTCTCTCTCACACTGATAAGACCTGTCAGAGCTGCAGAAATGCATGCCCTTAGCCAGTTTATTGGCCAATAAAAAGTGCAGGGAGAAACAAGACATGAATGAAGACATAATGAAAAGGCCTGGAAAACAAACCAAACTTCTGAAAGTCACTTGTGGTTGGGTTATGTAACTCTGTAGCAGGAGATGTGTGCAGCTGGAGTGTTAGTCTCTGCACTAACTTCAATTAAAGAGAGAGAGAATGCCAAGACAAAACCACAAACCCGCTGCTGCTGGCCAAGAGACAGATGACAGAGAATGTGTAATGTCAATATATTGCAACAGTCTTTAAGGAACAGGCGAAAAAGCATGGAGTTAGTTAAATGAGACTTGCTCAATGCTAAGTTAATGAGGTAAAAAGGTGCACTAAGCAATTTCTGAGAAACTTAATTTGAAATCACCAAAACAAAAGAGACATTTTGTGTCTGAAGACGCTGGGAGTTTAGTTCAAACAACTGAACAAACTAAACTATCCGTCATGGAAATCATAATGAACATCAGCTATGCTAATTATTTCCCATCTGCCTTTCTGCTGTTCAGTATGCTAGTCTCAAGAAAAATGGCGTCCGTCAGCTCAAGTTTGTATCCAGCCTCTCACTGAGAATTAAAATCCCCAACACTGGTGATGTAACTAAATGTGTTTTTGCCGTACATTTCTGAAATGCACTTTCTGTAAAGCTGCTTTGAAACAATAAGTATTGTGGAAAGCGCTAAGTTATACAAATAAATTTGAATTGAATTGAAACTACTCGGTCCTAAATATTATGTACTGACCTTGCCTGATGTTCTTGGTCCACTCACTGAAGATCAAACAAGGGCCCATGGGGACAGCTCAGCTGGAGGTTTGGAGCCAGATTAAGCAACAGATGCACATGAGGAGAGCAGAATATCAAAGTCTTGAACCATATCCATACTCATTATCCAGCCTGATGAATCCCAAGGCATTTCCAGGATTCGTTTGAGGAAAAACTGATGGGAAATATCAGACAAGGTTGAATAAGGTCTTCCCTGTGGCAGACAGTGGTGTGTAACCAAGGAATTTCCACTGCTTAGACACCAGAGAAACGTGGGCGCCGACATCTTTAGAATATTGTCTTTGAACTTCCGGTTTCGCGGTCGCTTTATGGCATCGCCGTCGAGGAGTAATTAGCTATTAAAGTGGATTTACCTATTGTAGAGTTAACAAAGGTTATCAGGAACATTTGTAGTGTTTATCATAAGCATTGTAAAGCAGATATCTCAACAAATTTCGACCGGGAAATTATTTACGAGCAGTTCAAGATCTCTGAGGAAAAAATACAGACCGGAAGTGAAAAGATAACGAGCGCGACACTGAAAAGGGGCAGTATTTTGCCTCATAAATAGGGTGACCAACTGTCCTGTTTTCATATAACAATATAATAATTTTCTACCCATACAGAGGAGGCATAGCCTACTTTAAATGTATTGAAATTAATAGGGTATCTTTGAGTAAACTTCGAGTATCATTTGAGTAGGCCCATCTGTTTGCCGGGCCGAGTGTCCTGGTTTCATTTTGGTAATCAAAATATGGTCACCCTACATATGAATGTTTAACCATGTTCATAATTGTTAACTTTACATGACTTGATATGGCCATGCTCTTCGTTGTGTGATCATGTTCATCATTGGACATACATAAATTGATAGTTAATTTTTTTTTTGTGAACGTCATAATTCACTGACAACAAAGAGAAGCTTAGCAGCATTTATATAATAAAACTCTTGAGTGTTTTTATAACCATCAGTTATCTGTCTGCAAAGGGCAAGCTGCTCCGTCGCTGACTGTTCCACCACAGAATGTGAGCAACACATCCATCATGATTTCTGGGTTCAAGCAGAGGCTCAGTCAGACTAATGTCGAGTCAGATGATGAGGAGAACTAAAGGTTAGGCATTTTGTTAAATGCCACGGTTTATGCATGTGTTCTTAATTCTGAGTTTTGCTGATGTGACTATTTCAGGCCCAAATGAAAGCTCACATTGGTAGCACTTTGCTTTGTAACAAACTCCATAAAATACATCAAAGTACCAATTCTAAATAAAAGAATGCACAACACACAAGACTAGCCAGTACTGAGCGGTATACCTTCAGGAGAGGTAATGTCTTAAACCCCAAAAATAGTTTAACACTGACATCTGCTGTCAAGTCTAATATTTCTATTGTAAGCATGCATATCTTGCGTCACAAGATCAGTGAATTGCTATGAGGTTACCAAGGTTGTTTTTGGCTGGCGATTGCCCACTAGATGAATATCCCGTGTTAAATATTATCCCATTGAAACCTATCCTCATGTCCATAGCAAAAACGAGTTGCCCGGCAAAGTTTAATATTCTGCTATTTTTAAAAGCCGGTAAGCCTAAAGCCTAAACTTTAATTTACCCACACAACCAAAGCCAATTAAAAGACTGCACTGAATGCTGGGCCGATATAGCATACGCTGTGTGTACTTTCTGAAATATCCAGAATATCCTCCTGACTGGTCACATTCACAGTGCTCTTTTCACCACGGCTAAATCTGGCTTGAATAATTATAAAAGAAAATCAGGAAGGCAGACTTGATTAAGACATGTTTCTTTACTCATGTACTCATATAAATCATTTTGTTTAAAAGAAAAAAAGACATTCATTTTTGTATGTTCTAAAAGTATGAGTGCAATTCTTTTTACATAATTTTAATGTACTGTGCAGACTTTTCATGTTGAAATATACAAATCTGTTTCAGCCATAATATTGATTACAAGTGCGTATACAACACATTTACAGCTATATGATTAATAGACCTATATAAAGTTCAGAGATGTTTGAGCTTTAGGTATCATTGCTGCTTCATACTTGCAATTCTCCTGGTCTACTGTTATCACTGGTATCAGCAACGATGCATGATTAATTCTGCAGCTCATCTAAGCAATTTGCTGTTAACCTTTGGAGTGACTTGAAAAGTTTGACATATTTGAAATGTACATTATACAAGACATCTAAAGCCCAAATTATATTACAGTAAGATGTAAAAACAAACAATTCAGTCATTAAATGCCATTTTACACCTTATCTCAAAAGGACATAACCTGGTTTTATTAAGAAATGTAAAGTAGTGTTAGTGCTAGAAATGTATCACAAGAATCTAAATGTAATCTTATATTACTTTTTTTTTTTTTTTTTCACCTCACCGTGAGCTAATTCCTCCTCGATTACGTACTAAACGGCCGGAGGAGAGAGGCTATGGAATGTCACATTCGCTTTAGCCCGCAAACCTACAGAGATGGACCTACGGGTGCTGCTGGGCCATTGACCTCCCTTCACATGTGGATGGCGTTGGATTTGCAAGCAAGAAAATAAATTAAAGAAATGAGAGGAAAAGGGGAAGGGTAGAGGAAGGATCTTCATTTGGAATACTGCCAGATAATAATGCTGATGATGAGGATCACTACAGAAAGGACCACTGCCAGGATGCACATCTTCTTACGGGACTTTTGCTACAGTGATGGAAAAAAAATAGTGTCATTATCATCAAATAGAATGCATGCAACATGCATAGTTTTGCCCTAATCGAAACTCTAACTTACATTAAGGTTCAGATGTTGCAGGACTCCAGATTAAAGGACCACCACTCTTTACTTGCTTTCTGTGTCATTTGTCGCAATTTGAAGAAGTTTTTGCTTTTCATGACTCTTTATGACTTTCAAACCTTGTCAAAAGTTTATTTCTTGATGACTTCGATAATATGAAATCCATATTTTAAAATGAATTAAAAGCATAATGTTTGGGGAAAAGAAATATTAGGGAGTGGAAATGGCTAATGAGCCAATACCTGCTCCTCTGTTGTCATCTGCTGGTTATAGCCCAAATTGCGTTTGGTCATCACATTAAAATTAGATTTAAACTTGATAATATTTGAAGTGCTTGAAAAAGTGTCAAGCACTTGAAAGTCCCTGAAAAATGCTTGAATTTCACTCTCAAAAGGATGTACGAACCTTGAAATAATGTAAAAACATTCAACTACTTCTACCACAATATCATGATTACAGTTAGCATTACTACATTGGTAACACTTTACAATAAGGTTCATTAGTTAACATGTACTAAAAATGAGCAATACTTCTTCAGCATTTATTAATCTTAGTTAATATTAAATCCAACATTTACTAATACGTTATTAAAATCAAAGGTTGTATTAGTTAGCATTAGTTAATGCACTGCGAACTAACAATGAACAGCTGTATTTGCATTAACTATCATTGACAAAAATTAATAAACTCTATAACTAACGCATTGCTCATTGTTAGTTGATGTTAGTAAATGCATTTACTAATGTTAACTAATGAACCTTATTGTAAAGTGTTACCACTACATTACATCCATGGCGAATGTTGGTGATTTGTGGATTTGTGTTCATTCATGGCACAATTTTTCTCATGCTTTCCACGTCAGTGCTATTTGATCTGATTTTTATGATTTATAACAGAGATAACTGCACTCAGTTTTTGATTTTTGTTTGCCGTTTCTCATATGCAACAGAGATGGCAGCTCTTTTCAGTTGGGCAACGTGGTGGTCGCAACACTCTAACTAAATTTAGTCGCACTGGCAGGAAAAAAAAAGGTTGCAAAATGCATTTGGGCACAGTGTGGAGTCCTGTGTCGTCCTCCCAAAATGACTTAGAAAACTGTGCATGAAAAACTGAAAGATACAGGTGTTTTTCGAACCGAGAATGCATTTGTGATATTTAAAAAAAATGGCATCTTTGTGTGTGTGAGATGTACTGTACCTGATACTGAGCTGCTCTCTGTAGTTGCTCAGCTCCTCTCTCCACATGCACTTCTGCACTTTCCACATTAGCCTCTATGCTATCTGTAATAAAATGCATATAAATATCAGTTGTCATTATATATAATGTTATAACATCAGTGTGACAGACTGTACTCACCTATCATTTCACCCTGATCATGGATCATCACAGCAAGATCCTTGAAAATCTGATTCACATCCAAAATGTCTGACTGCAATAACAGACGAGGTAATGATGAGCAAACTTACAGATGACAGCACAGAGAATACAAAAATACACTTCATGTTCACGGCAGGAGTAAACAGGGTAAATGTAGTGTGGAATGACAACTACAGATTGTCCGAGTGACTTAACCCTCAGGTGCTCTTGGGTCATTTCTGACCGAAAAATTTTCAGTTTTGAATTTCTAAAAATCACAGCTTCATCGGAATATTATGAAACTTGGTGACTTTTATGGCATTATGTATGTGAATACAATAAAAATTTGAGGTCATGATCCGAGCATGCTAAGTGGTCGTAAACAAAATAGTCTCACTTGTTGTCTTCGGTCAAAAATGACCGACCCATAGGAAACGAATGGGAAATTGACAAACACACAAAAATTCACAATTTTTTATTTATTTATTTATTTACATTTTTTTTATTAAAAAATCGTTTTTGTGATTGTTTCAACTATATATATTCAAATCCACCAAAAAATAAAAATGTGTTCATAAACAACTGGGGAATTCACATGCCTCTCCATAGAGAGCTGCACATGCCATCTAGTGGTTACACCATGATTCTACGCTTTTTCTCTATACTGTAACCAGATGGTGCTAATTTTCTCCAATTTTCAAGGTTTTCCAAATTTCTCCAAGGTCTAGACTCTATATTAAACTAAAATACTGCATTAATAATTTTTTGAAATAAATAAATAAATAAATAATAATAATATTTTTTTTAATTCTATATATATATATATATATATATAGAAAAATATATATATATTTTTCATGGCAAAAATAGACCATAAATATTGCATAAATATTAATAAATTCAATCAAAATGTCTTAAAATGCTAAATTACAAAGAATAAATATTATAGAACAAAAATAAATTGCATCGGTTTTACTTGGATGGAGGAAATTTAATTTTTAGGTGTGCGGTCACTTTTGACCGGGAAGATAACAAGTGTGACTCTGAAACGAAGAGCACCTGAGGGTTAAGAGGTTAGTTTGCATATATTTGTGCAGCATCTTTAGTTTTAAACCGACACACTGAATATAAAAACAAAAAACAAAACAGGAAGCGCTGGCAGGAAAAGAGGAAACTGACCTCAAGTTGTCGAATGGCCGTTTCTCTTTCTTTGATGAGCTCCAGATCCTCCTCTGTTATGGCCACATCTTCAGTCTGAATGGTGGTCTTACCCCAGTCATCATTACTGCATGCACACACACACACACAGTATGTTTTCAACTGCAATGCCTTTACTCAGTGCTGGGAGCTCACAATCAGGGAATATCTGAGACATACTTATCAAAGGAGACGAGCTGCTCTTCATGACCTCCATCTTCAGCCTAAAGTACATCACAACACAAAAACACGTCAACATACTACTGAAGAATACTTTTTTAATATTTTAAACATAGGTCAGCATCAGCAACCCATTTTAATAACTGAGTTGCACACACAAAAAGGGCAGAATTTCTTTATTTCCCACTGGGTATTGTTTGAATGGTGTAACAAAGTAGATGTACCATGCCATAATGAATGATTTCACAGTGTTTGATCTCAAGTATTTTCATTCATTTAGTAAAAGACTTTAAAGAAATGATCCATTTCAATAAAATATTTGTGTGTAGGACAAAATAATGTTCCTTGAGATTGATTTTTGTAAGGTTATTTGTTATGATTACCTTATTAATACCTATTATTAGTAAGCTTACCTATTATTTTTGTAAGGTTATTGTTATGATTGCCTTATTAAATGTACTTGCCCTGAGCTCCTGATTCTAACATCTATTGCAAACTAATGTAAATGTAGTCGAGCCTTGTGCGATTTACATGTGGAGTGTTTGCATGGCGATCATGAATATCAGTGTCACCTAGGTTTCTGGCCTAACCTATGGAGACGTTTTACAAGAACTAATGTGGAAACATTATTTTTAAAGGACCGATACGCATATCTTACCGAGAGGCGGGACCCTGCTCGGGCTCGGGCCACCGACTCCTTCTCTTTCTCCGCGGCTCGGCGCTGCACTGCTTGGAAGTTGTTGAGAGCGGCGGAGAAATCATTCATCAGCCGGTCCTTCTGGATTTTCTGCTGTCTCTGTTTAAAAATGAAAATCACTGATTTTAACCAAACGATTCAGAAAATATTTAACAAAACCTTTAACTGACCTTTTCATGTTCATTTTTATTTCCTTAGGCTTCATGTAAAGATCACTCTGGAGGTTAAAATGAGAGCAAACGCACCTGTTCAGACAGGGAGACGGGTAGAGAGAGTCCGCCAAGGTCTTTCAGGTGTTTGTTGGTCTCTTTGGCCAGCTGGTTTGTGTAGTGCTGCACCTGCTGACTATACAAATCACAATAATTATGATTTATAATTAAATAAAATATAATTAAATCAAGAGTTAAATACTCACAGTCTCTCACGCAGTTCACTGGTGTCTTGATTTGTTCCCAGTTGGTTCACCATGCTCTTGATTTGAGCCGCTAATGTAGAAAACACAAAGTCACTCTAAAATCAGGCTCAATGCCGGTCTCTCACAGAAGACAAATAGGGACAGTAGTGGGAATCAAATATATAAGTCATGGTTAACATCAAAACAGGAAGAAATATTATTTTGTGCATGGAAATAAGAAAAAAACATAAAAGAAAAATACAAAATGAACCCAATTAGTAAGAAATAAAATCCCGTTTGATTTACAATAAAAAAAAAATCCCAATTCATTTTTGAAATTCTTAATAAAACCAATCTTATCAAGAGTTCGGAGATCATTCAAAAGTTTTTTTTAGGGCTGTGCAAAAATTAATTGCGATCAATCGCATCCAAAATAAAAGTCTGTGTTTACATAATATATTTGTGTGTGCTGTATATAATTATTTTGTATATATAAATACACACACATGCATGTATATATATATTTAAGAAAATGTGTTATTCATATATAAAATATTCATATTTATATAATATAGATTATGTATTTATATATATGTACAGAATTTAAGCGCAAATAATTCTTAAATATATACATGCATGCATAGGTATTTATATATACAAAATAATTATATACAGCACACACAAATATATTATGTAAACACAGACTTTTATTTTGGATGCGATTTAATCGCAATTAATTTTGCACAGCCCTACTTTATACACAACATGTATCCTTAAACAGTTTCATGCAGAGCTTAATCATCATGAACCATTCACTATATTGTCTAATTTATCTGATATACTCCCTGGTAGTATCTTTAGATTAATTGATTAATTAACTAAATCAACATCACACAATGACGACCGACACAGACCCAGCCGTCTCCAGACACTCACTGTTCTGTGTGATCTTTTGAATGTTGGAGCTGCATGTCTGAATGAGGCTGATGAAGTCTTTCGGTGGGACGCGCTGCTCTGTCCTTCCGTACGACATGACTCCAGGATATTACGCTGGCTCCGATGGATGTCTCGGGAGAAAGGGCGGATGAAACTACAGTGTATATCAGTGCCTAAAAATGCTGCAGACAGAGAAACAGCGATTATATTACAACACACACTATAATTCCTTATCATTGCAGTCACCTTGTGCCTTTAACTAGCATAAGGAACAGTGTGTAAAGTCACCTTACACGCTCGGTGGCAATGATGATACATGACATTAAGCAGCCCAGATCACAGTATGAGTGTGTACTGTAAAGCCTAGAAACTGTAGTATGTACTGCCTGAATAACTTTCACCTACTAAAGGTTGAAGATTAGCTAAATAAAAATTAAATTAAAAGTCTGACACATTAAACACATTAACAACATTACTGTTTTGATGAAGAAACATTCACAACGGTTAGTATTATACTATTTACTTCTTTAATTAACATTAAAGCCATATTTGAATGCCACAATTTGAAAAACTCACAATAATACTTTTCATGTTTTGTTTTGTGTGAAAACA
The DNA here is from genome assembly GCA_038021265.1 of Cyprinella venusta. Lineage (NCBI taxonomy): Eukaryota > Metazoa > Chordata > Actinopteri > Cypriniformes > Leuciscidae > Cyprinella > Cyprinella venusta. The sequence continues at coordinate 1,223,953 of CM075878.1, forward strand.
TGGTGGAAGGAGTAAGAGGTTTTACTACAACTTTTGAAAACTTTTTGAAAATTATATGAATGAATGTAAGAATTAATAAATTGAATGAATGTCGTCTGTTTTTTTTTTTTCTTCAGAAATGTTTGACTGTTTTTGTTCAGACCATGTTTTATGGATGATAAAATACCTTTTCTTTAAAAATAGTTTAAAGGCTGAAATGGCTTTATATACATTTGTGTCAATTTATTAAACATGAAGTATGTTAGAAGTTATGCTAAGAGTTATGTTTTTATGTAAAATTCATCCATCATTGTAAATGTTATTACTTCAATGTTTAATGCAAACAAACAAAAAATGATCATGATATTAAATTTATTATTATCTCAAAAAAACTATTTAGAAACAATGTAACGTTTGTATGTTAAGTTTCATACAAATACAAGTATGTTTCACCAGTATCACACTAAACATGCAGTAAAAGTCCATATATGTATATATAGCACGATTACCGTTATTCTGAGCAGATGAGTAAGGATTAAATACTTAAATAAGATCATGATATATGCAAATAACCAGAAGATAATCATGATATATATGCAAATAACCAATAATAGTAAGTTAACGTTGATAGAACACTTAAATAGTACTAACAATTAATGGTCATTTACGTTATTTTACTAGTACATGTGTCGTTTATTTATTTTCAGGTGACCATAAAAGTATGTAGTAGAGAAACTGACACCAGAACAGTGAAAGCTAAGCTAGTGAGCTAACGTTAACTAACTAAAACACCTTTAATGACGTAAAACGCCGCGGGAAACTTTTGTAACATGATAAATGATTCGGTATTATTCATAAAAATTCAACAGACTGGTTTCACTCTTAAATACCACAAAAAATACTAACTTACAATTCAAACAAAAACCCGTTAAAGCACAAAACAACACCCTAGTAGTATTAGCATAAATATACTGACACAAAACCAACATAATGCTGCATTATACCATACGGATTTAGCCAAGTCTGACACGTAAAGACGCTTTCGTGCCCATATTAAAGCAGTCATTGCGTTGTTTTTATTATTTCTGAGGAATAAATGTAACGTAACGGTCTTACTTGAGTTCAGGGCCGCTCCTTACTCGGGACTTCCGGTATGATGCACTTTGTACTTCCGCTAAGGGGCAATGCCTTCAACAGCACGTGATAACAAAAACATATCCTACTAGACTGTGATTTAAAGAAATAAACCGTAAATAGCTCAAATCTACACTAATAAAAACAATGCACAAGTCTTTTTCTCTATATCTTCAAATTTATATAAACGACTTTATTTTATTTAATCTTTTATCATTATTTACTACCACTGAATGAAACACTTTGTAGTTTAAATGATATATTTGTATTTTTTTTTCTTGTAGCTTACATGTTTTTTTGGCCTATACTGTACTTAAGCTTAAATAAAAATAAGTACAAAAATATATAAAATAATAATAATAATAATGTCAGTGAGTGAGTACAAATCAACAGTCTTTTTCTCTATATCTTCAAATTTATATAAACAACCTTATTTTATTTAATCTTTTATCATTATTTACTACCACTGAATGAAACACTTTGTAGTTTAAATGATATATCTGTATTTTTTTCTTGTAGCTTACATGTTTTTTGGGCCAATACTGTACTTAAGCTTAAATAAAAATAAGTAAAAATAATTTAATAAAAAAATAATAATAATAATAAGTCAGTGAGTGAATATAAATCAACAGTTGGTGCCAAATTAGCAAACCCCTATTGGGTTATTATCAGATTTATTTTGATTTGGTATATGTATAAAGCTAGATGGATAAAATATGTCATACCATAACCATTTTTTAATAGAAAAAACAAGACATTGCTGTTCAAACCAAAACTTATCTCAGTTATTTATTGTGCTAAACTTACTGTTTATTGTACACTTCCAAACAAAAGAACGTGGCAAAACAAATAAACCTGAATTCATTTCATTTATACACTTCTTCAATGACATTATAAATCACATACAGTACTGCAAAAGCTGCATTCTTAAAAAAATAAAAAAAATCAACTAATGTCCAACTAATCGTCCTAATTAACCTTAATAATGGATTCTTTATAATATAAACAAACAGTAAACATACAGTGAAAAACCAAGAGTATATATACTCAGTCCATGTCCTCATGTTGATAAATTGGTTCTGGAAGGTAACAGGTGACACTGCAGGTTACCCCGTCCCATGATTCAGGAGGCTGGAAGAAACAACCAATCAGAGCACTGTAAAGTTCCTCACTCTGGTCCATAAATCTCTCATTCGCCTCCATCACATTTATCCCAGAGTCGGGATCTGCAACACAGAGAAACAAGATGCGTGTGGTGGAATCAAGGCTTTTATATAGTGTAAACTGTCATTTGTATTACATTGTGTTAAGTGATAAGTGCTTATGTGGAATATTGAATCCAAATATATATATAAAAAATAAAAAAAAGTTAGATAACATTGTCCAATACGCAAATGAAAAACTTACACTCTAGATCATCCTCCATCTCTTCATCCTGTGATTACAAAAACATATTTATTAGACACTAAGGCTAACAAAACACTGAATATAATCTAACTTTTATAATCTGCACTTAATCAAATGTTAATGATTGATTAAATCACATCTACTGTACCTGTAGGGTGTTTTGGGAAGGATTTAAGTAGCTGTAATCATAGTTCCAGTCATATGTAGACGAGTAGCTGGGGTACCCTGGGTAATAGTACTGGTTCAGATATGAGTTATGAATATTATAGCTGCCTGCATGGAATTGCCCATTTTTGTTCTCAGATGACTCTTTCTTCTTCCTGGAGTAGGGAAGGGTTAGAAACATTAACGTCAATGTTTTTGTGTGAGACTTGAACAAAAATACAGTAAAAACAGAAATATTGTGAAAAAATATCTGACAAAATTCTCATTCTAAATGCCTACTGAAATATATAGTAAAGTGCATTGTAATAATATTATATTTTAATTTATTTTAATTTGAATCATTCCTCCAGTCTTCAATGGCACATGATCCTTCAGAAATCATGCTAATATGATGACTTGATGTGCAATAATTGTATCTTACTATTATCAATGTTGAAAAGAGATTTATTTATTTATTTTGGAAACCATGATACATTTTTTTGAGGAGCAGAAAGGTCAAAAGAACGTCATTTATTAAAATAGAAATATTTTGCAACATTATAAGTGTCTTTACTGTTACGTTTAGGGATGGGCAATGATTAATCGCGATTAATTGCATCCAAAATAAAAGTTTGTGTTTACGTAATATAGGTGTATGTGTGTGTGGTGTGTATAATTATTTTGTATATATAAATACACACACATGCATGTATATATTTAAGAAATATTTGCATGTACATACCCACTTTATATATATTTATCCATAATTAATATTATGTATAAATATAAATATTTGATATATTAAGAACACATTTCTTAAATATATACATGCATGTGTTAGTATTTATATATACAAAATAATTATACACGCCACACACACATATATCATGTAAACACAAACTTTTATTTTGGATGCGATTAATCGTTGCCCATCCCTAGTTACGTTTGAGGAATTTGATGTGTCCTTGCTGAATAAATTCTTATACTGACCTTAAACTTTTAAACGGCAGTGTTTTCTTTTATTAAAAAGGCAAAATTTGTGTGCAGATTAACAAGGAAAGAAAAACAAATCCAACCTCACCACATCATCATTTCCTATCATAACAAATACTCACAGTTTATTCGCAGCCAGACTGAGGCGTATATGCTTCTTCCCGAGTCCAGAAGCACCCTGGAGTTTTACCAGAGCCTGTCTCTGCTCTCTCTCACTCTCGAAGCTCACAAAGCCACAGCACCTACAAAACAACAGGAGTCAGCAAAAGGAAATGAAGAGGAAAACATTTGACAGGAACTCATCCATCGGGTCTCACTTTGAGTCTCCTTTGCTGTCCAGAACTATCTTCCCATTGCAGCAGGATGAAAAATGAAAATTAAAGAACTCATACAACATGCCATCATCCACGTCCGGGCTGAGGTCCGACACGAAGAGGGAGAACGTAGAGCTGCAGGGAACAGCAGTAAGAGCATCATTAGTTAGCTACCACATCTTTAGCAGTTTATTAACTTTCACTTCATTGTCTGAACACCTTTGTCTCCTGTTGACCACTTTGTGACTGCCCTGGACATTTTCAGTTCTTTGCTTGCAGCACTATATTGCACAAGTCATTAAAAAAATAAAAACATTGTATGGTAGTCCGCTCATAAAAAGGAAAATATGCATTTCTTACCAGCTTTCACCATGTTTCCCGTAAGTGGAACGACTCAACTTGAACCTCTTTGGCTGTAAAGATTGCATTTTAATTTAAGGTCAAATGTCAAATTTTACAAAAATATGAACTGGTCATCACTTCAAGTTAGAATAAATTGTGAATAATTACAGGATTGGCACCAGGTAAAAGTTTTCCATTCACTTTGCGGAGGCATCGCTCTACTGCAGTCTCATCTCTCAGCTGCACAAAGCCGTATCCTGCCATTTTCCTAAAGAGATCAACAACATCACAACTGACACTTAATGATAGATAGATAGATAGATAGATAGATAGATAGATAGATAGATAGATAGATAGATAGATAGATAGATAGATAGATAGAAAGATAACATAGATAGATAGATAGATAGATAGATAGATAGATAGATAGATAGATAGATAGATGATAGATAGATAGATAGATAGATAGATAGATAGATAGATAGATAGATAGATAGATAGATAGATAGATAGATAGATAGATAGATAGATATTTACCCTGTTATTTTGTCTCGTATAAGCCTGACTCCCATCACTGTTTCTCCCATATGAGCAAAAGCTCTGATAATGAACTCTTCATCCATGTAGGACTCCAGCTATCAACACATACATACTTTTAACGTCACATTCTCGTTGTACAAACTGTAAACACGCAAGAACACTTAGTTAAATATACAGAGAGATATGTTATATTTGCTGAACTCACGTTGCCCATCCAGAGGCTGTTCATTTTCCGCTCGTGTGATTTGTGCTGTTCCTATTTTTGTATTTTGTAAAGTGTGAGTTACATTACCGTCCAATTATTGTATTTTTATTTCCAAAAAGTCTTTCTTTCTAAAGTAAAACCAGGTTGAGTTACTCACAGCACGTGCAAATGTTTATAAAGAAGTTATGTTGTCCGACGGCGCCATCTAGAAGCGAGAACCAGCAGAGGTAGTGAGAGACACACATGCCCTGTATTTTGTTTTTTTACAGTCTATGGCCAATACCCACACTTCGCCCTAAGGTCTTCCTCGAAGTGGGCAGTGGGCACTTGTTGAAAGTAACTGAGTAACTGCGCAAGGGCACGAAGCTGTGAAGAGCAGAAGTTACGAAAACGCGGAAGGGAGTTAGCATCATAGCAGGGTTAGCTGCTAGCATTTTAGCACTTCCGGTCCCCTCGCCCTAAAATCAATGTTTTTTGAATGGATTTTTGCTAAATCGCCTTAAGTCTGTGGTTAAATAAATAAATATAAATCCTCTAAATATTTTCACGTTTTGATCTATGAAATAAAACACACCAGTTATAACTTGCTTGTATTTTTTAAACGTTATTGTGTCTGCTTGTTTTTTTTTTTTTACTTTAAATAGGCTTCAATATGTATAAATTTTGGATTAACTTGTAAAGATTACCTTGATAGACAAAACGTTTAAGGGTCACAGCTCGTTGTTGAAAACAGATCTTATTTTTTGCGACTTTCCAAAAGTCTATGGGGAAATAGCTTTTCGATTGCGTGCCGCGCGCTATCTATTTACATATTGTTTTTGTTTTTTTGACTCATTAATAAAATTTGCTCAAGTTGTGTTTCCTTTCAAACCCACATGAGAGCGACAGACACCGCTTTTCTTTTAAATTCAGATGAATGTAGCTGCTACACCTACGTTTCAATGGCTATAACTGTATAGGTTAGTTCTTTGGATCAAAACTAGCTGTAAATACATGGATGTTCTTATGTTAAAATAATGGAATTGTTAATTCGACAAAAAAAATCTTAAAAATGTTCCAAATTTTAAGAGTTTACGCTTTGACATCTAATTTTCTGTAGGAAGAAACACAGCACCAGTGCAGCTTTGGACCATATAGACCATTACACAAGATGTAAACAACACTGGTCAAGAAGCACTTCCTGTTTCAGTTTTTTAACACTACATAAAAGCTGGGATAAAATACAACCAACAGAACATTTAAAATTGAATCAAAAAGTTAAACAAGCATCTTTAAGATGTTTTCTTTACATGTGAAATAAAGAAAACAGTTACAAACTGAAACAGGAAGTGTTTCTGGACCAGTGTTGTTTACATCTTGTGAAATGGTCTATATATAGGCCTACATGTTGCTAAATTTAAGACATTTTCATATTTTGTAACCGCTTTTACATCACAAAGTTACATTTAATACGAATCTAACATAATTCTTATAGGCCCTCTCTGACGACTTTATGTAGTGAGAGTGCAGAGCTGATAGTGGAGATGAATAATTAACTGCAGCTCCCTGATCATGTGTCAATATCCTCCCCTCAGGCTCAGGTTCAAAGATTATATGCAAGTACAAGCAGATCATGTAGAGAGACCCTTTAATGTCAGTCTTCATTGTAAGTCAGTTTTTCTAAGTGTGGCGGTACATAAACTACACTGAGCAATACTGGGATGCATTTCAGTCATGCCTTCAGTCCTGACAATCATGCATGATTAAAAATGATTCAAAGAGCAAGTGGAAGCAAGAACATCTGACAGAGTTCACATGACCAATGCCTAAAATGTCCTTCTAGAAATTATTTTACAATTTAAAAAAAATCCTAAAAGTGTTTGTTTTGATCCCAAACTATACATTGATAATGATTGTTCCATATGTTCTCTCTTCACATAATATAGCATCTCCTAAAAGACTGACTCACACACTAAATCTAAATTACAATTAACACTCATCTAACCTACATTAAATTAATTTGATTAAAATGTTGCTAATTGTGAAAATTGCTTTTTTTTTCTCTAAAATCTAAATGCCTGCCAAATAAATGTGAAAATGCCAGCAACATGGGGAAAAAAACTATATTAAAAAAAAAAGTTATTTGTTGCAATTTTTATTTGACCTATACACATCACAATTTCACCATCTTCTTGGAAGACAACAACATTTCTTTCCCTAATTATCGTTCTTTTATTTTGGCCAAAAAGGGCGTTGGTCCAATAGCAAAGCAGTACAGCACAAAGAGACCACAAGAAATCCTCACAAACAATAACGACAGAGGAAAATTCACAATCGTTTTCTGTGCGAGCAGGTCCCACATCCTCAGTCTTGCCTGCAAACAACATTAGTGGCATACACTGTAAATAAGACTAACCGGAAGCAGCAGAAATTACAGATGCCAGATTCAATCAATTAATAAGATGTGGGACCACGACTCATTAAGACTGTGCCGAGTGTACAGTGTAAATTAAGTACCAATATGACCAACTAGAGACTAACTTACTGGAAATGTCAATGCTACAACCTCCAATGAACTCATTTGATAGACAAGAGCATGTACTGTACATACTGATTCGGCTACAAGATGGTGCAGAAATACCAACATTTAGTGCATTACCAGTATAAAATGAGATGAAATTCTGTGGTATAACAGGAATGTGTTGGAGTTAACTTTTTCTGCAAGTATCGTTGCATCTAAACAAACTATCAAGAATGAATCTGGATCATATTTGACTGAAAAATCAAAAGGAACTAAATTATATTTTGCATGCTTGTTCTTCCATTTTGCAATTGAGCACAATTATCATTATAGAAATGCAAAACACAATAAATGTAAATTAAATTGTATTAGTCATTAAAATCATCACTTATTTGCATAAAATAATTTGGAACAAAAGCACTCTTAATAAAACAATATTCATTATGTTAGAGATTGTTTAACTGTGATAACTGTGATGACTTGCAAAAATATGATTTCTTATGACCAAGACATGTTTTTGCTGTAAATCGACGGATATTACAGACTCCGGACCAATGTTTGTACCCACAGCTCAAAGATAGAGGAATATGCTTATATGGAAAAACACATACAGCAATGTATTGGCACAGTTTAACGTTTTCTCAATCCCTGAACTTGGGAACGTTAAATGGAAATCCGAGAGCATACAAAGCAGTGTGCTTGAAAGAGAATCCAATAAAGCCAGTTCGCATCATCATGTTGGAAATTAGGGCGTGTTTTTAAGGTACCAACACAATAAAAGTGTGTCCCAGCCTGCGCATTGTTACCCATTTCCAAATGATTTCTCAGTGCAATAGATGGGAATATAAGAAGGCCATCTATGCAAATTGGCAAAGTGATTCAATTACCGGACTATTTCTTGGACTGTGAATTAGTTCAATCTGGAATAAACGTGGGATTGCAGCCCAGATTAGTTGACCTAATTACTACACATCCAAGCGCTCTGATCCAAACAAGATTAAGACAAATTAGTGGCGTTTAAGCGTCGGAAGCAAGACAGGAAATAAACAAGATGGGAAAACAAAAGCACAAAGGTGTAATTGAGTGAGCGTGTCTCAGATTGATTATTGGTAAATATCAGAGTGAGAATGTGCTTTTCTGTTGATTGTTTTTGGCATATGGCATGGCATTGAGACATATAAGGCAGGCACCGCCAGCGGAGCGATGGGAACAGGCAGGCCTCCCTTTGGGAATGTGGACATGGACCAGGGAAGAGAAGAGGATGTTGGATGCTACCAGGTTTGGCTCTCATGCAATCTTCAGAAACTGATCCACTGTATCTGCCTCCACCGCCTCAGAAAACATCTCGTAGTTCTGAAAGAAAGAAAGAGAAACACACACACACACACACACACACTGGATGAGTGGCTATGTAGTTCTGAAACAAAATTAATCTGATGATAAATGCATATTTTGATTTTATTTATTGAATTACATTGTATATAATGTATAACATATATTGTATAAAATGAATGATTTATATTTAAAGGGATAGTTCACCCAAGAATTTTAAACACTTATAACTTTGGGTGTGGTACACTTATTTTCACGGGAGTCACCTTTTTGAGTTCCTGAATCATTGCCGAGTCCAACGATACCAAACATGTTGGGTTTCGTCTTACGGTTGGTGTAGCGTAGCAATTTAGCGCGAAAAAAAAACAACATTTGGCGATATCTTCGAAACCGCTGCTCCGATTAAGACGAAACCACCGTCAGAAAATTGGAAACATAGGTTGATAGCTATACACCAATGCCCAAATTCGAAAATATTGATAGTAAGGGGTAGTAAAATTCAAACAAAGTCACGTGTCAGTCATTTTTTACGTGTTTTTTTTTCATATAAATGTCTGTAACTCTGAAGCGAATTGAGATATTTTCACCAAAATCTTCAAACATGTATGACGACTTTATTTCTTCTGTAGAACATAAAAGAACACATTTTAAAGAACTCTTTATAAAAACTAAATTCTTTCAGTTCCTATTGACTTCCAGTGCACTGATTAAAAAACAAATGAAGAAAAAAAAAAACAAATAGGGAAGGAAGTCAATGGGAACCAAATCTTTTGGTTATCAACATTCTTCACAATATCTTCTTTTGTGTATAGAGGAAGAAAATCATCACAGCAAATGATGACAGGATTACATTTTTGGGTGGACTACCATTCAGTAAAAAATATTATTAAGATATTAAGATATTATTCACTGAAAATGTGATGCTTTTACATTTGTGTTCACTGGCAGAATTTCAGTAAATAATGACCTATCACATGGGTTCAAAAGACTAGTATGGATTAGTTTTATGGTACTTCTGTTTCCATTTCCATTGACTTTAATATGGGAGTAAACTGTCAAAATAAAGATGCACCTCAGAAAAAAACAAACAAACTCATGAAGGTTTTGACAGAATTTCCATGAAACACCCAGTCCTCCTTACCCCACAGTACTGGTCTTCATTAAATATCTGCGGTGGGATCGCTGTGGGGTTTCCTGATTTACTCCTCATCTCATCCCGAACTGCACCGCCCACCGAGATGTCAATCAACTCATACTTGATGCTCTTACTGTCCAGAATACGCATAACCTCCGCCTGCTGAGACTTGACCTGAGAAACAAGGAGAACTAAGGTCAGAACAGTCTCTTTCCTGAAGAACCATGCCGTTGTCTGATTTGCATTTTTCAAGCCACCGCTAGAATTATTCAAATTTAGCTCAAGGATCGTTTTAAGAGAACAAATTACAAAAGATTCACAAGATTATCTTCGAAAAAATAATTTACCAGCCCATTGAAACATAAAAAGGTCAACAGTGATAGAAATGTGAATGCAACTTCCTGAAAAGTCACATTTTGGGGGGAAGTTAATTTACAGCACCAATTTAGGAAATGCATTAAAATGGTACAGTTAAAAACACTTCTCATCTGGTCTTTGTACCAACCAAAACAAATCATGCATTGCATGAATCGCTGCCAGAGGTTTCACCACAAAATGCTGAGTTGATTATTAATAATGAAACACTATGCAACACGGCTGTATTCAGGAAGTTGGGTCATATCTGCAGAAACCACACCTTAGGCAATTCACCGGTTAAAAATTAAACATTAACTTACATTTAAAAGGGAAAATAGCTACTATTAGGGCGGATTAGGGGACTTTAATGCATATCTCATACATTAAACATGTTTTCAGCAATCCTTTCACTGACCCTGCATTTACAATTGGTCGAACACGTCTGCTGCATTGTTGCTATATTGCTTAATTTGCTTTTTTAATTACTTGTGTTTTGTAAAGCACCTTAACAAGCACTAACATTAGGGTGACCATATTTTAATTACCAAAAACCAGGACACTCGGCCCGGCAAACACACGGGCCTACTCAAATGATACTCAAAGTTTACTCAAAGATACCTTATTATTAATTTCAATACATTTAAAGTAGGTTATGCCTCCTCTGTATGGATAGAAAATTATTATATTGTTATAAGAAAACAGGACATGTCCTGGGAAAACAGGACAGTTGGTCACCCTACTAAAATGTCATTATTTTTTGTTGTTTGTATCAATAATATGTAACGAGTAATTTGCATGATGATAAGGCAGGTCACGTGATACCAACATGGTGGCACCCGTAAGGGGCGACCCACTCCTTGTAGACTAAATCGTTTTAATAACATTTCTCAAAAGTGCTGCTCATTAATTAGATTGCAAAACTTTAATAAGCAAAAAATGTGATATTAATGTGTTTTGCTTATCACGTGATTTGAAGTTCCGCGATTATAAAAATGCAGCGAAATCAGCCATAAATCGTTGGCATTCTTTCTTTATTCATTACAGATGTGCACAACCTCAACAAAGCATCGCAAATGCATCGTTTCGATCTGATTTGCCATGATGACGTGACCGATTTAAAGCGAACGTGTTTATTTATGAGCAACATCTAATGGGCGCTCGTGCAAAACAATATTATACAGTCACGTCCTACTTCATTCACCATTAGTGTGAGACCAACTACATTCAACAGACAGACATGACTTCCGCTCGCAATGCACATCTTTCCTTCAATCGCTACACATACTAAATCTACAAATAACTACGTTTTGCAATTACTTAAAACGTTTTGAGTGCTACAATGATGGTTTAGCACGGCATTTATACGAGTTCTTACGTCGCTATAGCCTTTAAATGTGGCTAGATGCATGTAAACCATGTAAACGTAGCAGTTGGGTGTGTCTAGAAGCCTAATCCTCCATTTCAAATGTATTGAACTCTGCATTCTTCAGATATAATGCTTACTTTGTGAATCCACATGGTCTCAGGTTTATTCTCACCTCTCTTGATGCAGTGACGGTGGTGTAATACAGTTTGATGCCCATAATTGCTGATGCTGAATCGTAATGTCCCTTTGTGTATGTGGAGGCGATCAGTTCCCGTTCTCTTGCTCTACAGTCGCCGTTTCACTACTGACACACGCTATTCACTCATTTAAAGAGACAGCGCCTTATTTTACATAAGGAAATGCTGTCTCATTTTGGCTTCCTCATAAACATAATGCGTAACCTTTCCGTTGAACAAAAGGCTATTTATCCCTAAAACCGTATTCTGGACAAATGTTGGGCAAAATAGTTTTGATTTATTTCTAAAATATACTTAGACTTACTTCACTACTTTTCCTAAGTTTGCCTCCTGAACACACACATTCTTTTATGACTCAATTCTACAATGTTAGGAGGGTGAAAAAAAACTCCTTAATCTTGTATTTGGGTCAAAAATGGGCACCCATAGAAATGAATGGGAAAAACTATAATTTAGAGCATTCTAAAATAAGCCAAAATAAGACAGCAAAGTCACTTCATCTTTAGGTTTTAGCTCTGAGAACTTATTGGAATGATATTTTAATAAAGTAAAAAAAAAAATCAAACATAAAAATAAGTATAACTTGCACAGAAAATATGGTACTTTTTGAAGTAAATAAATTCAAAAATACCCCCAAAATTAAAAATAACACCATAAATGGATAGACAAAACTTTATCAAAGACAGTGATATAACATTTATAATAAATAAAAATTAGGATCACACCTGAGTCCTCTGTGCCCACATTTGTCCACAATTACAGGATCACGGTTTGAGGGATACAGTGGATTTTGTTGTTTTTTTTACACTAAGAAAAATGGTTGTTTTAACAAAATTCTTCAGTGAATCAAAAATGTCATCACAGTGGAAAAAAATATTGGAACTTTTTTTTAAGAGTGTGGGAGATAATTCTGTTCTCAAACCACGTGTTTCCAACTTTGCTGCAGTATAGACAGACTTTTATTTTGTAATTTACAATATTCTCTGTTATTTATCCCCCTCTCCCTTACTAAAACGAATTCCATATAACAACATATCTGTCAATGATGATGATAAAGTTAAAGTCTCCTTATTTATACCTTGAGGTGTGTTTTGTCAATAGGGAGCAATTTTTAATAGCCAACCAAAAAAACAACTGATTATTAAAGCTAAAAAAAAATCCTAAACATAATCTGTCAAAATACATTATAAATAATCAAGAAAAAATGTGAACAATCAACTTCTGTAGTAGGTATGTGGCTTGCAGTTATTTAGAATGGCCTTGTGTGCAATTTAGCAAAAATAAATATAACAATTCATAATAGTACATTAATGTGTGATTATAGAGTTAATGCCAGTCAATGCCATGGTATGTATGGTTTGACCCAAATACCCCAAGTAACAATTCTAAAAGAGGAAGTTCCTCCCTCAGATTAAGTTTATCAGCGTGTTTGCAGTGGAGTTTGCTCCAATCCAGATGCAGACATTTAACAGGAAACTGTCAACGGTTTCCTGTTTTTCCTGTGTTTAATTTCTGCATAGATCAGACTGTTTTCTGACCTTTCCACATTTGTGCTAAAAAAAAACTATTTTATAGCATTAAGATCATGACAGTTCGAATGAAAACACAAGAGGGCAGTACAGCAGCGTCACTTTGAATGTTTAATCAAACCACATGACCATCTCCAAACAAGGTGGCCTTTCTTTCATAATGTTCTAGTCAGGCCCAAACCGTTTGGAAAATATCAAAGCACTAACAGATCTTTTGAGAGAAATGCAGTAGTAGGCTATGTATACTTCTATTTAAAATGTGCATTGTTCCATAATACAAATATTTTTTAAACAGTAACAGCAAAAGAAAACAGGACATGTTCTGTTAAGTTTAAGTTCACACAACTTAATACAATACAACACAATACGTAATACAATTCACTAGTAAAAACACTGGTGAAAATTATCATCTCCTCATAGTAACACAGTGCATGCCAGGACCCATTTTTCTACAGATTCCCAAATAATTCTGTATTTAATAGTAATTCAATCATTTAACAATACACTTTCTTGCTCACAGTTATTGAACTAGGATAATGGTAACATGATAAGCAATTAAAATACACAAAATAGTTTGTTTTACCATTTTATTCTAATATAAAAAAATACTATCTCTGTCAAATCACAAACCTCCTGTAGTTCCCTCATAAATCCTCAGTTTCTTTTGTTCATCAACCTCAGTTTGGGAAACCCAAACACAAGAAGTGTAATTATGCGCTACCATTCAGGAATGCAACCACCATTTTTTGACCATTCTGCATTTCTAAACTAATTTGGGAGGCATAAACAATGTAGAAGTAGGTTTGATACCCTTTAAGACTTTGCATGCTAATTCATACTGTTAAAAGCACAGTGGTGTAAAGTATTTGAGTAAATGTAATCAGTTACTGTACTACAGTATCTTTTGGGCTATATATATATATATTTAATTAGGCTCTGGTTTGTTTTACTAAAATGCAAAAAATAAGGGCACTACTGCTATCAAGAAAATCAGTGCATTAATGCTATGAAGAAAATCAGAGCACTGGCCACTCAAAACATACACAAGCAATCTCAATAATACAGTACTACTGTTATCTGCTATAGACGTGTGTGATAAGAGTCACAGAGGTTCATCTACAATGATCATTAAGGCACAGCAGTGATCATAATTGCATTGGGAATACTGTCCACATTTATTGGATATGCACTATAGAAAAGTCTCTTTATGACTAATTATTTAGACAGATTGTCATTTTTATACCACACGATAAACTATAGGATTGATATTATAACATTCTTTGCTGTTGTTAAAAAAATACTTTACTCAATCTCCAATTTAGAATATAGTACCTCAAACAGTAAAATCAGACATCAAGAAAATCAAAACAATACCAAGTCTACAATTATAACATATTACAATATATATTATTTAGATATGTATGCTGGCTTCACTGGCATTTACTTTGCTGGCTGGTGTGAAACAGAAGTAAGATACACCACACAATTGTTATTAAAGGTTTAGTTCACAAAAAAAAAAAACCCTCACCCTCATGTTGTTCCAAACCTGTATTTCTTTCTTTTTGTATGTGAAATGGGAGTCATTTATCACCAAAACTGTTTGGTTACCAACATTCTTCAGATATCGTCTTTTTTAGTTTCACAGAAAAAAACAAAACAAAAGAAAAACATACAGGTTCAGAACCATATGAAGGAGAAAAAAGATGGCAGAATTTCTATTTTTTGGTGAAATACCCCTTTAACAAAAACACATATTTCAAAATACATTCAAGAATATTAAAGGCCAAGTCACACTGCACCGAAAGATGCCAACCGATGGCAACACTTAGTCAGGTGTTGTCAGAGAAGTGTGTTACCCCTGTCGCCACCTGCTGGCATTGGCTGGCACTTATTTTCACCAGTTGAACAAGGTCATGGAACATCTTAGACGTGACATACTGTAATCTGGTGATTGTCATGAAAGCATGATCCCTAACTTCAACAAATCTGATTAGTTGATGGGAATGTTGTTACAGAACCAAAAAATATTGATCCAGGCACGTGCAGTGAGCTATGGAAGCTTGTTTCTGCCACTGAATAAAAATAAAAAATAAATCAATTGCGACTTTTAATCAAAATTGCGTGATATGAAGTCAGAATTGTGAGAAATAAAGTCGCAATTGCGTGTTACAAAGTCAAAATTGCGAGATGTAAAGTCAGAATTGCGAGATGTAAAGTCAGAATTGCGAGATATAAAGTCAAAATTGCAAGATATAAAGTCAGAATTCTGAGAAAAAAGACAGAATTGCGACATTTTATCTCACAATTTTGACTTTTTTCTCACAATTGCGAGTTTACATCTCGCAATTCTGACTTTATAACACATAATTGTGAGTTTATATGTCGAAATTCTGACATCTTTTCTTAGAATTGTGATATATAAACTTGCAATTGCAAGTTATCAGGCCAATTCTAAGGGGAAAAATACTAAGTTTTTTCCCCCTTATAGTTTAAATCTCACATTTTAAATCTCACATTCTGACTTTATAACACGCAATTCTGACTTTATAACACGCAATTCTGACTTAATATCTCACATTCTGACTTTATATCTCGCAATTCTGACTTTATAACACGCAATTCTGACTTAATATCTCGCAATTCTGACTTTATATCTCGCAATTCTGACTTTATATCTCGCAATTCTCACTTTATATCTCGCAATTCTGACTTTATATCTCGCAATTCCGACTTTATCTCGCAATTTTGACTTTATATCTCGCAATTCTGACTTTATATCTCGCAATTCCGACTTTATCTCGCAATTTTGACTTTATATCACGCAATTCTCACTTTATATCTCGCAATTCTGACTTTATAACTCGCAATTCCGACTTTATCTCGCAATTTTGACTTTATATCAGGCAATTCTGACTTTATATCTCGCAATTCTGACTTTATATCTTGCAATTCTGACTTTACATCTCGCAATTCTCACTTTCCACCTCGCAATTATGAGAAATAAAGTCAGAATTGCGAGACGTAAACTCGCAATTGTGAGAAAAGTCCGAATTCTGAGAAAAAAAAAGTCGCAATTACTCTTTTTATTTTTACTTCTGTGGCGGAAACAAGCTTCCATACTTAGCTAATAGCTACATGTTCTTTCTCACACAACCCTTGTCATCAGAAAATGCCCTTGTTTCCATTCCATCATTGCAGTAATGTAAACCTATCCTTTACTTAGTTTTCTCCCTGTCGTCGACCAATCTTTTGACTTTCTCCAACATAAACAAGGCTATTAGAGCAGACATGACAAACGTTAAAACATAGAGCGAAAAGAAGAGCGATGCCTCGCCGTCAGCATGCAGATTCACGTAGAGGTCTCTGCGGTTGAGGTAGTCCAAAAACGAGGCGTGGATCTGGCAGAACGTGCACAGAGCGAGCAGCACATGAAACACCTGATGACCCTGACCTAAGAAGTCACACTGACCTGGGAACCAGCGCTCGGGAACAGGCTGAGTGAAGAAAAAAGCACTGGATAGAAAGAACGCCACTTGGCCAAAGTGAAAGAGCAAAGCAGGGCTGCTTCTGGAGGAATCACCACCTCTCGACCACGAAGGAAAGCAGGTGATGATAAAACGATGGAACACGGGACTGGTGTCCCAACTGTAGGCTACGGCCGAAGGCACCACTTGGCCTATTTTACGAACCCACGGAGGAAGGCTGTAATTGCGATACTTCCCGTAACAGCAGCCGAAGCAAGACAGGCAACACAGGAAGCTGGCAACCGGCATGAAAAATCCTCGGACGCACGCGTGCCAGCTTTCCTCGATAGCGTAGTAGTAGTGCGCCACCGCGCTCCCATACTGATACAGCGACACACCTACATAATCCAGGTAAAAGAAGCCGTAATGACAGAGTTCGGATTTTCCGGCCAACAGGTGGGCCACGGCGCTAAAGGTCATGTAGACCGTCGACGACAAGAGAAGGATGAGAAGCGGCCAGGAATGAGGATCGTTCACGAAATCTACGGTCTCCGACAACTGGACGGTTTTCACGAGGACCGCTAGCGCTCCGACGAGGTGCGTCCAAACGTTTACGGTCTCGTTGTGGCGCTGTAAGAGCGACAGGAAGTAGAAGCGCCAGTTCTGGTGGAGCGCCCTGTAGCCGGAGTAAACGTAGCGCTCACGGAAGAACTGCGGCACCTCCGAGTCGCACAGGGTGTCGGTCTTGGAAGGCAGGGCCTCGGAGAGCATCCGGGGGACTCGCCTCAACGGCTGCAGATTAATGAAGAGTCGGCCGATCTGCTCCATAACGATTGTTGCCATGGTGATCTCTGGAGTTGGCGGGGAATTTAAATTTACATCCCAGATTCCGACAGCCGCACAATAGTCCAGAACCGATGACACACTGGCGTATCTGGGGTATAAAAAACATCATTAGAGCCCGACCGATAAAGGATTTTGAAGGCCGATACCGATACAAATATTTTTTTTTTTTGTTTTAAAATCCGATATATCGGCCGATCTTGTTTTTTTTTTCCGAAATGCGCAAAAAAACATTAACAGATTTCCTTAACATTAGTTATTTATGAAGAGTTCAGATGCAAAAGCCTCTAAGTGCCATTTGAAATTTTCTTCTAAAATGATCATTTTTATCAAGCTTGCATATTGAAGTTCAGTAATTTCACTTAAATGACAATTAATAGGTAATCTTCATTGCCATTTAAGTGCAATTACTGAACTTAAATATACAAGCTTGATAAAAATGATCATTTTAGATGATAATTTCAAATGGCACTTAGAGGCTTTTGCATCTGAACTCTTCAGTTATTTATGAGTTTTAACTAAGATATTATGATCATGCATTTTAAAAAGAATCTTTTATTGTCACAACAGAACAGACTGATGATAGTGGCGTTAGCTAGCTTTTTGATTAGCTAGTCTATGATGAGCCATAATTTAGCGATGGATGACGTCATACTTCAAAGTGTAAAGCATTAATTTTCAATATAACAGGCCAAGGAGAGATGATCCGTCTCATTGCTATAAGTGTCACGAGCTATTAAAGAAATACTTCAGTCACATTGTCAAAAGTTAAAAGGACTACACTGTAACGTAACTATTACTAGCTAATTCCGCTTCACTCTCGGCTTATTTAACGGCAGCAAAACTGGACATGATAGTCACAAATTTTGTTTGAGATAAAAGAACTGATGGGGATGATCTTTTAATTGTTATTCAAGCGATGTATGTCTCGAGTGTTGCCAACAGGGACGGTGTAGAGCGCCCTCTGGTGGACAAACTATACAACTCCAACACTCATGACATGGTTCAAGCGTGTTTCCTCCGTTTTTATTTTATTTTTGAAATATTCATTTATCGGCCATTATAACTGCAGACACCGATAGTTTGGAAAATGCCTAATATCGGCCGATAATATCGATATATCGGTCTGGCTCTTTTATTAATTAGCTCATTAAACAGCAGTATGTCTGTGTATCTAATGGCAGTACATCTGCAGCCTGCATGGTAGATAGTCCACCAAGACCAAATATATTAACACTGTTATATTCATAAATATTTTGAGAGAAGTCATGGTGAAATAAAGGCACACAGGACAGGAAACCACAATTGTGACACCCAAACCCTCTCAGTTCCTATAGTCGAAGAGCTAAGGGGTTTGGTGAAAGGAAACATCTAATATGACACTAGCATCTAATATCATCTAATAAACATCTCTAGGTCACCTAGAGTTTAAAGAGTCTCTTATTATGAGTAAGTGACAGTTTAAATTAATCCAAAACTGAATATAATGCCATTTGCTCACCATCAAGTTGTTCAGAACAAGAGGAAGTTTGTTAAGGCTAATTCTTTCTATAAAATAAAGTCATAGTCTATTAAGCTGTGAAAAGACAGCACATTTGATTTGAGTACTTTATGTCAACATTGTAACAATTTTGACTCACGACACAAAATTAGATTTATCAAAAACATTTTAATTTATACAGTTTATGTGCAGTATTGTAGCAACTTTACAGAACCCATTGATTAATTTCCATAAGAGTCTGTGATTTGCCGTAGTATTACAAAACTAAACTAAAAAACTAATAAATAAGAAAACTAAAATGAATAATAAGTCTACAGGTTTTGTCTGTAACTTGAGCACATTTCCAGCTCCTAAAGAAAATCCTAAAGTGTAGATCCAAACTTTAATTTTATTCATCTTATTGTAAAATAAGTAAGTATGAATAATTAATTAAAAAAAACATTTGGAGGTAAATGATATTTCCATAATCTAACGAATAGATAAGACCTGACATGCCGCTTTAGACATTAGCAACAGGTAGTCAACAAAACTGACTCTCTTTATTTTAATGGAAATCTTTTAATAGGATGTAATCGTGGGTTCTTGCGGTGGTAAATAAGGTATTCCAGCATTTCGTTCATGCGTGGAGAAAGAGGCCGAACTTACTGTCACAAACGGTGTTATATTAGGCTATGTTCAAAATGCTGTGAGTGTAACGTTAATCACAAACATGCACATGAGATACGACACAGCACCTAACCTAACACGAACAGAGATTAGAAAAGCGCAGATGTAGCCTATGCATTTACCTTCTTAGGTGTCTTCCGCAAATCTGGCACCGCAAATAATTTCCCGAGTGGATGGATATTAGAGACTGTTTTCTTCCTCATATGTTTCTCGTTGGCCACGCCTTATGTGTCGGCGGCGCTGCGAGATTTGGGACGGAACAAAACCCCTTTTAGTCGGAAAACATCTTTCTTGACAGTGCTGTGATAATCTGTCCTGAAACGATTGTTTTGATGACACACGATATAAAAAAACTAAAACAATAAAAAACCTTAGTTAGCATCGCAGAGTAGATTGTTGTTTATTTGCTGTTCCATTCTGTGCTCTAGTTTTAGGCCTGTCTCTTCAGAAGATCAATTCAAAGTTTAGGGAGAGCGGGGCACAATTAACGTAACACTCTTTTGACTTTGTCAATTTGTGTAAATCTACTTAGGGTTTAGATTATTTTTTCACCCCACATTAATTTCCCACTTGTCTAGAACTATTATGTGGTTTTGTTTTACTAATACAGTGTATACTTTTTTCTTGATTTACCCTGAAAGAATGGAAGTGAAATGTGACAACATGCCCCATAGGTCCAGTAGGTGGGGTACTTTTGTATTTTTTTTATTATTATTATTTTTATTGATAACAATATCTGGTACAAACATGAACAACCATCAATATACAATCAAGCAATTGTATAGACAACACCAAATCAAAGACAAAGAACAAAAACAAGAAAGAAAAAAAAAACAATAACATACATACATTCATAGATTCATAGTAAATGAAAGAGGAAAAATTATAAGGATATTAAGAGGAAATGGGGAATAGGTCATAATATTGAGATAAAAGTGTTTTATTCTTCTTGTTCTTTACAAGTTTGTGTGATTTAAGAAATATATTAAGTTCCAAAATGAAATGCTTAAAACATAAGGAAGACTTTTTACATTTCTGCTTGTGTATAAAGGACATGGCATATAAGATTATAAAGTTTAAGACAAACTCCAGGGTGCCATCTTGTGGGAAACAAGAGTAGCAGATAATATCTTTCAGGGTCCCATAGGTGGGACATCATCATATGGCAGCTTAAAATGCTATCTGATCTGATCTAAAAAAAAAAATATACAGTCAAACCAAAACATTTTTTTTAATAAAATACAATTACTAACTTTTTCATATAAAATAATGGCATTTTTTAATAATTAAAAATATACTAATTTTTGAGTTTGACAACAAACACATCGGGAAAACACAGCAAGGCCTATACAGCATAGTTCGAAACTAAATAATAATTAATAATTTCTGAACATTGACTATCAGTCTTTATTTACATGTTTCTCTTGTTTTCTCAATAGAATTCATAAAAGTATAGAATATAACAGCATATTTCTAATAGGGGCACAGCGTAACACTTTTTGACTTGTCAATTTGTGTAAATCTACTTAGGGTAAGAGTACAGATTGGAGGTTAAAATAATATCAGATTTGTCTAATTTGTAAATAAACACAAAAATAGAGATGAAAAATTAACAGCAGGGAACTTTTCAACCTTTATAATATATTTCCAAATCTCTTGTGATGATATGTCGACTAACAATAGGTCGAATGACGCGTCTGCCATAGCCTGTAGCGTTTTTAAAACGCACTTTTAAACACAGCACACACACAAAAACAAGAAAGCAAAGGTTTAATCGGAGCAAAGCAAAAAGAGAAAGTGAAGAAGACAGAAGTAGAGGACAATACTGTTTCCCAACTGTAGGGGGACCCCCGAGAGCAGAAACGCCCTGGTGTTGCTTTAAATGAAAAGGGAGGCAGTTTTCCCACAAGCTGGAAAGTCTTATTCAAATAAATGGACTCTATAGTGTGTTTGACGGATATTGTTATTTTTGGACCTGATTTTGTGAATGTGTGCAGTCTAAGCAGCTCTATTATAAGTTAAACATCAAATCAGCATTTCTTAAAGCAACACTAAGTAAGATGTGAACTTATTGGAATTAAATTTTAATGTAGTTAACAAAATTAAAAATAATTTAATTTACATTGAAAATAAGGTACTTTTTGAAGTAAATAAATTCAAAAATACCCCCTAAATAAAAAAAAACACCATAAATGGATAGACAAAACTTTATGGAAGACAGTGATATAACATTTATGAGTCCTCTGTGCCCACATTTGTCCACAATTACAGGATTAAGGGCTATAAAGTGAAGAGGGTTTGAGGGTTAAAAGCATGATATGCACCCTTTAAGACTTTAGTATTTAAAGATTTATTTGCTTTTTAATTTTTCCTGGTATTCATTTTGTACCGTCAAGGAGAGGGAAGCTTTAATTCCTCCCTCCTGGCGATGAAGGAACGACTGAATGTTTTATTGAGGTGCTTATGAGTGTATGTATGCCGTATGATTTATTTTGTTGCGGTCTCGATGACATGTAAGTGGCCCCTGGGTCTCACCAGCCAACAGAAACAATTTAACACACAGTAATGATATACTCATCATATGCTGACAGACCCTCTCAAGAGCTAAAATTAGATTTTTCTAATCGACTAATCATAAATACTGGAGTGAAAGTGGTGTATAGGAGAAAGACAGACTTTATTGATCCAAAAGGAGAAATTCAGATGCAAAATGACCAACATCAAAATCCATAAAAACAGCCTTTTATACTTGCAGAAAATGTATTCACTCTCAGGAAAAAAGGTACAAAAGCTGTCACTGGGGCTGTACCTTTTCAAAAGGTAAACTTTTGTCCATTTTGAGTGCTAATATGTACACTTCAGGTGCTAATATGTACATTTTAGGTGCTAATAAGTACATTTTAAGTGTTAATAGGTACATTTTAGGTGCTAATATGTACATTTTAGGTGTTAATAAGAACATTTTTGGTGTTAATGTACATTTTAGGTGCTAATATGTACATTTCAGGTGCTAATATTTACATTTTAGGTGTTCATATGTACATTTAGGTGGTAATATGTGCATTTCAGGTGCTAATATGTGCATTTTAGGTGGTAATATATACATTTTTAGTGTTAATATTTACATTTCAGGAGCTAATCGGTCCATTTTAGGTGCTAACATGTACATTTTAGGTGTTAATATGTACATTTTAAGTGCTAATATGGACATTTTTAGTGTTAATATGTACATTTCAGGAGCTAATATGTCTATTTTAGGTCCTAATATGTAAATTTTAGGTGCTAATACGTCAATTTTAGGTACTAATATGTACATTTTAGGTGTTAATATGTACATTTTAGGTGCTAATATATACCACTAAGGTACCAATATGCAGCCTTTGGGTACAAAAGTGTACCTTTTGAAAAGGTACAGCCTCAGTGACAGCTTTTGTACCTTTTTTTCTGAGTGCGCAGGCTGGATACAAGCCAACAAGAGATGGCAATAATGTCACATTTTGACAGACTACATAGATACTAACTAACAGAATCACACATCCAAATTATATGCATCCTCAACCAGCATGTTAACCATAATTTATCATAATAAACCAAATGAACTAGAATCAAAATCTTCTAATACTTTGCAAGAGATTAATCGAGAAATAACCAATCCTCTACAAATTACGCCATGCTCGTGTCTGACTCCTTTCTGCTTCTTGGATGCCGGCTTATAGGCAATATGACTACATTTTAAAACAATAAACATAGAAACACGTGTGTAAATAAATGAAGTGAGTGTTGCTAGTGACACTGGAAGAATGTGTCCGTGCAGAAAGTGTCCTTGTACAATGTCAGATACTCCTCACTGTGGGAACCTGCAGCGGTAACGTGGGCAGACGACACATGAGGAGACATTATTCTGTTTGATGGCAACTGTAGAGAAATAAACCACTGTGTGGAGGTGGTGGTGTCTTACAAAGTCGTTTCAGGTTTAATTTAAAAAAAGGAACTATCCATCGTTATACAAGCATATCTGTTCCTAAACCTGGTGAACTGCCTACCTATAGACTGAATTTGGGTATAGCACACACACATTAGACAACAAGACAGCTCGCTGGGCTTTGCAATAGAGCTTGACAACACTAAGTATGAAGAATAGAGATTTCCAGTCCCATTACTGAACCTCTCCTTGCACTGAACTCACTGGAATCTGTTCAATTATGAAATACCATCTTTATCTTCTTTTGCTCTTTCTTATAAATCCATGTGTGGTTTTATTATGCAGGCTAGTGGTCAAGGGCACATTTTGAAGTGGATTCACATTAAGTGAGTGTAAATAATTTTGGTTTGGATTGTGCAATGATTGACTTGGTAACACATATTTTACTGTGTCCTAGTCACACGTTACATTTAGTTACTTTAGTTATTGCAATAAACATAAACAATGCATATTTACCCGGAACTACCCCCAAACCATTTTGGCGTCTCGCGCTTGTCATCCACTCAAAACGTAAGGCTACGTCAGTTTTCAAAACTTTTTGGATGTCCAAGTTTCTAAAGGCCGCACTGGTAATCGTCACGGCGGCAAAAGTTGAACTATTTTATCTCAAAACATTTCGACTTCAATCTTAAAACATTTTGACTTTAATCTTGAAACATTTTGACTTTAATCTTGCAATATTTCGACTTTAATCTCGAAACATTTCGACTTTAATCTCGATACATTTTGATTTTAATCTTGCAATATTTCGACTTTAATCTCGCAATATTTCGACTTTAATCTCGAAACATTTCGACTTTAATCTCGATACATTTTGATTTTAATCTCGAAACATTACGACTTTAATCTCGAAACATTTCGTCTTTAATCTCGAAACATTCCGACTTTAATCTCGAAACATTCCGACTTTAATCTCGAAACATTCCAACTTTAATCTCGAAACATTTCGACTTTAATCTCGAAACATTTCGACTTTAATCTCGAAACATTTCGACTTTAATCTCGAAACATTTCGACTTTAATCTCGAAACATTTCGACTTTAATCTCGAAACATTTCGACTTTAATCTCGAAACATTTCGACTTTAATCTCGAAACATTTCGACTTCAATCTTGAAACATTTCGACTTCAATCTTGAAACATTTCGACTTCAATCTCGAAACATTTCGACTTTAATCTAGAAACATTTCGATTTTAATCTCGAAACATTTCGACTTCAAATGTTTTATGATCTCTCTGCAAGCAATGTCTCACACTTTAAACTTAATGGATTCATAGTTATTATATACTATGAATGGATTCATAGTATATAATAATAATTTAAATAAAAATTAACATCATCAAAATACATACTCAGCGACTGATACCGTTTTTTAAATAAGGAATACACTTGTTTGTTCAAATAGACTTTGCACTTTGAATGTTCTTGTTTGCTTGTAAAAGTCACGCACAATGATATTCAAACTAAAATAAAACCCTTTTAAAAGTGTGTAACGCACAT
Organism: Cyprinella venusta; assembly: GCA_038021265.1. Taxonomy (NCBI): domain Eukaryota; kingdom Metazoa; phylum Chordata; class Actinopteri; order Cypriniformes; family Leuciscidae; genus Cyprinella; species Cyprinella venusta. The sequence goes on from CM075878.1 coordinate 1,249,384, forward strand.
CATCACTACCTATAAGATGTTCACTGTCATCGGACACACTGTTTGTAGTTCCATCCGTGATGTTGCAGAAATAGAAACCAGTCCAAAAATAGCATCCCTCGTCACACATCACATTTCACCTTCACAGCTGGTTAAGCCAAAACTCTGATTAAAGTGGAAAAGTAGCATCTGATTAGGATCCAGTGATTTTGTCTTGTTTGGGGTTATTTTAGGCGCTTTGTTTTGCTTATTCCTTTATCACAACCTTTCTATAACATCGTAATGGATCTGTAACAGACATCCAGCTGTGGTTGAGGACACACAGACAGCTCAGAGTCATTGCAATCTGGTTAAGGTGCTTTTCATGAAGGGCTTTGTGGTGCCATTACTCAATAGGCTCAGTGGGTCTCAATCTGCCTCACTGCCTTTAAGGTGACTTCTCCTAAAGCACTGAATCTTGGCACGTAATGATGACATTACAGACCTCAACACTTGGTCCCATGTGTGTCATTAACCTCTCTCCAGACATGCGACTTCTAATGTGCTGTATTTTTCTAGAGACACAGATGTTATAACATTGGGGTGCAACCGTGGCCTGTGGGCAGAAGTGCACTGAGGCTGCCAGCATTGTTTCCAGGTTTGATAGATCACATCATTAACACTGATGTAACTGTGTGCACTGACATAGCAAAGTCATGATAATCTAGCTGTACATACAGTATACACTCTTAAAAGTAATGGTTTCTTTAGATTCGGGCTCAAATTAATAAGGTAGTACCTGTCATTATTGCTTTAGGAGCTGGCGTTCCAAATATGGTAAGGGGGCGTGACATTTCCGGGCTAATCACAACGCACTGGATCGGTGGCCAATCAGAGCACACCACACTTTTTTTCAGGCCAATGAGCTTTGTAAAAATCAACATATTTCAGAAAGGCAGAGCATAGAGGAGCAACAATATGTACACACTCTATATGTGTAGCATAGGGTTCTTTACTCGACTCCAAAGGACATTTTATGCTAAAAAAAGTTTCAATAACGACAAGAAAGAACACTTTTGGCACAAAGGTTCTTTAAAGGCTATTATTCATTCATATATTACATTATTCTGCATCATTTTGTAGTTGTAATTAAATTACTGTTTATTAAACTTAATATCACATTTTAATCATGCTGATTTTTGGAGGATAAAAACTGAAATGGCACTCTTCGTGTGATATTGATCAATTACATTTTTTAACCACCATAAATATTTATATTTATGCATAATATTAATTTTGGATAAAGTATATACATGCAAATATTTCTTAAATGTTTACATGCACGTGTGTGTATTTGTATATACATAATAATTATACACACATAAATTATGTAAACACAAACTTTTATTTTGGATGCGATTAATCGTTTCTTAACATTACATTAACATAAAAGATTTTCACAAATGTTCCCAAATGAAAGTTTAAAATAAACCTTCTTGTTGTTGGTTCCTATGAAGCACCACTCTGCTAGATTGTGCAGCAACACACATTGTCTGACAGTCATGTGCATTCATGGTGTGTTTGTGTGACATCTGTGACCCAGACGCTCCCTAAACCATCATGTCGCATCTGTTGCTAAAGACATCCAGATATGTGCACCAATACCCAGAAAGCTGTGCAGGAAAAGCAGCCAAGTCCAGAGAGTCTGTTATGGCCTCATGTTCCATTATCGGAGTGTTTGTTTTTAGATTTATGAATATTTATTGACTTTTGTTTCTGAGTGTTTGTTTGGGTTTCGTCTTTGGTCTTTATTTGAATGTGCATTGAATGTGTGTGTGTGTGTGTGTGCATATGCACCTCCTCACCCCCTCGCTGCGCAGTTCCGCTGCGCTTCCTGTACACATTGGCAGTGTTCTGCAGCAGATTGTTAGTATTATCGTCCACGCAGACCTTCGCCAACAGTAGTGGCGTTTATTTTTATCTCAGCTCTCTCTCCTTCTTCTCATTCCAAACCTTTTTCTGCTTTGTATGCTATTTCGTTTCTTACTGATTGCATCATGCGGCTATATAGGCAGGGGGTGAATTTACTGAACAGTTGCGGCAATTTTCTGCATGGTTTTTAGAGCAAAACTGGGGTCTTATTCACTAACCATCAGCAATCCTGTATAACAAGCCACTATGAGTTCTGGTATAAAACTGAGACTTAAGTATTTAACCCTCTGGGGTTGTTCAGCCCAAATGGACCCGAAGAATTTTTTAAATCACAGCTTCCTCGTAATGGTCCGAAATTTGGTGATTTTGTTGGTAGTTAGTATTTGAACACCCCAAAAAATTGGGGACAGGATGTGAATAGTCTAAGTGGTTGTAAAAAAAAATAGTCACACTTGGGGTGTTCGCGTCCAAATGGACCCGCATGGAAAATGAATTGGAAATTGGCAAAAATGTGAAAATACTGAGTTTTTTTGGTGCGTAGCAGGGCCGGCCCGTGGCATAGGCGGTATAGGCAAATGCTAAGGGCGCACCCAACTCAAGGGGCGCCAAAATGAGTTAACGAGTGAATTTTTAATTTTTATATATTTTTTAACTAATGCTGTTTTAAAACCATTAATTCGAAATACTACAAAATAAAGCAAAACAACTCCACAAAAACGTAACTAAATCCCCCTAATCCAGTCCGGTGCATCAATCTCCCCCCGCCCCACGAGTGCTTGAAGTGCGCCAGAAACAGAGCGCGCGCGATCAGTTTGTTTAGCGTCGCCTCTCGCCGCATCCAATGTAGACAACATTGCTTTCGTTTGAGGAAATTACACTCAAGCACTCCCTTAGAAACGGGCCTCGATGCCATCTAGACACGGGGAAAGTTTCCTCATTGTGACGGATGGCCGAATTTTCATGACACATTTAAATTAACATTATAGTCTGCTACGATAGAGATAGTGCCGAAAAGAAGAGGATACAAGGGGATAAAGACAGAGGTAAAGTGATGTAATGAATGAACAGTTTATCTAATTGCATAGTATTAAGATGCTATAATTTAATGGCAGTTATTTTTACCTCATAACTTTATGCTAACAGTAGTTCTGTGTTCTTGCAGAGCCCCCAGAAAATGCGATTTGTAACAAACATGTCAGTCTTTTTTAGACGCATATTTTATTATTTAATGTTTTACTATACAGTTGGGATATATGGTACATTTTTATTATTTGCCAGAATTAATAACGATATTTATAAGCTACAGGTTTATTAAAAGTAGAAATGTTTCATGTAAAATTCACATTAAAGACATTTAGCAGTTTCATTCATGTTGAAAACATGAAATGTGCCATAATTTAGTGGAAGATTGCTGCCATCAACTGCCAAACAAACACTTTTGCTAGTGCTCAATGAGTTGTGCATGAATAACATTTGGAACATGACATCACTGTTTTATCTAGAGTGGCTATATATAAATGAAATGAATAATAATAAAAAAATTGCAACAAAATAAATCATCACTGACACTGAACATACTTAACCTTGATTATGACACTATTTTCATCTAGATCTGCTGTACAGGAGAAGCAAACTTTGTTGCATTATTTTCCTGTTTTCACTATAAAGCTGTTTGAAATAATCTGTATTGTAGGCTAAAAAGCGCTACATAAAAATATTGGGGACTTGACTTGAATGCTAGATGTAATGCTCTTGCTATATACATATGTATATATATATATATATATATATATATATATATATATATATATATATATATATATATATATATATATATGACTAAATAATCGCAAACACAAATGATGGGGTGAAATGGGCTGTAATGCATGGGGCGCCAGGTAAAATCTTGCCTAGGGCAGCAAATTGGTCAGGGCCGGCCCTGGTGCGTACAATCTACAAATCAGCAACGATCTTGAAAAAAAGCACACAATAGTGAAGGGGTGAATCTATAAAACATCAAGAGTGCAAAACAGACACACACACACACACCAAAAAATACACAAACACACCAAAAAATACAGATTATACATGTGTTTTGCATTTTTAAAATGCTCAGTTTGTCCACCAGATGGCATCCATCTCATTTCAAAAATTGCTTTTATGAGGCCTAGGCTTGACTCTAAAATGAAATACAGCTTAAAAAAAAAAAATTAAAATATTTTTTTTATTATTTTCAATAGGGGACAATTTTGTCATAATTATTGCATTAATACTAATTATCATTTTTTTTTTTTAATTTTCTCAAAACACCAAAAAAGAAAAGAAAAAAAATTATAAAAAACGAGTAAAAAAAAAAAAATCTGGATTTTTTTTTTTTTTTTAAATATGAATCCCGGCCTTTGGGTCCAACACCCCGAGTGTGACTCTGAAACGAACAACCCCAGAGGGTTAAATTTGTCATTATTTTCAGAATAAACACTGCTAATTTTTCAAAATAGGTGTATTTTTGTTGATCTTTCTGTAGATGTTTCTGGCAACAGTAAACATCACCTGTGAAATGCATTGCAAACATTATATATCCATCATATATCCAGAAAATACATTTATGCTTCTAAAGCTGTGCATTCGCAAACACTCTAACATTTTAGATGCTGTCAATACATCCACACTCTTAAAAGAAATGGTTCTATTTAGAACCAGAAATGGTTCCATCCCCCACTTCATATATGGAACTCCAAAATGGTTCTATATAGAACCATTTTTTGGTAAAAGGTTCTATTGGCCAAGTATGGAACCCCAGGGTTCTATATAGAGGGTTCCTTTATAAAAGCGTTCACACTTGCAATCCATAGAAATCTGATTTGTGTTCTGAATCAGCAGTATGTTCACTCGCCGTCAGCGCTCTGCTGTCCTGACTCAGAAAGTCTCTCGTTTGCTGGAAATTACAGTGTGCTTCATTCCTTTGATTAGCAGTAGCTGCAGGTTAAGCAGATCCAACTGAGACTCAACCGGATAGCAGATTTAGCTTTTCTCTTTCTGCTAAATTTGTCATAAAGCTTAAAGCTCTTCAAAAAGTCTTCAAACTATATCAAAATAGTATGGTGATTGATGCTCTCCCAAAAAAGCAGCTGTATGCACTCTCAGAAAAAAGGTACACTGGGGCTGTACCTTTTCAAAAGTACAAGGGTGCATATTGGTACCTAAATGGTACATATTAGCATCTAAAATGTACATATTAGCACTTAAAATGTACATATTAGCACCTGAATGTACATATTAGCACTTAAAATGTACATATTAGCACTTTAAATGTACATATTAGCACTTAAAATGTACATATTAGCACCTGAATGTACATATTAGCACTTAAAATGTACATATTAGCACCTAAAATGTACATATTAGCACTTAAAATGTACATATTAGCACTTTAAATGTACATATTAGAACCTAATTGTCCATATTAGCACCTAAATTTCCATTTTAGCACCTTAAATGTACATATTAGCACCTAAAATGTACATATTAGCACCTAAATGTCCATATTAGCACATAAAATGTACAATTTTAGCACTGAAATGTCCATATTAGCACCTGAATGTACATATTAGCACTTAAAATGTACATATTAGCACTTTAAATGTACATATTAGCACCTAATTGTCCATATTAGCACCTTAAATGTACATAATAGCACCTAAATTTCCATTTTAGCACCTTAAATGTACATATTAGCACCTAAAATGTACATATTAGCACCTAAATGTCCATATTAGCACATAAAATGTACAATTTTAGCACTGAAATGTCCATATTAGCACCTAAATGTCCATTTTAGCACCTTAAATGTACATATCAGCACCTAAATTGTACAAAAGTTTTCACTTTTGAAAAGGTACAGCCCCAGTGACGGCTTTTGTACCTTTTTTCTGAGAGTGTGGATGTAAACGAGTAAACGAGTGACGGTGCAATGACATGAGGTGGTTAAAGCTAAGGTTTGGTAACTGTAAAAATAGTAATTCTGTTTGTAAACAGGTCAGATGTTTAGTGGAGACAGTGCGTGAAAGTCATGCAGTCACATTCTACCAGCCCTGCAGGTTGTGGATGGATTAAATATATTTGGATTTACTAACAAGTCATCACATTTGGCACTTGTGTCCGTCATTGAGCTCATTAGGGATTATATGGAATGAGATTTCCACAATGTGCACAGACCAGTCTGTAGAATTGACGTGATGATGCAGCTAAAGGATAATGATGATAATCCTTTCAAGATACACTCATTAATCTTTTAGTCTATCAGCCAGAACTGCAATCACATCTAGGCAAGGAAATAACTTCAAGGGAATCCATTAGCTTGTCCTGTGGGTTCAGCTGGCTTGTCAAGGATCATGTAACCATCTTATTGAATCAAAATATTCAATTGCGATCATTTTTTTGTCCTTTAAAGGCCATTCTTAGAAGAAAAGGTTCTATATAGAACCTTAAAAGGTTCCATCAGTGTTATGTATTTGGAACCCCTAAAAGGTTCTATACACTCTTAAAAAAAGGGTTCCTCTGGGTTCTATATAGAACCCTGGGGTTCCATACTTGGTCAATAGAACCTTTCACCAAAAAAAAATGGTTCTATATAGAACCATTTTGGAGTTCCATATATGAAGCGGGGGATGGAACCATTTCTGGTTCTAAATAGAACCATTTCTTCTCAGAGTGATGAGCTAGAACTGCTGATACATTAATGAGTAATCTCTCCAGGCCGGTGAGGAGAGATGCTCGATCTGACCTAAACACATGACCTAATGTGTTTAATCCAAATACTTTCATCAGTTCCTTAAAAGGGTTGATGCTTTTTTCTGGCACACGATTTCACTGTATAATTAATGGAATCTTCTCGAGAGCGACTCTTAGTTGCCAAATGCAAAGTGAGTCTCTGTGTTACGGTCATGAAGAGGTGGAGAAACACAAGACCTTGAACCAGGCTTTCCTGCTTAAAAACAACAAAAAACAAATGCAGTGACCCACATAATGTCTAACTTTAGTTGATTACACTCAAGGAGGGACCTGAGAAGAAAATGTAAAATAATCTAGTAAATATTGTTGGTACCTAAATCTATTATTTTAATGAGAGGAAATGTGTGTTTAAATCTGTGAATCCTCGGGATGACTGATGGTTTCAGACAGTTATGTGCACTCTTATTAAAAAGGGTTCTATATAATAGCATAGGGTTCTATACTCAACTCCAAAGGACATTTATTGCTAAAAAAGGCTCTATAATGAGAAGAAAGAACACTTTTGGCACAAAGGCTATTATTCATTCATATCATACGTTATTCACAACATTTTGTAGTATGTAATTAAATTATTGTTTATAAACTGTTGCAACTTAATATCACATTTTAATCATGCTGATTTTGGAGGATAAAAACTGAAATTTCACTCTTCGTGTGATATTGATTAATTATATTTTTTAACCCCCATATCTTGAATTTTGTGATCATTCACATGCATTGCATTTTAGGGGTTCCAAATACGTAGTGCTTTAGAACCTTTTAAGGTTCTATATAGAACCTTTTCTTCTAAGAGTAGCCTGTGTTCATAGTAACAGTCATTTAGCGCTTTCAGCTTCAGTTCTCCAGTGTCTCCTGAATTTGGCTGTTTTTCGCCTTCGCGACACAGGGTGAGTCAGTGATTCTCTGGAGGGGAACTGAGCCTGTCTTCCGCCACTTACGGCTTTGAGCTTCAGGACTCTGGTGATAAAAGCCAAACTCAGCTCAGTTATGCAGGATTGTGGGATTGGATGATGCCAGACAGCAACACCTAAACATGTATAATATGAGTTATATAAACACTACCGGTCAAAAGTTTTAGATCGGTAAGCTTTTTTTGGGTTTTTGTTTTTAAAAGAAGTCTCTTCTGCTCACCAAGGCTGCAATTATTTGATAAAAAAATACAAAAAAATCAGTAATATTGTGAAATATTATTACAATTTAAAACAGCCGTTTTCTATGTGAATATATAGTGAAGTGTAATTTATTTCCTGTGATCAAAGCTGAATTTACTGCATCATTACTCCAGTCTTCAGTGTCGCATGATCCGTCAGAAATTATTATAATATGATGCTCAAGAAACATTTATGATTATTATCCATGTTGATTCTTTGATGAATAGAAAGTTCAAAAGAACAGAATTGATCTGAAATGGAAAGTTTTTGTGACATTAATCACTACCATTCAAAAGTGTGGGGTCAGTAAGAATTTATTTTTTATTTTTTTGGGGAAAGAAATTAGAAAATACTTTTATTCATCAAGGATGAGTTAAATTGATCAAAAGTTACAGTAAAGACATTTATAATGTTAGAAAAGATTATATTTTAAATAAATGCTGTTTTTTTGAACTTTCTATTCATAGAATTTTTGGGGAAAAATGGCACACGACTGTTTTCAACATTGAAAATAATAATTGATGTTTTTTGAGCATAAAATCAGCATATTAGAATGATTTCTGAAGGATCATGTGACACTGAAAACTGATGTGTGATCAGCAACAGTAATGATGTTGAAAATTCAGCTTTTAAATTACACTTTAAAATATATTAAAATAGAAAACATTTTAAATTGTCACAATATTTCACAATATTATTTTTTTTTCCATCAAATAAAGCAGCCTCGGTGAGCAGAAGAGACTTCATTTAAAAACATTAAAAAAATCTTACTGATCTGAAACTTTTGACCGGTAGTGTGTATAAAACTTAACTCTGCAGGTTTTAGGACAATAAAGAGTTTCTACTGTTTCAACTGAGCAATACGGTTTTTCAATTTCCACACTTTTTCACAATCGTCAAAATTTTACCTTTATGTTCATTACAAACTGAGCAGCTATACTTGTAAAGTCAACCTAATAATATTTAGACTGGAAATTTTAACAGGAAAATTTGCTTGAAAGCTAGCACACCCAAAACGTGTTGTTTAGGATGTTTATCGAGCAGCAGATGTTACAGCAGTGTGTGGTAACCATACTCATTAACTCTCTCCCTATGACCACTAAAAGATGCCCTAAATACATACATTGCTCTCTATAGGAATCATCAAATCTATACTGTATATCCCAGCACCTTCTGTTTTTTTTTCAGTGCATGTTGGACTAAAATATACAATGCTGTTGCCATCTTCCTTTTGATTGCATCATCTGTGCCTTCATAAAATCAGGTCTCATGTCAAACCAAATGGAATTGAGATGACCCGGCAGACTCAAGACTTTATTGCTGGATTGCCTTTTCAGCACACAGGGCTACGTCATCATCTCTGGAGGCAAGGGAAGCAGTGGATGAGGAAAAAAAACTAAATATGAGATCATATAGTTTGAGAAAAGTTCATTTTTGTGTTCAGCATGGTGTCTCAGTGGGTAGCACTGTCATTTCACAACAAGAAGGTCACTGAGTCTTGGCAAGCCAATAAAACTCAAAGAGAATATGTTGATTACACATTGCAGGTGTGGTTAGAGAAGTCAAGATGTGCACATGTAGTACATACACTAAGATAGCAAGTCACATGCAATGAATGCATACTTAAAGGAGAACTCCTTTATAAAGTATCTTCTTATTAAACGGTCTTTAGTTCTTAAAGCTTTGTTTTGCATGTATGGACTAGAGCCCGACCGATAAAGGATTTCAAAGGCCGATACCGATACAAATATTTTTGGGTTTTAAAATCTGATATTCCGATATATCGGCCGATATTTTTTTTTATTAAATGAAGGGTTCAGATGCAAAAGCCTCTAAATGCCATTTGAAATTTTCTTCTAAAATGATCATTTTTATCAAGCTTGTATATTTTAGTTCAGTAATTTCACTTAAATTGCAATGAAGATTACCTATTAATTGTCATTTAAGTGAAATTACTGAACTTAAATATACACGTTTGATTAAAAATGGTCATTTTAGAAGAAAATTTCAAATGGCATTTAGAGGCTTTTGCATCTGAACTCTTCAAATATTGTTGGATTTCACACACGTGTAAAAGAAAAGCTAATTTTTCTGCACAAGATACGTTTGATACTTTTTCTCTACGTCTAAATGTTCACTAATCGCAAGTATAACTTACATTTTACAATGCAGGGACTGTAACTAGACATACGCTAGTTATAAATACAGTAATCATTACTTTTTTTAGGCAGAATTTTTATTTTTTATTTTTTAAATATTCATTTATCGGCCATTATAAATGCCGATACCAATATTTTGGAAAATGCATAATATCAGCCAATAATAAAATGCCTAATATCGGACAATAATATCAACAAATAATAAATATAACAAACTAAAAAGCATAACATTTATAAACATCAAATGGAATATGCAAAACCATTAGACTAAAAAAAACATGCAGTAAATGTGACTTTACCTAATTTCAGAAGTCAACCACATGACATGCTCCCTATGACCATGGAAAACCTTTATTTGTCTGAAATGTCCCATGGCCTTGGGATAACTTTATCTTGCAAGTTACAGCAATTTGCATTTTTTAAGCTTGCTGGCTTGAGTTACATAAGATCTCCTGTGGAAATATGCTGATACACACCGCCTGAATTCTGTGAGTCAGTTTAACTGGCTCTACAAAGCACTTTATCAGCCCCTCGGGGCCATTTATGAGAAATAACCTCTAATAATTTTGACATTTCTGGACGTTAGAGCATATTTACTGTATGTATGTCCACAGGTGCAATGAAATGAAATACAAAGCCATAGATAAGGTTCTCACATCTGTCTATTACAGCCCCTTAGTTTAGATAATCTTATGTTTATACATATGGTAAATGGACTGCATTTATATAGCGCTTTCACAGACCCAATGGCCATTTTTTGACCCAATTTTTACAAATGCACTCATAGTAACTCCTTTGACATTTTTGTTTTTGAAATATGTTGTGCACGATTGATCCGTGCATGCTATCCCAAAGACAAAAAACCTTTCTGCACTCCCCGTCCTTCACAATATTCAAGGACGTAAGTCACTCACCCTTGCAGTTATTGCATCATCACCTTGTTTTTATATATTTTCGGGATTATTTAAAACAAATTGGAGAAATTGGAGAAAACCAACCAGTCTGTTCTCAATGGATTTTCCCTGCAATTATTATGTGCAAAACATGCATGTCATGAAGTTTAAAACAATTTACGAGTTCAAGATTTATTTATTATTTTAGTTGGGAATTTAGGGAGTATTCAAACACTGCCATAATGAACCCAATGGGATTGTGTACTGTGAGTGTCCGAATGTGAAAATGTCTTTATACAAATGCATTGCATTTATTTGCTGGCAGCGTTATCTGGAACCCTGCAATACATATTGCTTACAGGAAGTCAAGTCTAAGATGTTTTTTTTTCCCTCTCTGTGTGTGATTTCCTGGTGTGTCATGCCTCCATGGAAATAAGCTGAGTCCCAGCTCAGCTGAGCAATTATGACTTGTGTCAAATTTGCATTACAGTAACATACTGTCAATAAAGTGCTTGCACGTGCACATGTTTGCCCATCTGTTTTGGACCCAAAAAACAAACAAATGGCTAATATTTTGCCCGATGACAGGGCTTGAAATGTGCCAGTGTGGAAGACAGTGCCATGGGGAGCTCTGACTTTGATGACATCAATGAAATCTTCCCCAACATAAGATGGGAAGGCTTATCTTGCCTCTTACTGAGCGCACAGACATTTCAACTTCACATGACAGGGAAAAGAAGAGAAAGCCAGGTGATAGTTCTTAGCCTTTTGTGTGTAAAACAGCTTCTTGAAGGGAAAGCTTGGCAGGATTGTACAATTTTGCTACAGACTGTTTCAAATGAAATGGTGTTCTTACACAGGCAAGAAAGACACACTCTAAAAAATGCTGGGTTGTTTTAACCCAACTTTGGGTCAAATATGGACAAACCCAGCCATTGGGTTACATTTTTAAATTACATTTTTTAACCCAATGGCTGGGTTTGTCCATATTTGACCCAAAATTGGGTTAAAACAACCCAGCATTTTTTAGAGTGCAAGACAATGAAGCAAAGTGTAGTAAGTTACCTCAAAAGGGAAATATCAATATTTAGTCATATAATTATTATTACTAAAAAACTTGACCAACAAAAAAAGGTGCAGTTTTGGAGGTGGACTCCAGTCAGCGAAAGGTGGATCTGCAGTAATCATTTTGTGTCAATATGCTGAATTTAGGTGTAATATATTTTGTATTGTTATATATATATATATATATATATAGAGAGAGAGAGAGAGAGAGAGAGAGAGAGAGAGAGAGAGAGAGAGAGCCTATATATATATAGCCTATATATATATTAACAACTCATCAATTAAATATTTATCATTGCATATTCTGCATTATTGGGTGTTTTTTAATAAACACTGACCAAAAAAAAAAAAAAAAAAAAAAACTATAAAGTTTTAGGGCTTGATGATGATATGATCACTCTAAAAATGCTGGGTTGTTTTAACCCAATTTTGGGTCATATATGGACAAACTCAAACAATGAGTTAAAAAAATGTAACCCAATGGCTGGGTTTGTCCATATTTGACCCAAAGTTGGGGTTAAAACAACCCAGCATTTTTAGAGTATATATATATATATATATATAACACTGATATAAGTGATCACCCGGATTTAGACCCACCTATATTGTATTTATATAAAGCGTTCACAGGCAAATTTGCTTTATGTTTAGGTCTATATTGCTTTTATGTCCCTGATGTCGAAATCAGGCAAACATAAATGTCAGGCAACACCATTCCTGTCTGGATGTCACAATACATAACACATATATTTTGTATTGTGTTATATATATATTAACAACTCATCAATTAAATATTTATCATTGCATATTCTGCATTATTGGATGTTTCTTAATAAACACTGACCAAAAAAAAAAAACTATAAAGTTTTAGGGCTGGATGATATTATGATATAGACTCTAAAAAATGCTGGGTTGTTTTAACCCAATTTTGGGTCAAATATGGTCAAACTCGAACATTGGGTTAAAAAATGTAATTTAAAAATGTAACCCAATGGCTGGGTTTGTCCATATGTGACCCAAAGTTGGGTTAAAACAACCCAGCATTTTTTAGAGTGTAAGGAATATGTCCTGCCAATCGACAGATGTACAGTTACTTCTCTGGTTCCTGTGATGATTGATATAGTGGTTCATTTTACTGTAAAAAATACTCAATTTCCCCTGACTGCATGTCACATGAGCTGTACATTAGGGTATTATTAGCTCTCGGTCTGTCTTTTGTTAAATAAGAAGTCTGCTGATTCAGTCAAAGTGAAACATTCGATACCAGAAACACCTGACCTTCCAATGCAGCATGTAGAAAAAGTTGCATTATTACAAATGCATGCAATCTTCTTTTGCATACAAAGCACAGACCTCACATAACGCATTTGACACACAGGACCTAATCTGTTTCAGCCTGATATAATGACCCTGCCAAACACGAGAGTAGATACAGATGCCATTACGGAGTATATTCATTCTTGGTGGACAGATCTGTGAAATGGCCTGAGACGCACATGAGACACAGAGCTTTGAAGAGAGGATAGGGAATACATTAACAGCTCAAAGATTTGGGCTGAGTTGTGCTGAAAGAAAACAGCTTTGGAGTTTGGAGACGAAAAAAACAAGAAACAGAGTGGGATGAAAACGTGAAGGAATGTGTCGAGGGTTGATAAAGTGAATCTTATCAGAGGTGCATTCCTCATCAGAGAGATAGAGGCAAGGGAAACATTAAGGAGCTAACACAAGAATATTTGCAGCCAACAGCCAGCTGCTTTCCCTTAGTATTGTAACTTGTATGGGTAGTTAGATGTGTTTGCAAGGATCAGTATTACTATTAATCATTTTAGGATTATAGATTTAAACAACCCGTTAGCCCTCAATTTTAAACTTTCATCTGCATCTCGTCACACAAATATGTATTTTTTCCTTAAATTACGTGGCTTTTTGGCAGAAAACTCAAAAGAAAAACATCTCACTTTATTTTTGTCGCCCTTTTCGCACGGGATAACTATTACCTGGTGACCTCTAGTCATTTGTTGCCAGGATAGTGGTTTTCCCGCACAATTGGGCTATTTAAAAAAAAAAGAGTCGCGGGAAAAATTACGGAGTTGCGGGATGCGTTTTTTTGGGCTGTATTTATTATGTACTGCGGACGCAAAAAATAATAATAATTAAATTTCAGACAAAGAAAAAAATTAAAAGGTAACCGTTTATTAGTGGGTGTTGTTGATCCCCGGAAATGATTATTTGGCAACAACCGCTGTGGCGGACACAATTTATATCTATATATAAGTTTATTTTAAGACCCTTTGTGGGAAACCAGCGGTTGTCTAATCTGATTGGACACTGGAAAATTGGGCTAGTTTTCATTCCATTTGGGCGGGTTTTGAGTGGTCATTGGGCTTGAAATATTTCTGGGACCTGGCAACCCTGTTTGTAATAATGGCGGAGGTTGTCTGTTATCTTAATAACAGACATGTCTGTAATTTGTAAAGTAAAAATTCCCCCACAAATGACCTACCATATATTTCGCTGAAATTTGCCGGTTGAATATTATAGGTTGTATTTTTAAACAGTTTGAAAGTGAAATATGAAAGGTGCATATGGATTATTAAATTTTTAATAATTAAAATGTGTTTTTTTATGTGAAATATTCACATCTCAAATATTCAACCATGTTGAATTTCAGCGCATAAAAATGTGCAATGCATAGAGCGTCACCTATATGACGCTAAAGGATAAGAATGTGTTTGTGCATTTAAAATATCATTTATCAAAACAAATAATCTTGTTGAACTATGATGATACACTCTTAGAAGGAAAGGTTCTATATAGAACCTTAAAAGGTTCTAAAGCGCTACGTATTTGGAACCCCTAAAATGAAATGCATGTGAATGATCACAAAATTCAAGATATGTGGGTTAAAAAATGTAATTAATCAATATCACACGAAGAGTGGCATTTCAGTTTTTATCCTCCAAAATCAGCATGATTAAAATATGATATAAAGTTACAAGAGTTTAATAAACAATAATTTAATTACAACTACAAAATGTTGCAGAATAATGTAATATATGAATGAATAATATCCTTTAAAGAACCTTTGTGCCAAAGGTGTTCTTTCTTCTCATTATTGAACCTTTTTTTATAAATAAATGTCATTTGGAGTCGAGTAAAGAACCCTATGCTTCATATATAGAACCCTTTTTAATAAGAGTGTAGCGACCGTGGTTGGCTAACAATGCTTTCAGGAAATGCACCCCTGGTGGTTTGTGTGGTGTAAAACTATCCTAGATTGTACTTTTCTCCTATATAATTCAGAGAATGGCAAGAAATCACTGGATTGGTTAAGGGCTGCCCAGAGGAAAGAGTTGAAGAAGAGTTTTCTGTATATGTCTGGGAGTCTAAAGAGCCTCTTGAGAGGGACAGGGGTGTTATGTGCGATTCTAAAGACATATGTGGGAGAGAAAAGGCAGCATAACGAGACATTGGAGACTGGCATGAAGGACATACAGAAGATAGCGAACAGAAGGAATCAAGAGAGGCTGACAATAAACCAGTGAGGAGTTTTGATTGAGCATGAATGTGACTATTGCAAGGTGCTGTGTGTGGACATGTGGGTTGGAAGTGAATAAAGCCCTATTCTAACATGCTGAGCTTGGCATCTATCACATTGGCCTACTCCCCACCCACTCGTGCTTTATAAAACAGAGCACAACCTTGAGCCGTGCTTTTATTTATATTTCTTAAGCCAAAAGTTATAAATCACTTTTGATCAGTTTAATAAATCCTTGCTGAGAAAAAGCATTAATTTATTTTTTTTAAATTGTGTTGACCCCAAACTTTTGAGCAGTATTCTATGTAAAAAAAAAATCAAAAAAATTAGCATGAAATTGACATTTTACATCTGATCAATGGAAAGTTTATCAAAACAAATGTAATTGCATGCATTTTAGTTTGCAGAATAGTGTTAATTGAACATAATTAAATAAATAATGGTGCTCATAATATAACATTCATGTCCAATTATTATATTGTGCAATCTAATATGTTTTAGTTACAGCAGGACAGATAAACTCTTTAATTTGTTGTAAACTGTAAAAAAATATTGTTGGTTTAACTTAAAAAAGTAAGTAACCTGGTTGCCTTAAAATTTTAAGTTGATTGAACTGAAAAAAGTGAGTTAATACAACGAAGGAGAATGATTTAATCATCAGAAACTCAAGATAACAAGTTATCTGAACTAGATAAATTATTTAAGGTGATTTGACAAAAGAAAAAAATGTTGTGATAAAAAATCTTGAATATATATATATATATATATATATATATTTTTTTTTTTTTACGGTGAGGTTTGAGACACCTTAAATTCAGTGTTTATTTTTGTGGCAATGCCACGGATTTTCTAGAAGTGCTCACTAAAACAGATTTAGACAGATTTGTTAACAAAATTGGAGAGAAATAGGCCTTTTGTGTACATAGACAAAGTCCTAGATCTTTGAGTTCATCTCATGAAAAACGGGGGCAAAAACAAACATGCTGTTCAGTATATGCTATTGGCTAGTCGGTGAGCTATATGAACATCTAGTCAGCCAAAATAATCTAATTTAGCACTAGTGTTGGGTAAGTTACTCTAAAAAAGTGATTAATAATTACCTCTTCAACAGTGTAATTAGAAATTACTCTCTCTTAAAAGTATCTAATTACTTTTAATTGCTAATTACTTTCAAAATCCCATATCAATCTCAACCAGCTGAATAATACAAGGATAGACATCAGTTTTAATTCTGTCAAATAAATACTATAAAATTGCATGAATTATCCTTAAACTGACCAAGGTGGAGAAGGTTACATTATAAAAACATACTTTTTAACATCAGACAAAATATTTCGATGTTTTATGTCTGATCTCATTACATTTCACACTTTTTTCATACATATTTTACAATAACTCGTCGTATGATTTAGACACCTCGTAAAACGCATACGAATCGCTGTGAGGTCGGATTGATCCATACGCAGTGTTTACCTCAATTACATCAGAAGTAACTGTAAATTACAGATAAATGAAGAGTAATCATTTTCAAGGGAAAAGTAATTAAATTACACTAACTAATTAGTAATTAGTTACACCCAACACTGTTTAGCACCATGCCCACCACACATCTTTACAAAGAAAACTAACAGAAGTCATTCAATATTGCATAGTGCAGCACAACACTGCAGATTGACTTTTCCTAATTCGTTCAAATGCTTTTAATTAGCACTTTAATCAGTCGAAATGGTCAGTCTGGCACTCGACGTCGCCCAGTTGGCAGGGAGATTAAAGTCAAGGCTATGGTATAAAGAGAAATGTGCTCGCTCTGTCTTAATATCTGAAAACCTAAAAACATTTGTCTGCCATCCCATGATGAATGGTAATTATGTTTAATTCCATCTGGGCTATCACTGTAGGATTGTCAAGAACTGCGTCGTCAACACAATGTTTCTAAAGATGGAAAGGGTGGCATGGAAGTGTTGGAAATATACAGCCCACAGAAGCCGTATCCTCCAGTGCTTCAGGACACGGTGTGTTGTACACTTATAGCTGACATTATTCTTGTGTGGGACATAAACAGAGGCCTGATGCAGTCATTTAGCACAGGAGGCTAAACACATCATATGAATGTCAAACAGCCCTCAGCTAAGAGCTATTCCAGCAATTCCAGGTAATATCTGCAATATGTGCTGGGGTTTTCATTTCTGTTTCTTATGGCGCTTTTCCAGTACACAGTGCCAGCTGCACTCGACTCCACTGTGTAAAAGTTGTACCTATACCTGTTTTTTTTTTGTATCACCTCCAGCGAGGTTCTGAGCGAGCTAAGACGATACTAAAATGTCTAAGGCGATACTAAAATATTTTAAAATATAAAATATTTATACTAAATAACCCTGCCATTTTGGCCAGAGATAGTTACTAAACTTAAAACTATTATCCAACGAGAGCTTGATGGTGCAACGAAGAATGAAGGACGTCAAAAAAATATTGTTGGTTTAACTTAATAAATTAAGTAACCTGGTTGCCTTAAAATTTTAAGTGGATTGAACTGGAAAAAGTGAGTTAATACAATGAAGGAGATTGATTTTTAATTTAATTTTGATTTATTTAGTTGAGATAACTTATTATTTTGAGTTTCAGATGATTAATCTCCTTCATTGAAGTAACTCACTTTTTGCAGTTCAATCAACTTAAAACTTTAAGGCAACCAGGTTACTTACTTTTTTTAAGTTAAACCAACAATATTTTTTTACAGTGAATGATAAGTGGGTGAAAAAAACTCCTTAATCTTGTATTTGGGTCAAAAATGGGCATAAATAGAAATGAATGGGAAAAACTATAATTTAGAGCATTCTAAAATAAGACAGCAAAGTCACTTCATCTTTAGGTTTTAGCTCTGACAACTTATTGGAATGATATTTTAAGGTAGTTAAAAAAATAGCAATTAATTTACATAGAAAATATGGTACTTTTTGAAGTAAATAAATTCAAAAAACACATAAATGGATAGACAAAACTTTATCGAAGACAGTGATATAACATTTATAATAAATAAAAATTAGGATCACACCTGAGTCCTCTGTGCCCACATTTGTCCACAATTACAGGATTAAGGGCTATAAAGTGAAGACGGTTTGAGGGCTACATTGATTTGACAAAAACAAATCAACAAAATAACAAATTTGTGATAACAAATCTTGAAAATATTTTTTTTACAGTGATGACCAGGTACTATTTGTGGCAGCACTGTCTGCGATGAAAAACGGAGTGAAAAGCAAGCTGATTCGAGGCGATTTTTATAATAAAAATTATAATTTAATTTTTAATTATATAGTTTATACTTATAATATACGTTTTGCAAGAGCACATTCAAAATACAATTTTCCCAAGGATAATATTTTCTTTTGTAAATTTTAGGCCCAATAATGGCGTTGCTTCCCCCAAAGATTCTTTAATGGATTTATTTATTTATTTATTTATTTTTGTAGTGGAATTAGCCAGAATAGTTTACCTTATTTCAGATGAAAGTGTCCAGTCTTTATCTCTTGGCTTTAGCTTGAAAAAGGATTTACAACAGACAATTGATTTACCCGCAACTTTGAGCATTACATCCCTTCAGCTACATTTTTACATCCTTCAGAAATCTCCCCCTCTCTCTCTCTATCTTTGCACTTTTCACAAGGTGGGTCTACCTGCCACGAATGCCAAATAAGACTGCAAGATCTCAGAACTCCAGAGACAAATGCCATGGGAATCAGACAGGAGAGAGAGGTGTAGGCCTTCAGTACAGGATGGGAAAGACTTCTTTGAAGACTTTTAATGGGCCTGCTTTGTGCGCAAGCTGACAGTCTCTGTCACATTGAGTCCACATTCTTCCCTGACTCAGACATTATTGTGTACTATATCTTAACACACAGGTTAGTTTTATATCTTAGTTTTTATAATCTACAGACAATATCGCGAAAGTAATTTTGTATGCTTAAGGGCTCAAATGCTTTATGTCAAATATAACTGCTTAAAAATGAATGCTTTCGCAAGGAGAAGTGAAAGAGAAAGAGGTGGACCATTTTCTAAAAGTGTTATCCTGGTTTGTCAAAGAAAATAATGTGAATATGCATGAACCACTATAAGGGAACAGTATGGAAGTAAAATAATGTCAAATGTTTTTGAAACAAAAATCATGTTGAAATTGCACTGAACTCTCAGAAAAAAGGTACAAAAGCTGTCACTGGAGCTGTACCTTTTCAAAAGGTTGTCCATTTTATGTATATTTTAATATTTAACACCTAATATGTACATTTAGGTGTTAACATGTACATTTTAGGTGCTAATATGTACATTTTAGGTGCTAATATGTATATTTTAGGTACTAATATGTACATTTTAAGTGTTAATATGTACTTTTAGGTGCTAATTTGTACATTTTAGGCGCTAATATGTCCATTTCATGAGCTAATATGTCCATTTTAGGTGGTAATATGTACATTTTAGGTGCTAATATGTCCATTTTAGGTGTTAATATGTACAGTTTAGGAGCTAATATGTCCATTTTAGGTCCTAATATGTCCATTCCATGAGCTAATATGTCCATTTTAGGTGATAATATGTACATTTTAGATTCTAATATGTCCATTTCATGAGCTAATATGTCCATTTTAGGTGATAATATGTACATTTTAGGTGTTAATATGTACAGTTTAGGAGCTAATATGTACATTTTAGGTCCTAATATGTCCATTCCATGAGCTAATATGTCCATTTTAGGTGATAATATGTACATTTTAGATTCTAATATGTCCATTTTAGGTGCTAATATGTACATTTTAGGTGCTAATATGTACCACTAAGGTACCAATATGCAGCGTTTGGGTGCAAAAGTGTACCTTTTGAAAAGGTACAGCCCCACTGACAGCTTTTGTACCTTTTTTTCTGAGAGAAATAAATGTCAGGTTGCTTTGTCACTGTACAGTACATCACTGAAGTGTAGTAAAGCTATTAGCTCACTACATTTCTCATTAGTAAGGTGATGGAATTGTTATTTTTAAAATGATGTAGCTTTTTTAGTGGTGAAGCTATGATAGGGCTTCAATGTGACATCTGATTTACAGTATTTCCCTAAAATATTTCAAGGTCTGTTTCTGGTATTTTGTTTTGGCTGTTTTGAGTCATAACCAGAAAACTTGGCAAGAGAGCAAAAAGAGCCCTGTATGAAGTAAATATTTACCTGCAATCCACTGAAACCAACTCCACAATGCATTCTACTGTCTGTCAGTGATGAAGCTATGATATGCCTCTTGTGAACAACTCTGTAGTTCGGGAAACCAAACACTACACAAAAAGCACTTCATACTATTCTTTGAAGAATCATATTGGGATGAACAGCTCCTCT
The DNA here is from genome assembly GCA_038021265.1 of Cyprinella venusta. Lineage (NCBI taxonomy): Eukaryota > Metazoa > Chordata > Actinopteri > Cypriniformes > Leuciscidae > Cyprinella > Cyprinella venusta. Next base: position 1,270,242 of record CM075878.1, read on the forward strand.
TATATTCCTAAGACTAAATCCTGAGATTTTGGCCTGTGACTGCCATATGAATTTCACAGGACCTCCAGATGCAGCAGCCGTGGGTGAAACAAAGAGATCCATCCAAATCCGTTCTCCATTGTTTGGAGGATATTCTGGTGCTGTTTTGGAAATTTGAGAAATGCATATGCCTACAATACTACATGCCTTCTGTTGTCTGATTTATACTTTTTCTTTTAGCAAAGGATAAGCCCTTTTTGTATAATTGCAAAACTGCACAGATCTTTGATCATAAAACTAAGCATTTAAATATCATCTTAATAAGACATAATTGGGAGAAATAGAGCGACAACTGATATTTATATGCACTTTATGTTATAGAAAGGCATATAGTTCATCATAACATTGTAATATGCATTATTCACCCTCTATTTTGCCATATGCACTGATTTTTTCCTGTCTCTTCGTATAGGTTCTTGTGCTCACTGTGTTAAAATGCACACAGAGCAAGAAAACATTTACTGCAGGGAAATACCACAGGAATGATAATGATGAGAAAAGCTCCATCCTGCACGTTGTTGACAGGATTAGTTACATGTTCGTGACTGCAGGAAACTTACAGTTTCAAATAGCGATTTTGAGACTGTCTTTGATACACTGCAGTTTTAACCCTTGTGCATCCTTATGGACATTTTTCAGTTTTGTTTTTTATCGCTTTGCCTGTGTTAAAGCTAACTGCAAAAAATTTGGCACAGGTGTGTATTTTTATTGGAATTTTACTATTTCACTGTCATTTTCTTAAACAATATATTTTTTGCATTAGGTACAAAAAAATACTCCCTCTCAGCACCTTTGTCCCCATTGAAACCCATTAAAACTGCAATTTTTAATGCACGGTTCAGTTAACTATAAAATTATGCAATCTTTGTAAAGAGGCTTTCATTCTGATGGCAAGGCTTCAAATTTTTATTTCAGATAGTGCATTTTTTTAAGTTTGGCCTATAAAACAAATATTGCTTTAATCCCGTTTTCTGCTTCGGCATACTATAGAGAGATAAATTATGGATAAATTATGCAATTATGGGGTTTTGCTGGCACCCAATGGGGAAAATATGTTACTACGCCCAAACAAACTGTTACCCAAAGCTCATTTTTTGAGATATCATCCTCAAATTTGGAACACAACCTATTTAGATTTATGGCTTTGATTTTATTGCAGTTTTAAGTTAAACCTGATTTATAAAATATATATAAAATATTTTTTATAAACTTATACCTACATAACTTTTTTTGATTTACTTATTATTTTTTTTTTACTTCAGCAATAATCTGCAAAGGGTCTTCTTTAAATGATACCAAACATAAGTCTGTGCTCCGAAGCGTCACATTTTTATGACAGTTTTTTGAAATCGACAAAAATCGAAATCGAAAAATTCGAAATCGAAATTTTTGTCCTCTATGTACCTATGTGTAACTTTTTTTAATTGATGCACAAGGGTTAAGGAGAATTGACTTGCCCATTGACTGACAAATTTTGGCATATGGTTTCAATGCCTAAAGCATATTTAAAAAACATACAAAAAACAAAAAGACATATAAACATCATTAAAAATGTGATATACATATTTAATATTTGGCCTAAAAGGTAATATATATATAATATATATATATGAAGAGTTCAGATGCAAAAGCCTCTAAATACCATTTGAAGATTTTTTTTTATCAAGCTTATAAATTTAAGTTCAGTAATTTCACTTGAATGACAATTAATAGGTAATCTTCATTGCAATTTAAGTGAAATTACTGAACTTAAATATACAAGCTTGATAAAAATGATCATTTTAGAAGAAAATTTCAAATGGCACTTAGAGGCTTTTGCATCTGAACTCTTCATATATAACTGACCCTTATTTCATATGTCAGGCTTTACAGACTGGCTTTTCTGTGCAGTATTAGGTAGCTGTAGTTTTTCTTATTAGATAGCAGACAACATTAGACCCTTGTGCCCTGTAGTATGCCCCTCATGCCTTATATCCTTGACAAGAATTTAAAACAATTGCCCAGGCTGCTCAATATACCTCCAAGCATCTTCCTTAGATTTATATTGGTTTTCTTTTAATGCATTTTGCCCCGTAAGTTTCTGCATCTTTAACTGCAGCGAGGAGCTAATGGATGAGTAAGACTGTCACTGCGGGATGTTTACAGTGAGCTGTGTGTGTGTGTGTGTGTGTGGAGTCTTATTGGAGACATGAATCATGGCGTGTGTTAACAGATGACAAGCTAAATTTCCCAGAACCGAATCAGACCTCTATTCTGCACTAAATGAGGTTAGAGAGAGTGTGTTTATATGACGGTACAGACTCCACACCAGTCTACTAAACTCTAAAGCCGTTATTATCTCCATTTCATCATTGACTCTGTTTATGACCGCAGGCGTCAGGCTCCTGTCGATAGCCAGTGGTCCACACTCGTTTTTTATCAACCATAAAGAAATTAAATAAATCCACATGGAACAATTTTAAAAGACCATATCTATGGACACACCCGGCCATCTTATCTACATTAAACCAGTTTCCTGTTATCGTGAATAAGAACAAAGCAATTGAAAAATAAATCTGGTCTACTTCTGAGAGAAATCACTACATGTGGGTGTGTGAAGAATGATGCAAGGAGGGAAGTATCTTTGCACTGGAGGTCAAAGTAATTTCACTAACATATTTCTTGATCCTTGAACAACATTACAATCAATTAATCTGAATTGAGAGACCAGTTTACAGATTATATCAAGTTTAGGATTACAACCAGGGTTAGGTGCTTGTACACACTCAGAAAAAAAGGTACTGCGGCTGTACCTTTTCAAAAGGTAAACTTTTGTCCATTTTAGGTGCTAATACGTACATTTTATGCGCTGATATGTACATTTAGGTCATAATATGTACATTTTAGGTGGTAATATGTACCTTTTAGGTACTAACATGTACATTTTAAGTGTTAATATGTACGTTTTAGGTAGTAATATGTACATTTTAAGTGTTAATGTGTCCATTTTAGGTAATAATATGGATATTTTAGGTGGTAATTTTAATATTTTAAGTGTTAATATGTACATTTTAGGTCATTATATGTACATTTTAGGTGGTGATATGTACATTTTAGGTACTAACATGTACATTTTAAGTGTTAATATGTCCATTTTAGGTACTAATATGTACATTTTAGGTACTAACATGAACATTTTAAGTGTTAATATGTACATTTTAGGTACTAATATGTACATTTTAGGTACTAACATGTACATTTTAGGTACTAATATGTACATTTTAAGTGTTAATATGTACATTTTAGGTCATAATATATACGTTTTAGGTCATAATATGTACATTTTAAGTGTTAATATGTACATTTTAGGTCGTAATATAGATATTTTAGGTGGTAATTTTAACATTTTAAGTGTTAATATATGTACATTTTAGGACATAATATGGATATTTTATGTGGTAATATGTACATTTTTTTAGGTGCTAATATGTACCACTAAGGTACCAATATGCAGCCTTTGGGTACAAAATGTACCTTTTGAAAAGGTGATATTTTTCTATATATCAGAAAATCGGCTGAATGGATTCGCAAACGGTAACACTCAAGTGTATAACCCTGACAGAGTTGTAAAACGAGCCTATTTCCAAAAAAAGTGGAGTATCCCTTTAAAATAGGGCCCTAAATCTCACAAAAGTCCAATTTTCGATTTCATAGTTTCGCTAACGGAGATAATTGTCGTCATCATCCTGTGTTCATGATTGTATGTGTTATTGTCCTTGTTCTGACTTGTACACAAGCACATAACCATCACAGGCCCTGATGAAATGGCACCGAATGCCCGAAGTGAGCCGTCACTGTCACGTTACATTAGTGCCCAGAGTCAGTCTGATCTCAGAGACAGCACCTTATCATATGACTGGCTTTTTCCTCGGCATCCTCTCAGTTATTCCTCACACACACCAGTCACGGGCTCGCACGAAACCATCATCTGTAATTTTAATGCATTTTTAGAAGCTAATGGAGATTGCGGCACGAGAAAGCGCCTTAGTGACAGCTCATGGGAGCTCTTCCTTCCCTTTCCAACATTTGATGATGCTGTTTTGATAATGGCACATCAAAATTCGCTGTCATCTTGCATATTAAAATGAATTATGAGGCAAAGATACCGAAAGATTTTGCAAAGTGCATGAGAGATGTAGACAAAACAGACACATCTGCCTGTCACCTTGAAATTCATGACATTAATGCCTGTTAAAGAGTTTCTCCATAATCCTGGCTCATAACATAATCATGCAAACTAGCATTCGTGAAATCGCACAAATGTAATATTAATGCATGCAATGAAGTAGGGTTTAATCATTGCACACAATAGGGGAGGGCGTGTTTTATTCCTGTATTTAATGGCCTGTCAGTGAAGAGAAGTTTGAACCCTACAGCACAGGATTGAGTTATCCAGCACTGTTTAAGAAGCTTACTGTCTGTCTGTTCTCTCACTGCATTAGTGAGTTGCTCTGGCCTCATCCTGACTCTCAGCTGGGATCTCGAACGTGCTTTGATTGTAAATAGACTAAAGACTCTGTTTATGCTGCCTATGTCTTTCCAGCACTAAATATGAAAGCCATCATCCACCTCTTTGGTTGCAAACTTATAAACTTAATGTGATGTATATTTGACATTCACACATAAATGATACGGGTAAGAAACAGGTGCTTTGTTTACACTTTATTTATTAGTACTATTAGATATCTTGCCCGTTCCATTCACTTTATAGCCCTTAATCATGTAATTGTGGACATATGTGGGCACACTCAGGTGTGATCCTAATTTTTATTTATTATAAATGTTATATCACTGTCTTCGATAAAGTTTTGTCTATCCATTTATGGTGTTTTTTTTATTTTGGGGGTATTTTTGAATTTATTTACTTCAAAAATTACCATATTTTCTATGTAAATTATGCTTATTTTTATGTTTTATTTTTTTTAACTGCATTAAAATATCATTCCAATAAGTTCTCAGAGCTAAAACCTAAAGATGTAGTGACTTTGCTGTCTTTTTTTGGCTTATTTTAGTATGCTGTAAATTACAGTTTTCCCATTCATTTCTATGGGTGCCCATTTTTGACCCAAATACAAGATTAAGGAGTTTGTTTTTCACCCGCTTAACATTGTAGAATTAAGTCTAAAACAATTTTTGTGCGTGTTCTGGAGGCAAATTTAGGAAAAAGTAGCCAAGTCTTGTACCGCTCAGATCAAGGGAAGTATTTTTAAAAAATAAATCAAAACTATTTTGTCCACATTTGCATCACATTGTTTTTTTGTTACAAGCATCTAAATGGATGGAAATTGTCTATGCAATTTGATTCATAAATCTTAAATGTATGCTTAAATATTTTTTAGACGTCAAGCAACCACAGAAAATATATTTGTTGCATGTATTCTCGTAAAGTCCATTGACCAATGAGAACTTTAGACAGACAGATGCAATTCCAAATTGCTGTATTGCACGCTAGTTGCTATTTTAAAACGGCATCTTTCCACACTCCTAAAATACAATTTAACTAAAATTGAAATGTACCTAAAAGCAAAAGCAAACCTAAAAGTTTTGATGGTGCATGGACACCTCCTTTATTAGACTTGCCAATATCATTCCCTATAAAAATAGATTGCATTCAAGATTGTGCATCCAAACTGTGTGCATGATTGCATATATCTATCTGTCACTGTGCCCATGTTTGATTGCACATGTATACCTGTGCAACTGTCCAAAGAAAATAACCCTGTTTGTTTATGCACCCAATGGTAGTTCATGCAGTCAGCCGATTTTATTGCTTCAGGCAAGTGCCTTAAGTGAAGGTTGATCAAAGTTGACACTTTTTTTCAGGCAAAACCTGCTTACTGTATATCACTTCCCATCCGCTTCCCAAATCATAACTAATAATATACAAAATTGCAAGTGTTTACTTAGGTTTCACATAAGGATTTTGTCAGTCAGGGGAATAACTCAGCTAAATGTTGTATATTTCAAAATATCCCTCTTTTGAAGCTATTCTCCGCAAACTCATTCGGGCCAGTAACAATATTGTGTTTTTGAAGGCCTATGTTGGTTTTGATGAGGATGGTGTTGGACATGGAAATTCTCATCTCCATTATTTCTCCTGCAGTGTCTCACAGCTTTTTTTGTGAGTGCAGCATGTTTTTGGAGATAACCGGCGGAGCATGGAGACGTTTGAGCCTTCAGGTAGCAGTTTGTGCATGTCTCAGTGCCCTCGGGGTGTAGCGCAGCTTATCTGCTTCCATGTCACACTATCAGTGTGTTGCACTGACATTGCATCACTGCTGCCAAAATCCTTGACACTGCGTAAAATATTATAAACTGAGTGCGACTGATGTGATTGGCTGAGTGTAAAAGTGTAATTGATAGTATGCAACAATCACACGTTTAAAGCTACACTGTGCAACTCTTTTAGTTTATTCTTAGCTAAAAACACTTACTTCTTTCAAAAATATATGTGCTCATTAATGTATATTTACTTCGTTTGAGTAATAAAGTATTCTCGTGAGTGTATAATATGCTACTGAAAATACATACGGGTAATGTCGGTCGCCATGTTGCCCCTCCATCTTGCCAAAGAGGGACATACCCGTTAATTAAAGCTTCGGCTTTCGCGTTTACGTTTGAGTTAACACTCATGGACGAGGTCTAACTGGAAGCCATGTTAATCTTGGACTACATTGGCCACCGTAGGAGTTAAAATCGGAATTGAGAGGAACAGAAACTAATATTCACTGGATGGTCATATATCTTTTCACCACTAGATGGGGGTAAAAATCACACAGTGTAGCTTTAAAAGATAAAATTGCCTTTCATGTCCAGGAAAAAGAGTACACGAGTACACGTACAAGTGCATTCTGCTTTCGCATTCTCATTGTCTTTCATAAACATATGCCAAAACTACATTTTCTGGCTTTTCTCAGTCTAGAAAGCTCCAAATTCAAAATTAATTTAACTTTTCTTCTGCATGAATGACCGATTTTAAATAAACAATCATCTTCCCAGAGGTGAAGTACCCAAAGAACTCAATAGTTGCTTGCTGGAGTGTTAATAAATGTATAATATGCGTCATTTTGCCTCCTGAGTCTTTCAGGTAGAACTATGAACAAACAATGAATTGCTGTATTTTATTAACTAACATTAACAAAGATTAATAAATACCAACAAATATATTGCTCATTGTTAGTACTCATGTTAACTATTGAACCTTATTGTAATGTGTTACCTATAATTTCAACCTTATTAACCCTAACAACTAATTTTAGTGTTAATAAAATCTCATTATTTTAACCTCGCTACCTTAATCTCAACTTTAGTTTCAATTTCAACCTCATTACCTCAACCTCACTACTAATCTCAGTATCATTACCTCAGCCTCTAGGAAATCATTTACTTTAAGAGGCTCACGTCAACCCATCATCCTCCACAGGCTTTAGAGACTCGTTTATCTTTGCTGCTAAGCTTCTGAAATGTTCTTTGAGCCAATGAGGCAGCGATAATATCATTCATGAGTTAAGAAGTCAATCAGTGAACAGCTTGACATCAGAGTATTTGTAATGTGAGGGAAGACTGCAGCCACGGGAGTTTAAGAGCAATGTCAGGAGACAAACTCTGTAACTCTGGTGTGTCGCCTGAAGGGTCTGACTACACTTCACATTACATGTCCACTCAATAACCTTCATCAAGATCAAGGGTCTGCCTTACATGCACACACACACACTAAAGAGTCCAGCATTAGAACTCTTTTGCGCCGACGTCACAGTTACGTCACGGCGCTACACTCTCAGAAAAAAAGGTACAAAAGCTGCCACTGTGGCTGTACACTTTTGTATCCAAAAGCTGCATATTGGTACCTTAACATTAGTGGAACTTCAGGACCTAAAATGTACATATTAACACTTAAAATGTACATATTAGGACCTAAAATGGACATATTAGCTCCTGAAATGTAAATATTAACCCTTAAAATGTACATATTAGGACCTAAAATGGACTTATTGGCACCTAAAATGTACATATTAACACCTAAAATGTATATATTGGTACCTAAAATGTACATATTACCTCATGAATGGACATATTAGCTCATGAAATGAACATATTAGCACCTAAAATGTACATATTAGTACCTTATATACATATTAACACTTAAAATGTAAATATTAGTACCTAAAATGTACACATTAGGACCTAAAATGGACATGTTAGTTCCTGAAAAGTACATATTAGCACCTAAAATGTACATATTAGCTCATGAAATGGACATATTAGCACCTGAAATGTAAATATTAGGAACTAAAATGTACATATTAACAACTAAAATGTACATATTAGGACCTAAAATGGACATATTAGCTCCTGAAATGTAAATATTAACCCTTAAAATGTACATATTAGGACCTAAAATGGACATATTAGCTCCTGAAATGTAAATATTAACCCTTAAAATGTACATATTAGCACCTAAAATGGACATATTACCACCTAAAATGTACATATTAACACCTAAAATGTATATATTGGTACCTAAAATGAACATTAGCTCATGAAATGAACATATTAGCACCTAAAATGTACATATTAGTACCTTATGTACATATTAACACTTAAAATGTAAATATTAGTACCTAAAATTTACATATTACCACCTAAAATGTACACATTAGGACCTAAAATGGACATGTTAGCTCCTGAAAAGTACATATTAGCACCTGAAGTCAAGTGTACATATTAGCAACTAAAATTGACAAAAGTTTACCTATTGAAAAGGTACAGCCCCAGCGACAGCTTTTGTACCTTTTTTCCTGAGAGTGTAGCCAATGCAAACCAGCACAGATTCAGCTACATAATAAGGAGCTTAAATTAATGTTACTATTATCAAATGTCATCCTGTTGTGTTGTTTGGTACAAGAATTGATGAAAAATGAATATGCTGTATCTGCAATTTTTATTTCTAGAAAATATTCACATGATTAAAATCGCACCGTAATGTCACTCTTTACATTGTCGTGGTCTCGGCAGAACTGCGGATCGTTGTTCACTGATGAACTTAGTACAATCAGCTCCTGAAAAGATGTTTTGGGACCTGTAATTTCTCTAGTCCCTTTAAAAATGAGCTTTCGTTCTGTGCGAAAAGAAGTGGGGCCTCCATTGTTTTTCTCCTCTGGTCTCTCATGAAAAAGGCTAACATTATTGCAACTGAAAATGAAGCTTAATGGAACTCCTTGTTAAGTTGCTAGTTGTGGTACTGTATTTGAATGGGTATTGTTGGGTTGAAATAGTGGGAATGGCAGGGAATGATTGGATTAAATACCAGTGTGCCACTCCGGACATTGTTAATAGCTGCACGGCATCAAGATGTTAAACAAAAGATACAAACCAATGACATTCATACCACAATTGAGTTTCCTAGGGTGGAGACTGCGGGACAAAGGAAGTATAAATGATTTATTTAAACACTGATTTGCCGTCACACAGAAATCTGCCTCTTTGTTGGGAATAGATGCTCACTGAACGAAATTTAGTTAGACCCCCTCACAGAGTGAGTCAGCTTTCTGTGGAATGAGTTATGAGCTCTTGTTATTAAAGTCACTAAATAATACAACAAGTTGTGCCTTTTTGTTTCTGTGTGTGGTAATGTACAATGGCTCACATTTTCCATTCTATCATGGTCCTGTGGTCATGATTTCGGTTTTGCTATTGGGGTTTCACTAACCTATTCTTCGAAGAACACTTTGTCCACATGCACTTTCCCAAGAATTAAGCCATATTCTGCAACAAAATTCTACAAACTCTAAAATTAAAGTCAACATTTTGGTGAAACATCAACAAAACTGCTCTGAGAAGTCATCAAAGGGATAGTTCACCCCAAAATGAAAATTAAGTCATTAATTACTCACCCCGATGGGCACTGTTAAAAAAAAAAAAATGTTTTCAAGATTTGTTATAACAATATTTTTTCTTTTGTCAAATCAACTTAAATAATTAATTTAGTTGAGATAACTTAAATCAATCTCCTTGATTGTATTAACTCACTTTTTCCAGTTCAATCAACTTGAAATTTTAAGGCAACCAGGTAACCTACTTTTTTCAAAATATGAAGATATTTTTGATTATTTTGAGAGCTGGATCGAAACTTGACAGCCCAGAAAGTCATTGAAGAAAATTTTTAAATGTGATTGCACTCTCAGAAAAAAAAGGTACAAAAGCTGTCACTGGGGCTGTACCTTTTCAAAAGGTAAACTTTTGTCCATTTCAGGTGCTAATATGTACATTTTAGGCGCCAATAAGTACATTTTAGGTGCTAATAAGTACATTTTAAGTGTTAATATGTACATTTTAGGTGCTAATATATACATTTCAGAAGCTAATATTTACATTTTAGGTCCTAATATTTATATTGTAGGTGGAAATATGGACATTTTAGGTGCTAATATGTACATTTCAGGTGCTATGTACATTTTATGTGGTAAATGTACATTTCAGGTGCTAATATGTACATTTCAGTTGCTAATATGTACATTTTGTGTGGTAAATGTACATTTCAGGTGTTAATATGTACATTTTAGGTGCCGATATGTACATTTTAGGTGCTAATATGTACCACTAAGGTACCAATATGCAGCCTTTGGGTACAAAAGTGTACCTTTTGAAAAGGTAAAGCCCCAGTGACAGCTTTTGTACCTTTTTTTCTGAGTGTAGTGGCTCAAATATAAGTTTATCAAGCGACGAGAATACTTTTTGTGCGAAAAACAACAAAAATAACTTTACTAAAACTTACAGGATATTCTTATAATATGATGATCTCTTAGATGTCAAAAGCTCAAGGAAATTTTTTATTTCTCAGTTCATCACCCCTTTCAGCAACATGAGTAATTCTGACTAAATTACAAACACGTAAACAGTAAATTTGCAGGCGCAGCCTCTCAGATCATGTAAAGTGTTGATGTAAGTGAAGGAACGTAATCCTTTCTGCCTTTTAAGGATCTGAGGTGAGTGAGTTCCTCTTTTTGAACACTAAAATTCAAGTGTGACAAATGATGGTTTGGCTGGAAGAAACTCAGCAGTTTCACTCCAGTGTACACAATGACATAAGTTTGATATCTCTGCTGCCTCTCACCATGCCAGTACACACACAGTCCTTCTTTAATCTTTTTGTCCTGTTCAGTGTATTTATCTCTATGTATTTTTAGTCCTACATTGTGTTGGCTTGGGCAAAGTGAATCTGCAGCCAGTACAAACAAAAATACTCAATGGCCTGTGGTGAATCAGACTCCAAGATTGCTTTGTGTACTGGGAACAATCACAGATGTCCCAACTATTTCTATCCATCTGCAGTGTAAGCAGATGAAGATAACCGTGATGAAAAGCCATGACCAATTCATAGTGTTAAAGATCAATGACCTTAGGGGGAATTCTGGATTGAGATGATCACATATTTTTAGATTCAATCGTGTTTTATGAAAAAACAAAACAAAACTAATTTTACATTGTTATGAACATGTCATGGGATGACTGTCAAATAATCTGAAAAAATAAAAGCTGTTTTATTCTGCATAAGGTGAGGCAAATCATCATGTGGCACCATGTTGAGGTCACATATTGAATAGCCTACTAACTAGTAATTAGTCAGAACTATTCTACTTTGTCTTGATGTTGGTTTTTAAGCAATAATAACAATAGTTATTTTAGCCATGGCCGGTTGTCTTGGTCTTAAAATAAAACTTCATTTTGATGGTTTATTTTCACGAACTAATCCGAGACTTAGGTGAAGATCCAAACACAGCTTTTATTGGGACAATCAGGACTTGGAATGTTTTTGTTTATTTCATTATTATTATTTTTTAATAAACATAAGAATAACTTTTATATAGTTATTAATATTTCATGGTGAACACTGAACTATTATTGTTATTATAAAAATTATTATTGTTTTTACTTTAAAACAATATATAACTTATTTAATAACTTATATTTCAATCAAATAAACCTAAGTAGTTTCAGTCCTGTAAGTCTGAATATATATAAAATAACTTTTATATTGTTAGAAATATTTCATGATGAACCCTTACAAGACTGAAACTACTTTGGTTTACTTGATTAACCCTACATCATTATTTTAAAAAATGTATGTTAAAATATGGGTATCAAATATGATGCATCAGGCTTTAGAGGATTCTTTCTTAATCACCATTGTAATATATTGCTTTATATACATATATATATATATATATATATATATATATATATATATATATATATATATATATATATATATGCACACACACACATATATATATAATTAAATAAATAAAATTGAAATTAAATAAAAAAATTATAAAATTATTTTTTTATATTTTATTAATAACTACTAATAAAAACTGGCTGAGCACTCAACATTACTGCTTGAAATTCTTTAAACATAAATACTTTCATCATATTGCAAATAATTCAGGTCCTTTTCCAAATTTCCTTCACTAGTTTGCCTCGGAAGTTGGGCTAGTTTAGTTTCAGTGGAATGTAAATGAAGATATTCCACTTATGTTCTTATCTCGGTGGAATGGGATGGCAAATGGCATGTTGCTTCCTCTGCTGTCTGCCTGCGGACCACCCAAAAACACATGCAGATCGCAGATCAGAGGGACTGAACCACCATCTGAACGACCACAGCACTTTTTTATTTATTTTGCAGAGCAGGCATTTGTGGCCTCGGTAAAAGCAAAGTAGCAATGTTTCTATACGCATATTCAATTCACATGGGCATTCTTTGGTTTCTGTGGATTAAACAGTATAACCTCATTAAGCCCCAATGGTTGTTTTTCAATGGTTGGACTTGTTCCCAGGATTAAAAGTCTTTTTAAAGGCTCACTTAAAGCTCATTATATTTTCAGGCTCTTCTAAAAAGTATTTTCTTGCACAAATGCATGCTCTTCACATTATCAGATTTTTGTATATAATCGACCCCCAATGAACCCTTTTTTCTAAGAGTGTAACATGAAGTCTGTTTTGGAATAGCAGTTCACTGATTCACTCTTCCAGCTCAGGAGGGGATGATCCATCCAAACACACGCTGTCAGAAGGCATTTCTGCTTCGCCAACGGCTCTATGATATGACAAGTCAGCGTTTCATGCTCCCATTTCAGTGTAGCCCAGATAACATGTCATGCACCAAAGACTCCTTTTAGCTAATCAGCCACTCATTGACAACCTCAGCACTTAAGTGTGACGCTTTTGAAACCAAGAAACAGTCATTTTGCTCCAACTATCCTCAATTCGATAATGTAAACTCATTGTGAGTTGTTGTGGTTGGACAAGAAACAGTGCTTGCAAAATAGTTTGGCTTACATCTATATTTCCCCATTCTGTTAGTTCCCCGTCGAGATTTGTTTGATGCTTAATTTCAGATGAAGCGTGAAGATCTTTGTTGGAATTTGCTGGAGTTGTGTAATGGTTTCTGGAATGGTCGGGGATGGGTTGAAATGTCACGCTGGTGGGGAGTTAAACGGGGTAAACCACTGCATGTAATGATGTGGGCTTACTCAATCTAACTTAACTCATCAGAGTGAAGACCACAAAGGCTTGATTTCCATTAAACTCAATGTGAACGGACAGATCACAGGAATTCCAAGCGCTCGCATGGAGAGAATCAAGAGAACGGGATGTTGGGAAGAAGGCTAAGTTGAGAGGGAATATCAAAGAAGGAGAAAGGAAACCTAAATTAAAATCTTTATAGAATTATAAACACTATGTTCCAAAACCTTGGGAATTTTCTACGCTATCCTGTAAAAGGTGCTGTTTGTAAGTTTTTGACTGTACTAAAGTATAAAAATAGGATCTGTTTGCAGATATTTAGTAAATATGCTGAGTTCAAAAACTACAGACAGTTATTTTACTTTGAAATGCGCGTTCCGTGTCAGAATGTTTGTTTTTGTTTTGGTCTGGGTGATACAACAGCTAACACTTTCCAATATTTTGAATTTGGACTGCAGTACCCATTTCAACCACTAGTTGTCAATCTCACATATTGCACCTTTAACCTTCAGGTGCTCTTTGGTCATTTCTGACTGAAAAATTTTCTGTTTTGAATTTCTAAAAATCACAGCTTCATCGGAATGTTATGAAACTTGGTGACTTTTATGGCATTATGTATGTGAATAAAAAAAAAAATTGAGGTCATGATCTGAGCATGCTAAGTGGTCTTAAAAAAAATAGTCACACTTGTGGTCTTCGGTCAAAAATGACCGACCCATAGAAAATGAATGGGAAATTGACAAAAAAAATCTGAATTTTTGAATGTGCAATCTACAAATCGGCCACAATTCTAAAAACAAAGTACACCGCAGGAAAGGGGTGATACTCTGCAACATCTAGAGTGCAAAACAGACAAACCCACCCACACACACACACAAACAAACTTTTATACACACACCAATAAATTTTGATTACAAAAAGTATGTTTTGAATTTTTAAAAATCACAGCTTCATTTGAATGTTACGAAACTTGGTGACTTTTATGGCATTATGTATGTGAACACACAAAAAAATTGAGGTCATGATCTGAGCATGCTAAGTGGTTGTAAAAAAAATAGTCACACTTGTGGTCTTCGGTCAAAAATGACCCCCATAGGAAATGAATGGGATATTGACAAAAACACAAAAATTCACAAATGTATTTATTTATTTACATTTTTTTTAAATAAATAATCGTTTTTGAGATTGTTTCAACTATAGATTCAAATCCACAAAAAAAAATGTGTTCATAAACATCTGGAGAATTCTCATGCTTCTCCATAGAGAGCTGCACATGCCATCTAGTGGTTACACCATGATTCTACGCTTTTTCTCTATACTGTAACCAGATGGTGCTAATTTTCTTCAAAAATATTTTTTTTTCCTGAAGGCCTAGACTCTATATTAAACTAAAATACTGCATTAATAATTTTTGAAACAAATAATATATATATATATATATATATTTTTTTTTTTTTCTTCATGGAAGAAATTGACCATAAATATTGCATAAATATTAATAAATTCAATCAAATTGTCTCAAAATACTAAATTCGAAAGACTAAATATTATAGAACAAAAATAAATTGCATTGGTTTTACTGGGATGGAGAAAATGTAATTTTTAGGTGTCCGGTCACTTTTGACCGGGAAAATAACATTGTGACTCCGAAACGAAGAGCACCTGAGGGTTAACGCATGTGTCATGTTAACACGTTAACCTGTTTTCCTTTTTCGGAGTACGGTCATAAACGGCTTAAGCATAAATCAATCAACAAATATGTTTGGAGTATGGAGTATGTGTTTCGGCAACAATTTTTAGGTAGATTGTACATTTTAAGGTAAGATCCACATGAATGCCATGGACCCAAGGTTTCCCAGCAGAACATTGCCTAGAGCGTAACACACTTCACAATGCACACACACAAGTTATTATTTTTTAAAATATACTTTTTTTTGTAGAGTCCAGTGGTCTGCTGAGTAATATCAGCAGCATGAACAAGAGTTGGTGGAGAAAACGGAGAATAGCAAATGAAAAATGTGAAAAATCTCTTTTAAGTTACGTGATATTTTCATTTTAAATTGATAATCTTATATAAGAGCATATGAAAATGAGCCTGGAGAGTTTGATGTGTCTAAAAAGAGAGAAAGAAAACAAGGATACACTTTATGGAGGCATGAACTGACTTAGTAAGGAAGGGTTTGATTATTCCCTTTGAATAACAGAGTAACTTCTCTCTTCAGCTTTGAGAATTGAAAGATGATAAACAAACCTTTGAGCTGGAGGAACCCCCTACAGCACTGTTACACCATCCATCCACACACACATTTTGGGATTTCATGCCTTATAAGGACTTGACATAATGCTTTTTATATGTTCTATCCCTTAACCCTAACCCTTCTACACCCATTTCCTACTACACACAACTTTCTGCATTTTAATATTTTCAGAAAGCATAATTTAGTATGATTTATAAGCCATTTTCCTCATATCGTCCAAACAATGTCCCCACAGGGGCAAAGATTAGTCGTACTACCATTTTGTCTCCATAACATTGGGAATACCCGAATCACACACGCATACACATAATGGGAGGTTTGGTCCCCCAAAAATGTAGGCAAACCGAACAATATCATACTAATAAAAAATTAAAAGGGCCAAAACTAGAGCAGGTGGGGTCACACTGGGTACTAATCGGGTTACTAATCCTAATCAAGTTTGGCAGATTCTGGAAAAATTACCTAAATTCTAAGGTAAGATAGAAAGACATTCCATCTCTTTCTTCACCCATGCTGTCTTAAGCAGAACTCATGAAACATGAAAGGTGTACGTTGCCAAACAGCTCTCTCGATATGATCGATGGAGACTTGAGATATAACTTAAAATAACAATAGCTTTCTATTGGACGTGAATAAGGCTTTCTGCTGGGAGATAAAAGAGAAATGAGAAGTGAAAAATATTCTGGCTCAGAGTCAGACCAGACAGTTCTGGAATAGCATATATATATATATATATATAGATAGATATAGATATAGATAGATAGATATATAGATATATATATAGATATATAGATAGATATAGCTAGATATAGATGGATAGATATAGATGGGTAGGTAGGTAGGTAGGTAGGTAGGTAGGTAGGTAGGTAGGTAGGTAGGTAGGTAGGTAGGTAGGTAGGTAGGTAGGTAGGTAGGTAGGTAGGTAGGTAGGTAGGTAGGTAGGTAGGTAGGTAGGTAGATAGATAGATAGATAGATAGATAGATAGATAGATAGATAGATAGATAGATAGATAGATAGATAGATAGATAGATAGATAGATAGATAGATAGATAGATAGATAGATAGATAGATAGGTATAGATAGACAGATAGATAGATAGACAGATAGATAGATAGACAGGTAGGTAGATACTAGATAGATAGATAGATAGATAGATAGATAGATAGATAGATAGATAGATAGATAGATAGATAGATAGATAGATAGATAGATAGATCGATAGATCGATAGATAGACGGACGGACGGACGGACAGATAGATAGACAGGTAGGTAGACAGGTAGGTAGATAGATAGATAGATAGATAGATAGACAGACAGACAGGTAGGTAGATAGATAGATAGACGGATGGATAGATATGCTTCTATGACAAACATGTTTTCAGTTTTGTTTATGCAAAAACATGATTTGACATTATTCTTGAAAGTAATTGATTTCATAATTAATTTGTTCTGAAATGTGCAATTATGTAAAAAGATCAAACGTAATGTTAAAATTAAAATAAAGCTCCACTTCGCTGGTTATGTCAACGTTTCCCTCTGGATAAAGTAAAAAGGATGTTCAAAGGTCTTTTTATGTTTATTTAATAGCAGCCGTTTGCTTAAGGCTCAGCATGATGCAGAAGAGTAGCAGACAATTATGCAGATAAAAAGGTCTAACCAGTAACGTCCAGTGCATTCTGCTGGTTTACAGATTTAAAGCTATGTTGCGACCGAGCACTTATGAAAATGAAGTATTTATTTTTTACTTTTTTAGGGCTTAAAATTAATATAGTATTCACAACTTAATTGTATTTAAACTTAATTCCTTAAAGCTATTTTCACAAAAAATGAAAATCCAGTCATCATTCACTTTTATTATTGCTTTCCTGTGCAGAACATGATGGTTCAAACCAACATTGTATAAATAAAATTGTCATTGTTAAAAATATGCTCTTTTGTATTCCACATAAACATGTTTTTAAAATGTATTAACTGAAGTAGACATGACAATCAAGTATATACTTTTCTGGAAATATGCTTTATTAGTTAGGAAATGCATTGCATTTAACATGTAATTTTAAAATAATATTCTTCAGCTTACACTGAACAGAACAGAAAGTGTCTGTCTGGATGAAGTATAATGCACTAAAGTATCCTTTTAATTTATTTAAATTATACTACTTGAAAGTATACTTGTTAATAAATCATTTTCGATTTTCAATGGTGTGTTAGTACACATTTAATACCCTTAAGTGTCTTTTTCAAAAGCTTTACATAATAAAAGTCCTCTAAAAACGTCTGGTAATTAAATGTAAATGGTAATTAATTGAGGAGTGTCAACAGACCAGTGGGACTCAATTCCATCAAATAATTTCTCCTTTATTTAACTTTTCTTTTTCTTTTCTTTTTTTTTTTTACATTTTATTTATTTTTTGTTCTCTCTTCTGTCAGATTTTTGTATAGATTTGGAGATGTGTGCTCAGAAATCCTTTAAGTAATCTCATGGGCATAGAGTGCCACAGTAGGTTTCTGGAAGTAAAAATCTCATTTATTTTCTATAGAGATATAAGCCTTTTAACACAGACCTGAGCTCAGAGATTTAAAGAGATGATGTATGCGTCTGCAAAAGCCACAAGTCAGTGGGATTTGTCCTTCATTTAAAAAAATAAAGTCATGTTTGATAGCACGACTCCCAGGACAGCACAAACAGAGAGGATGATTTTACCCATGACTGAAAATTCTGGTCCAGGCTGGTTTTATGCTGTCAGTGCTGGTATTATTCTGGTGTTCTTAAGCAAACCGGGAACATTTGTTATGATTATAGTATTATCATTATTAATCAATGTCATTGTCATCTGAATAACAAACAAAAAAAAAAGGTTTCAAAGGATCAAAGGATTTGTGTCCAGTTTTAAAAGATCTGTACACAGATCGGTTAAAAACGAGCTTGTGCACAATGCAAAACAAAAGCCTTTAGAGATGTGTATAAAAAAAAAGAAAAATGTCAAATAAACGTTTATTCAATAACAGGGGTTATGAGAAGAGCTCTTTCAATACAGTTAATAACAAATTGATTGTTCTAAATTGATTGACTTCCATGCTCATTAGACAACTGACGTGTCAAAATGCAAGCAGTAAAAGTTGTCATTGCAGTCAGGAGAATGAAAAATTACACAACAGTGATACCATGCACTTTCAACAAATTGCTGAAATAATTTGGCATTTTGCATCATCTGAGGATTTTTTGACCAGAGGTTAAAGACTACATTCAGTCAGAGGAGCTATTCCGCATGTTTTCAACCCGCCTACACTCTCAGAAAAAAAAAAGTTACAAAAGCTGTCACTGGGGCCGTACTTTTTCAAAAGCTTAAAAAAAATAAAAAAATAAAATAAAACTTTTTTTTTGTACCCAAAGGCTGCATATTGGTACCTTAATGGTACATATTAGCACCTAAAATGTACATATTAGCACCTGAAATGTAAATATTAGTACCTAAAATGTACATATTAACATCTAAAATGTACATATCAACACTTAAAATGTACATATTAGCACCTGAAATGTACATATTAGCACTTGAAATGTAAATATTAGTACCTAAAATGTACATATATTAACACCTAAAATGTACATATTAACACCTAAAATGCACAAATTAGCACCTAAAATGTACATATCAACACTTAAAATGTACATATTTGCACCTAAAATGTACAAATTAGCACCTAAAATGTACATATCAACACTTAAAATGTACATATTTGCACCTAAAATGTACGTATCAGTACCTAAAATGTACATGTTAACACCTAAAATGTACATGTTAAGTAACTTAATATCACATTTTAATCATGCTGATTTTTGGAGGATAAAAACTGAAATGGCACTCTTCGTGTGATATTGATTAATTACATTTTTTAACCCACATATCTTGAATTTTGTGATCATTCACACTCATTGCATTGATTTTAGGGGTTCATACGTAGCGCTTTAGAACCTTTTAAGGTTCTATAGAACCTTTTCTTCTAGTGTGCTCACATGTAAATGTGGAAAATGAACATGAAAAATACTTCCAGAATGATAAAAAAAAGTGTACGATCAATTTTTCCTAGCTGTCTTGTGACATCTTCTTTTAATAGTCTGTTCTCATGAGAAAATCTATTTCACAAGATGGCAATTTCGTATTAGATTCGATTTGTATGAAATACATACGATTTTTAGAAAAATGTAAGCGAGAAGATCCACATCTAAACCTAGCCATCACTGGGGTGTAAAAACATACAAATGAGATCATACGAATTAGCAACCAATGAACCAAAACCTAAAATAGTTATGAATTGCCGTGCAAGTGTGTTGTCACACCTGGATCCCATTGACCGCCCGCACACAAGCCAATGAGACTGTGCCTCGGGACACGCAGCAGTAAAAAACAATTACATCCAACCCTCCTGCTAACATCCTGAACACACACGTATTAACAAACTCAAACAACATGCTCTGACACAAAGTCTTTAGTTACATGATGTATTCAAAACTTTAATCCACTTTAATATGACAAGCAGCTCTCTGCATTATTGGGTAAAAATACTGTCTATTATGACATTTTTTCTCCCAAATTCTGCATCTGGCTGTGTTTAGCGCACAGAGGTGATGTTTTTAACAGACTTCTGACACATGTAAAAGGTGCCGAGAGGACCTTTGCATCTGTGCAAGCTTTTACTAAACTTTTTTAATGCACCGCAGATGCTGATGCCGGCTAATAAGCGTGTGCCAGAGGATAATATATCTGGCAAAGCACAAGCTGCAATACTGTGTCCATTTGTCTAAGATGAAGACCATGGTCCAGGACTGCCATAAAACTCACCAACTCTGCAAAATTGAATGGCTACGTAAAGTAAAAGCAAGACAAGTGAGGGTGGTAACGCCAAAATCCTATATACTAGTTTACAACGTATAACAAAGTTATCAACAAATGGGTTTATAATATACACTGTAAAAATTAATATGCTTTATCTAATCAAAAAAATGTGACAGATTGCAAGCAATATTATTAATTAAATTTAACAAATAAAATTTAATCAAATAATTAATCAAATTAGTAATAATTAATCAAATTAATTACTTAAAAGTTAACCATCTAAAATGAGTAAAACTTACAACAACAACCAAAAAAAACAAATTGAAGTCACCATTTTCTCCTTCCGTGATTCTGCTTGTTAACATCAGGCGTCTTCAATGTTAGTAATATAAAATAATAAAGAGTTCTTAATTAACCTTTGACATCTGTCTGTTAATGAGATATTTTTGTTTAATTTTTTTGGTGTAAACTTTACTCAGTTTAAACGGTTAACTTTTAAGGAATAATTTGATTAATTATTACTTAATTTTTTTAATTTAATTAATAATATTGCTTGTAATCTGTTGCCACAATTCTATTGATTAGATAAAGCATATTCATTTTTACAGATCAATCCTGCCCTCAACCAGCTGACACATTTGTACTGTATCTGTATGCATCGCCTTGCAATTGTTTGAAACATCATATTCAAATTCACACACACACACAAATCTGTTTTGCACTTTAGTTCTCTGCTCTGCCCCCTCTCCACCTACGGTACATACAACTCTTCCTCATGGAACTTTTGGCAAAAAACGCCTGGGTCTTGCCTGCTAGCTTTACAAGCTGTTAGAATCGCAGAAGCCATCTTGTAAATGATCAATTAAATGAGACGAGATCACGAGAGACTGCATACCTGCCCGGAAGGAGCCATAAAACCTAACAAAAAAACACTGCTGAGGATAATTACAGCAGAGGAATTTCTCTTCCCCTCCTCCTTCCTCCTCCATCACAGAAACTTACTGAACCAAATTCACAAAGTTGTTTTTTTCGTCTCATGTTTTACGTTTACCAGTTTGCAGTTATATAGAAAGTGGGTTGTTATTTATGAAGTCGGGGTATAGCTGACAAAACAAGGTTGTTGTATTTTGCCAAATCATGTTTTACACTGAAAACAAATATACATCGGTGTAGGATTTACAATTTTCACTCAAACTGCAAGCAAATAACACAAATAATATCACTAAGAAACAACAAGTAATATTGCATTAAATGTAAATTTTTAATTTGGGAAGGCTGACAGTTTCTTGTAAAAAGTACTCTAATAATGTTTTGTAATATTTACAGTTTCGAACAATATATATATATATATATATATACATACATTAGGGCTGTCAAAACGATTAATCGCATCCAAAATAAAAGTTTCTGTTTACAATATATTTGGGGGCACTGTGTATAATTATTTTGTATATATATAAAAAACACACATACATGTATATTTAAGAAAAAAAATATTATTTATATATAAAATATTTATATTTATATATAAATTATATATAAATCTATATACAGAATACACATGAAAATATTTCTTAAATATATACAAGCATGTGTGTGTTTTTATATATATATATATATAGCCTATATAATTATACACAGTGCACCCACATATATTATGTAAACACAAACTTTTATTTTGATAACAATATTATTATCGCGATTAATCGTTTTGACAGCCCTAATATATATATATATATATATATATATATATATATATATATATATATATATATATATAGCCCCAATGAATATGGAAAATAATGGTAAAATAAATAAATAATAATTCATATCAATTATAATTCATATAATAATTCTTCAAAAGAGCACACAGTACCATAGTGAATGTGTTGTGGAAACATTAGGAACAGTTCACTTAAATTAATGGTAAAAGCAACTTTCAAACTAAGACTTTTTTTGAAGAAAAGTGTTTCTAATTTACACCAAAACGGCGGATAATACTGTTATATGGCACATTCACATGTAGGGACGAAACATCAACAACATGCTTTATATTGACTAATGCTGCCTTTGAAACTTGTTCCTCAAGTCAAATCATTACGTATTTTGCAATGCCTCAGCCTGTAATGTAATTTATAACGTTGCACCCTTTCTAGAAGCTATAAATAGCTAGTAGGCTAATGATAAAGTAACTTATGTAATAAAATTCAAGTAATTATTATTCTAGCGATATGTAAAGTTACGCCTATAAGGTTTGCTAATACATCAACAAGTTCAGTTGTTTGGGAAAACGTTCTACAAGTTTAATAAACAAATACAAAATGAAAGTATAAGCCAACAGCACCATATGGACAACAAACAAGCCAGAACATAAAATTACAATATAAAATCAGGCCTACCTCTCTCCTCCACTGTCCTCCGTCAGAGATGTGTGTCACACAGGTGTCCTCCGGCCTCGCCGCTCCCATGCCCCTGTCCCTCGGCCTCAATATCGCCACAATGTTGTTTCAGCAACATGACAAGCCAGTGAATTAGCTAACAGGTTTCAATTGTTGCTTTGAACAGTGCGTGACATTTTATCTATACATGTAACGCGGCTGGAGTTTAAACACTGATGGGCTCTGTCTAATTCTTTCTTTTCGCTTGTTTATCGTCGTCATTTTCTTTTCTTTTACCCTTCTTTGTTTTATGAGCAGGTTCCACTCGAGAAATTGGCAGTTTAGGTTGTTTCTCGGCCATAATTAGCACAGGTGCCACATACAGGTGTTACCCATCAAGATTTGCTACTTACCGGTTATGCGCATGTGCAGCGTCAGATATTTTTTTCTTTCTTTTTTTTTACAAAAGGTGCATTTTCCCGTTATAATATATAATTTCCCTTTAAAAAAAATGCTTACTACCATATCAATATTTGTACGGTCAGCCAGCTGAAAAGGAATAACTGAAATTTTCAGTTACTATGAGGAAAAGTGTACTTTGACAAGTCAACGATGAATATTTTATGATTTTCACACCGTTTTAAAAGTTAAAATAGTCGTCTACAGTATACAGTAGCTTCTCATAACTTATAATTGTATTATAATTGTATATCATACGACTTTAATCGGCATTCTGTCATCAATTCGCGCTACGGTAGCATTTTTCGACAATGAAGCAAAAATCGACAGAACACCGGCAATCTTGAGTTTGTTTTGAATGACGGCGCGCTCTGGGTGCAAGAGGCTCGTGTACGCGCGCTCTCTCGTAATCCGCGCGTACACGAGCGTGATTGACACCGCTAGGACATTCCTCCTGGCTCTGAGTGGTTGTTTCTGACCGGGAGCGGTCATATTGAAAAAAAAAATTGTTTATTGTGACGATGATATTAATATTTTTTACTAATTTTATTTTATTTTTATATTATTAACATTTGTTATGTGTAACGATGAAAGGGAGGACTTAAATTTTAAATTAGTTAGGCCTACTGATGTATTGATGAAAACTATTGATGTCTGCAAAATAAGTAGTTGATTTCTTAAACTTGGGTTGAGGAAAAATATAATGTCTAAATAATATGATGCTCTGTACAAGCACCATATTCACTCTTACAATGTGAATATGTTACAATGCTTTCATCCATCATCCCTGAAACAGACCTTGCTTTTAAGGCGGTTACAGCATTTTAACATTAAACATCCATAATTCTAGGACACATAAAGCGCATCGCTGAGCTCTGCTTCATTACAATAATATTATGCCTTTCTGCACCTTTAAACAACAGGGATTCCTGTATAGGATTCCAAAATCAGGTGTAGGTGTTTGAGAAAGAAAATGTAATATTTATCTATGTATTAATTAGGACTGTGCAAAAGTTAATTGCGATTAATCGCATCCAAAATAAAAGTCTGTTTACATAATATATTTGTGTGTGCTGTATATAATTATTTTGTATATATAAATACCTATGCATGCATGTATATATTATATATATATATATATATATATATATATATATATATATACATAATCTATATTATATAAATATAAATATTTTATATGAATAACACATTTTCTTAAATATATACATGCATGTGTGTGTATTTATATATACAAAATAATTATATACAGCACACACAAATATATTATGTAAACACAGACTTTTATTTTGAATGCAATTAATTGCAATTAATTTTTGCACAGCCCTAGTATTAAAAAAAATAATATATATATATATATATATATATATATATATATATATATAATATTTAAATGTACTTTAGAATTTAAATAAAATAGTAACGTTCATTTTTAGTTCGTTTTCGATTTTTTTTAAGCCAAGGGTCGATGTAAATTAAATAGGACATCAAGAGCCGCTTTGCCCCTGAGTAGGCCTACTACATTGAATTTTACACACTTTTGCGTCATCATATGCACGCGGATTTCCCACCCAAATGCTCGTCTAAACGCAGAATAAAATGTGATAACGCAACGCCACTTTTGCGTTTTCTCTTCAGAATCGTTTAAACGCACAAAAATTTAGTAAAAATCACGGATAGCAAACAAACACTTACATTTAAAGTGGTTTTCTTTTGCCTTTTATTTGCAACACAGGCATGGAATTGAGTTCAAAGGTGGTGTAAAGGATCTGATTACTGATTGGTCAGTCTGTGGATATTGCTCAGTATAGATTGAGAACACAGCAAACAACACAACGTACCAAAACAGGCTATACACAGACAAAATAGAGACAGGGTGGCAGCCTTGTTTTTGTAAACAGAGTGAAGTTACACATTCTCACTGTTAAGAGGATGAGCTCTGTCAAGCTCCACCCTTTAAAGGGAAAGCAATTATATACCCGCATTAGTGCATGCAAAAACACTGATCACCTTGGTTAATGAAGCCAAGAGGGCGCTGCACCCTCATCATGAACGCTTCAGGCAAAGATGGAAGAAAGAGGAGATACAAGGAGACTCTGGGAAACCATGGACACAGATTTACAGACATTGCAACTGAGGTTGCTCTAACTTTTAACCCTCTGGGGTTCTTCGGGTCAGTATGACCCGAAGCGTTTAAATAAAAAAATGTTAAAAATCGTAGCTTCATTGGAATGGTCCGAAACTTGGTGACTTTATTGGTACTTGGTATATGAACACCCCAACAAATTGGGGACGGGATTTGAAAAGTCTAAGTGGTCGTAAAAAAAATAGTCACACTCAGGACCTTCGGGTCAAAAATGACCCGCATAGGAAATGAATGAGAAATTGGCAAAAATATTTTTGTGCGTACAATCTACAAATCAGCAGCGATCTTGAAAAAAAGCACACAACAGTGAAGGGGTGAATCTATAAAACATCAAGAGTGCAAAACAGACACATCCACACACACATACACACACACACCTTTATACACAAACACACCAAAAAATTCAGATTATACATGTGTTTTGCATTTTTAAAATGCTCAGTTTGTCCACCAGATGGCATCCATCCAATTTCAAAAATTGCTTTTATGAGGCCTAGGCTTGACTCCAAAATGAAATACAGCTTTACATTTTTTTTTTTTAAATATTTTTTTCTATTATATTCAACGGGAGAAAATTTGGTCATAATTATTGCATTAATACTAATTATAATTTTTTTTTTTTGAAATTTTCTCAAAACACCAAAAAAGAAAAGAAAAAAAAATTATAAAAAACAAGTAAAAAAAATGATTTTCTTTTTTAAAATATGAATTTTCAAAATTTTCAATTTTGACCCGAAGGCCCTGAGTGTGACAGTTAAACGAAGAACCCCAGAGGGTTAAATGAATCATAATTAGGGCTGGGTATCGATTCACATTTCAATTTCGATTCGATTTCGATTCGCAAGCTCTCAGTTCGATTCGATTCCGATGCTCGATTCGATTTTCGATTCCTGATTTGATTCTCGATTCGACTATAAGGAAGATGTAATACAAATCCTACATTTACAATTTATAAAAAAGAACAGTGGACATAAGTTTACAAGTGGTTAATTCATACAAGGAAATTAAGAGCCATAAACCTGTATATAAAACACTTTTTATTTTAGGTACACTAAATGCATACAAAGACTAGACAGGATTTTGATGCAATTTGCAAAAAAAGTCAGAACAGTCACACAGCTTGATCAAACAGTATAATTATGTTATTTTATGTTTAAGATAGATAAATAAATATATAAACATTTTTTACATTGATCTTACCTAAATGTTAATGTATTTTTTTTGTTTGTTAAGAGTTTATGTATGGATGCTTGATTTCAATCTTTGCATTAAATTGAAAAAAGTAGCACAAATAAATACAATAGAATAAAGACACAAATTAAGAGACATTTTGGGGTAGTTTTTTGGGGAATGTCAGAAATACTATAGAACTGAATAAAGTAATCCAATGTAAAATAACACTGGATAGTCTTTTTAGTCCAGACTGAATTAAATAGAAAGGCTATTAATTCTGATTGCTTACAATTAATACTATATTCGGTTGTTATGACAACAGAATTAATGACTGACACAAATGGCTGCGTTCACTTTAAGAACTAGTGTGTGAATCCATTACTGTTTCATTAACTTTCTGTCACACGCGTTTAATCCTAATTTAAGACATAACCGACTGTCTTTACGAGGTTACTCACCAAGACCAGACATTTTTTGACATGTTGCGTGTTTTAACTGTTTTAAAGCGATATAATCCAGGGATAAAACTTTTGTTTCTGGCGAGTTGTTTGTGAGGCGGATTTAGGCTGTGCACGCAGTGAAAGACATCTCTGAGAGCGCGCGAGCACGGGATGGTTTAACATTGCTTGAGCAGATAAATGATACATTTTAGTTACGATCATAGTTTACGATGCAATGCTGGCCTGATTGTTAAGTGAATATCCCGTCATGTCCCAACTCCTAAACGCGCGTGTGTATCGACAGCTGCAGCGCTTGGCGCTTGCCTAGTGCAGAGACGAGAAGATGCAGCACCGCGTCCGTGAGCCCTTTATATGGAAAAAATCGATTCGTGGCCGTTGAGAATCGATTTTGAATCGACCACATTTTAAAAAACGATTAATCGAAAAATCGATTTTTTTGCCCAGCCCTAATCATAATAGTCATTTCAATAGTAAGCACCCAGTTTGGATTTGGTCAAAGAACCAGCATTCTCCATTTTTTGCTCATATCTCAATCAAATCCAGAGTTATACTTTCGGCTGATCTGAATTCGAAAGTTAGAAATGTGTTTACTTTGAATCTAGTCACTGCCGAGTTCTTACTTTACTCAACCTCAACGATTAGGAAATGCTGCTTACTGCGTCCTAGTAACAAGTAACAAACCGATCCCACACATAGGCCATGGTGGGATCCATCCAATCATATGACAAGACAACTATTCAGCACATTCCCATGACTGTAAAACACCTCCATCCCTCGCTTCCTTCAGTACGTATATTGATATTCCCACACCGTCAAGGGCAGCAGGTCTTCCATACTTCACAAATCTCCAAACCAGTCAAGTGAGTAAAATGGCCAGGTCTTAGAAATGAGTCGGCCTCAAGGGATTCCAGAAACTGTGCAAATAATACCCATTTGACTTATTCCAAGTAGTAATATTCCTCCAAATGACCATGGGATGTAATGATTAAACCGCAGCTCACTGGAAGGGACCCGAGCCATAGCTTTGGTCCATCTGTAAGCATTGCTGCTCAAGCTGGTCCAGTAACTTGTCCACAGAGTCCTCTTTATTCTCCAGCTTGAGATATCGCCTGGCACTCCCGAGGTCTAGACGCGGCCAGCTGCGGTGCCTCTGCTCTTCCACCGGTATAAGGTCAACCCCAAGCATGTTCACACACACCTCTGAGCTGGACTGTCCTGGAAGCAGTCTGTGGTGACCCATAGTGTTGTACTCTGGATGAACCAGATCCCTGGGTGGTTTAGTCCTGTGGCTCATGCTGTAAGAGCGTCTGGGTGGGATGGAGAAGATCTCACAGTCCTCCCCACCTACGGATGTGGTCACACAGTTGCTGAGTCCTTGCCGCAGATCCAATGTAGATGTGGCCGCCGGTTCCTCTTTGCTGTTGTCGGAGGGGGAAGAGGAAGAGTCCTGATGATGAAGAACCTCAGTGTGCTGAATACTGTCCTCCTCATCCATGCTCTTGACTTGGAGTAGAGGCTCCGAACTGGACATTTCATGCAGGCAGAGGATGTTCAGGTGGGCTGCGGGTAAACTGCTGACCCATTGGTAGTGCCTGGCGAGCGAGTTCACTTGCAAGAGATCCGCCGAAGGCATGGCTGCGGAAACGGAGCAAATGACGCTCCGCATTTGAGCCAGAAGCATTTGAGTTTCCCTATCCCGATTCTCGTAGAGTACCGTGTTGGCACAAATCAGTATGAAAAGCCCCACTCCCATTATGACCGGTCCTAGAAGTTTCATCCTTTCACTGTGAACCAGACTTGCCGCAGAAAGCAGTCCTTTGGAGGCTATTCCCCATCCCGATGCGGCTCCTTCCTCCACCGTGTCCAGTGATGATCGATGGGCCCTGTATGGCCAGTAGCCCGCCACGGCAAGAGCGGTGCCGACAACGACGACCACCACCCCGAGAACCAGAAAGGCACCCGGCATGGAGCGGATACGCAGCTTTCCCTGGATCACGCATTCCTTCTTTCTCCTGGAGTGAAGACTGAAACGGGGCAGGCGTTGACGGGAAGGGGTGCCCGACGTCCGGCTGCAGGGCTTCTGGGTCCTCATGGCATAGGCTGGTGTGTAATTATCCCTTATGGGAATCTGTAAAGGTGAGGAGGAAAGGTTGAGGTCAAGTGGTGACATGCATTCGGTCATTTATCCAAGTTAAAGGGATAGTTCACTTTGATATTAATTTTTGATATGTTTTAGCTTACCTCAAGGGCATCCAAGATGTTGGGGTCTTTGTTTCCACAGTATTTTCAATTTTGACATTTTTCGGTCAAACCGTTCTTGTCTGTCAGTCATATAATGGAGGTTTAGGGGGTCCATGTCAAAGAGCATGCAAAGAGAAGTCTAAATTAAACATGATTTAATGACTCATAAATATAAGTACATATTGATTGACATTAAATCATGTTTCACCTCCATTATATGACTGACAGACAACGGTTTGACTAAAAAATGTCAAAATTGAAAATACTGTGGAAACAAAGACACCTACATCTTGGATGCCCTTGAGGTAAGATAAAACATATCAAAAATTTATTTCAAAGTGAACTATCCCTTTAAGAGAATTTTAGACTATTAGAATTTAACTCCAATAAGTTAAATAGGCAGAAGCTTCAAATGACTTTACAAAAAACAACTTTCACTTTGGCCTCTATGAATGTCAGTGGAGACAGCACAGAATTTTTGTTATTTATTCAAAAATTAGAATTATTATTAAGTTATTTTATAATTAAGAATTATTGTTATTTTTGGGCTGTCAAATGATTAATCGCATCCAAAATAAAAGTTTGTGTTTACGTAATACATGTAGTCGTAGTTTTTATAATTATTTTGTATATATAAATACACAAATGCATGTATATATTTAAGAAAAATTTGTTCCTAATATATCAAATATTTATATTTATACATAATATTAATTATGTATAAATATATATAAAGTATATACTTTCAGATTTTTCTTAAATATATACATGCATGTGTGTGTATTTATATATACAAAATAATTATACAAACTACGCCCACATATATTACGTAAACACAAACTTTTATTTTGAATACGATTAATCGCGATTAATCGTTTGACAGCCCTATTATTTAATATAAAAGAACAATTGATCACAAATATAGTACTAATCAAAGTTTCCCAACATTAATCTTGTATGTTTTAAATAATCGTTTCATGAAAATCATTGAAAGTAGCGTATGTGTATGTAGACAACATCCGGATACAGGTCACATGGTAATGCCAAGTGTAAATGTAGCTTAATATACAGATTGGATCATCTATATGCTACAACTAATATAATCCCTTGTCTAAACTGTGTGATTGATACATTAATGCTCCTCTTATTTATAATGCATTATATTAATATTTAATCCATAGGGGCTTGTGTTGTTTTAAATAATTTAAGAAAACAAGTGCAGTGATTTGTCTTGCACAAACTTCCAAAACAACTTAATACATAATAAATTACAGGATGTTCCAGGTTAAATACTGTACAAATCAAGCCCTGGACTCATGGGATGTGTAAAGAAATTAATTAATTGTTAATTTACCCTATAGACTTGTAATTGCATAACTATTGCATAATATTTGTGAAGAACACTTATAAAGACAAAATGCTGCCCATGTCTGAACCAGTGCGTCTTTGATGAGAAATTCAAAGATAAATGGCACAAACAAGGAATGGAAAGGAATTCTTCTTCACCAGTAGATGATTAAATCATTTTCCTGTATTATATAATAAATTGGAAATCATAGTTTAATCTAATTGGGTTGCAAATGTTGTTTATGGGGACGCATGTGACAATTTCAAAGCAATAGTCTCCAGTAGAAGACCCTTACCAAAGTTTGTTATGTATAGTATGTGTGTGTGTCAAAGATAATGTCTTTAAATGACTTCATGAAATGAAATGACATTAAATGACTTCTCCAAAGTCCATGCTAAGTTTTGGCCAAACAAAAGTCCATAAATGACAAATTTGATGTGGCAAATTCACTCTGGAATAACAAACGCTCCATTGGCAGAGGTTTCTCAACAACTCCGAAAATGCCATTTACAATTCTGCCGACTCGCTCGGTTTGTTTAAACTCATAGGAAATGCTTTGGATGTTCTGAGTACTTAGATAGAACATGAAAGCTATTTAAAGATGCAAAGTAATACGGACAATGTAAACAATAAGGCTGAGGCAATTGTGTATAATAATAATAATATGCAATATTGGTCAAAACTGCCTTTTGAAATCAAAGCTGCATCATAAAAAATAAACATATCCCTTTACAACTATGAAAATGTTCAACTCTGTAAGTTAAATGTGATCCATATAGAGAAACAATGTATAGTGCCATGCATCTTGGAGCATATGTTTGGACTGATTCATCAAAGGGCTTGACTGATGAATTCCAGACCTCTTTTTTCCATTACAAATTTCAGCTTTACTTTTAATGGCTGTTCACTCTGGTTCCCAAATGGGTGAAATTAATTATACAAGAGTATAAACTATAAACAGCAGATGTAGATCAATCGTTAAATCCCAAATGTGTTGAATGTTTCAAATTGTTGCTTGATTATTTGTACAGACAATTATTGATGCACCCAAGACATCCCTTTGTAGTTGAACTTGACTGTCGCTTACATTCATGTGTGAACACTAAATATTACTGGCATCATTAGCATAGACGCATGCACAGTCTAAATAGATTAGTGACAACTCTGCTTTATCAGATCATCTATTCACAATTCAAGAAAATGTCTGACATTGCAGTAAGCCTCATTTGGACTCATTCCCCAATTTATTTGTTATATGTTAAATAATGCACCACATTAAAATGATCCATTATGTCATTGTGATTCATTGCCATTTTACACATAAGCAGCTTCTCAAAGAGTGTCTAGTTTGTGCTAATAACATTACTTTTTCTTAATAGTGGGCTCAATCTCAAATTCATGCATTCTAATAAATATATGACGTACAGAGAAAGATTAGACTTAAGATAGACCTAACATTTGAAATATATCGACCTCTAATAAGGTCAAGATATTGACATTGGCGCTTTGACGTTACTAGTAACAAAGTATCAGACGCGCCTCAAGATAGAATGCGTTTACTTGCCTTTGTTACAATGTATCGCGTCCGCGTTCCATCGTTCTACCGCTCCGGACTCGCGTGTTCGTGATGTTTTTCATCCACTGCGAAGTTTCCCGGTTCTCCATCAATAATCCAGACGCGTGCGGAGTGCCGCGTGTCTCCCATGGCAGCTCTTCCTCTCCAGAAAAGGACACTAATTAGTTAAAAGAACTGACTTTCCAAAGAAAGATAAGGTAAATGTGGCTCCTTCATGACTAGTTAACGTCTGACCGTGTCCACATTTCATGTACTTCCCTCAGTAAAGTGTTGAGGAGAGCGCCTCCTTCGTCGTTTTTGTTTTTTTATCAGACTCAATGGAGTGAGTGACCAGACTTCAGTTCGCTTTCCATATAATTAGACATGGCACATAATGCACATTCAACAGGCTACATTAACCCCTTTGGGGGTTTGAGAAGTAAAGCCTCGAAATATTTTGGTGGATGTGTTTAAATAACTTTGTCATGTAATGAGGGAAAATAAGACGAAATGCCTGATGGAAGTAGCTAAAGTAGAAATGACAGACACATGCTTTTTACCGTAATCTGAGTGTTGGCGACATCTTGTGGAATTATTTTTTACATGGCGAGGCAGAGAAATAATCGTCCGCAAATTACTTTTAGCCTATAGATTAGGATATATTCAAGATAAAACTGTTAGATTATGATGTAGTTAATATTGGGATTCGTTTAAATATGTCATATAATGAGGGAAAATGAGATGAAATGCCTGATGGAAGTAGCTAGAAATTACAGACACATGCTTTTTACCGTAATCTGAGTGTTGGCGACATCTTGTGGAGTTATTTTTACATGGAAAGGCAGAGAAATAATCGTCCGCAAATTACATTTATAGATTAAGATATATTCAAGATAAAACTGTTAGATTATGATGTAGTTAATATTGGGATTCGTACACTCAGCAATGAACATTTTCTTCATTTATTCACTCTCGTCCTATCATTTCAAACCAAAAGCCTTTCCTCACTGGACAAATTCATCTGATTTTTAATTCGCACTAGCACATTCACTCCTCATAGCGTCATAATGACAAAATAATGGTAAAATTATTGTTTTAAATCCTCAACAAAGCTTGAGATTAGAGAGAAAGAGTGAAAAGTAGCCCTCAATCGGGTCATTCGATTGAGGGCTACTTTTTTCAATACGACTCAATCGACTTTTACTTAATAAAAAAAGGTTCCCTTCTTATGGGAAATGTGGAATGACTAAATATATTTTCTTCATGTGTCAAAAAAAAAAAAAAATCGGCATTAATCTGAATTTTTTACACAAAAATGAAGGTCTAGTACTAGAGTATAAATGAAAACAACAACAAAAAAAATAATATCCACAACATCATAAAGTTTTGAATTGATCTTAGTTTCCTTTAACACTTTTAACCAACAATATTAAGGAAACTCACCACGTATCTTTATAATAGGGCTGTGCAAAAATTAATTGCGATTAATCGCATCCAAAATAAAAGTCTGTGTTTACATAATATATTTGTGTGTGCTGTATATAATTATTTTGTATATATATATATATATATATAAATACACACACATGCATGTATATATTTAAGAAAATGTGTTATTCATATATAAAATATTTATATAATATAGATTATATACTTATATACAGAATTTAAGCGCAAATAATTCTTAAATTTAAACATGCATGCATAGGTATTTATATATACAAAATAATTTTTATACAGCACACACACAAATATATTATGTAAACACAGACTTTTACTTTGGATGCGATTAATCGCAATTAACTTTTGCACAGCCCTACTTTATAAATGAACTAAATGACACAAAGTATTGTGAGGCAGATTTTTATTATTTTGTATGGAGAAATGTGTTGTAAAAAGACCATAAACTGCCCCATTTTTAACAACATTTATGGAACATGTCTAAAGTACACAATCCAAAGGTTAGGACATCTATTGAGGGCTCAATTTTACTCAGTCTTTATGAATAAAATATATGCAAGCAGTTTTAAAATAAAAACACGGCTAAAAATAATGCATGAGGTTAACAATACTGTGAATAAGCAAGCAATTTCCCCTAATACCTATCTATTTGACAAAAAAGAAAAACTGTGGTTTGCTTCAAAGAAAAGAAATGAAGGGCAGAACAACATTTAGACATTTTCGTCATCTTATTTCCAAGAAATAACATCTAAAAACAAGACAGTTTTTCTCAAAAATGTAACGTATTCAGACTTGTTTTCAGACAGTATACCTTGAATTAAGTTTATTTTCTATCCCCAATGGTAAATAATTCTCTCGTATTAAGCAAAAAAATAAAAATAAAAAAAAATGTCAGTGGGGTATTAAAATAAAAAAAACATTAATTTAAGATATATCCCTGTTTTAAAGATTCTAGTTAGACTGGAAAACAAGATGAAAAATACTGATTGAGAAAAATCGTCTTTTTTTTAATGGACTTAGGAACGAGACCTTGAGTGGGATCGAGATCGAGAATACGATTTTGAGCGTGAATGGGAGCGAGATTTGGATCTGGACCTAGATCTAGATTCCCTGCGCAGATCAGCATCTGGTGGCGTCTGTGATCTAGATCGAGAGTGAGCTCTAGAACGGTGCGCTCTTTCAGCCACTCTGCCTTCATCACTGCCCTTGGTTGCCTCCTGAGATTTAGACCCAGAATCCCTGGAGAGATCCCTGTTGTTACCCGATTTGGACCTCGATTTGGACCGAGATCTGGATCGAGAATAAGAGCGACCTCTCTTGTTCTCCCGTTTGCCCTTTTTGCTCTGAGGGCTGCAGCTCAAGCTATTCTCCCTGCCACTTTCACCTCCCCTGCGAGCTCCATTACTGCTCTCCTCCATCCTACCGCTCCTGCCCTTCGTCTTCTTGCTGGTCGACCTGCTGCGTGATCGTGAGCCTGAGGGTCTGGAAAGGTGGAGGAACAGTGTAAAAGAAATAAATCGAATCAATATACACTACCGGTCAACAGTTTTAGATCGGTAAGATTTTTTTATGTTTTTAAAAGAAGTCTCTTCTGCTCACCAAGGCTGCAATTATTTGATAAAAAATACAAAAAAATACGGTAAAATTGTGAAATATTATTACAATTTAAAACAGCGGTTTTCTATGTGAATATATAGTGAAGTGTAATTTATTTCCTGTGATCAAAGCTGAATTTACAGCATCATTACTCCAGTCTTCAGTGTCACATGATCCATCAGAAATTATTATAATATGATGCTCAAGAAACATTTATGATTATTATCCATGTTGATTCTTTGATGAATAGAAAGTTCAAAAGAACAGAATTGATCTGAAATGGAAAGCTTTTGTGACATTAATCACTACCATTCAAAAGTTTGGGGTCAGTAAGAATTTATTTTTTATTTTTGGACGGAAAGAAATTAGAAAATACTTTTATTCATCAAGGAGGAGTTAAATTGATCAAAAGTTACAGTAAAGACATTTATAATGTCTTAGAAAAGATTATATTTTAAATAAATGCTGTTCTTTTGAACTTTCTATTCATAGAATTTTTTGGGGGAAATGGTACACGACTGTTTTCAACATTGAAAATAATAATTAATGTTTTTTGAGCATAAAATCAGCATATTAGAATGATTTCTGAAGGATCATGTGACACTGAAAACTGATGTGTGATCAGCAACAGTAATGATGTTGAAAATTCAGCTTTCAAATGACATTTTAAAATATATTAAAATAGAAAACAGTCATTTTAAAATGTCATAATATTCCACAATATTATATATTTTTTTATCAAATAAAGCAGCCTTGGTGAGCAGAAGAGACTTCATTTAAAAATATAAAAAATCTTACTGATCTAAAACTTTTGACTGCTAGTGTATATTAGCAAGACTGAAGCCACAGAACTTTTTTTTTATTATAGTAATTACTGCCCTCTAGTGGACTCATCGAACACAACTGTGACGATTGACTTTCATTGGCCTACCTCGAGCGGCTACTGGTTCGACTGTGACTTTGGCTCCTGCGAGACCTCCTGCTCCTGGAGCGAGACCTGAAGGATGTGTGTGAGAAGCAATAAAAACTTTACATTTGTTCTCTGTGAACCTCTAAAGTAGATTTTATTACAAGCAGTTTATTTAGCCAATCCTTTAACCCTAAAATTGTATTCTGGACAAATGTGGGCAAAATAGTTTTGATTTATTTTTAAAAAATACTTCCCTTGATCTGAGCGGTACAAGACTTGGCTACTTTTCCTAAGTTTGTATAAGTTTATTTAGACTCAATTCTACAATGTTAAGTGGGTGAAAAAAATTCCTTAATCTTGTATTTGGGTCAAAAATGGGCACCCATAGAAATGAATGGGAAAAACTGTAATTTAGAGCATTCTAAAATAAGCCAAAATAAGACAGCAAAGTCACTTCATCTTTAGGTTTTAGCTCTGAGAACTTATTGGAATGATATTTTAATAGTTAAAAAAAAATAAAACATAAAAATAAGCATAATTTACATGGAAAATATGGTACTTTTTGAAGTAAATAAATTCAAAAATATCCACGAAATAAAAAAAAATACCATAAATGGATAGACAAAACTTTATCGAAGACAGTGATATAACATTTATAGTAAATAAAAATTAGGATCACACCTGAGTCCTCTGTGCCCACATTTGTCCACAGTTACAGGATTAAGGGCTATAAAGTGAAGCCGGTTTGAGGGCTACTATGACATTAACGCGAATGCAAAATCTTAATTATCAGTTATAAGTCTCCCACACATTGACAATCTAATTTGATTAGTTTGCACCTGGAAGCACTGCGAGAATAGGAGCGTCTGCGTCTGGCACCGGGTCGGTCCTCGATGAGACGAATTTTCCTTCCGTTGACCTCAGTGCCGTCAAGTTTCTCCAGGGCTCGTTTCATGTCCGAGTACTGCCTGAACTCTATGACCCCCTCGTTCTTGCGGCCCTTATTAGTGTCAGCATATGTTACCTCACCAGCCTGACGCATGTAGTCCTGAAATGAATCAATGACACATTAGTGACTAGACAAAATCGTTGACCATGTTTACAGAACAGACTTTCTAAAATGCCTAAAGTCGTAATGAAACTGAAGTTGCATTGTCTTTTCTTCCCCATTATATTTATGCATTTTTCCAAATTGACCTTTCCCTTTTGTGAAATGGCTTCTCAAACAAGAAAAAATAAAATAAATTAGGGCTGACAGATTGTAAGAGGGAGGGAAAGTTATTCTATTTGATTAAAGATTAAAAGAGCACATTCATTTAATTGTGCACAGATAAATCAATTAATAAATCCTGCAATATTTCATAAATATGTTTGTGATTTTGATTTCATGGTGATTTAAAAAAACAGTTTGATTTGGAGGGGCAAAAATAAGCTTGGCTAGTGGCAGTGATCTTTAAAATTATTATTTTTTAGCTTTAAGAAAGAAGTGAGTGATGCATGCTTGTGCAATAACTCCAATCCACAACAGAGCTAATGTGTTTTGGATGGATGCTAAAAAAATTCTAAGGAGTTTAAATTCTTTTAGCATTTTGCTATGTAGTTGCTATGGTGGTTTGAGTGGTTGCTAACAAGTTACTTGCTGTCCCAAAATATAAAAATTAAAAAAAAAAGAATAAAAGCCTTCATATCTCAGTTTTATTCTGGTCTCTAGAATTTGAGATGTTCTGGATTCAGGTCACTCTTTCAAAGTCTATGGCATTTTTTATCATACGCCAAGTGAAAATCATTAGTCTGATCACACTGAAAACTAACAGCACAACTCTCAACAAGTGGAGGCATTCATATCTTTGAGTGAGGGCAGTGTTGGGTTTAACTAATTACTAATTAATTAGTTAGTGTAATCTAATTACTTTTCCCATGAAAATGTAAAGTAAGGGATTACTCTTCATTTATCTGTAATTTAATTACAGTTACTTCTGATGCAATTGAGGTAAATATTGTGTATGGATCAATCCGATCTCACAGCGATTTGTATGCATTTTATGAGGCGTCTAAATCGTACGACCGCACTCGTATGAATTATTGTAAAATATGTATGAAAAAAGTGTGAAATGTCATGAGATCAGACATAAAACAATAGTGGGTTTAACATCAAAATGTATTGTCTGATGCTAAAGTATGTGTTTATAATGTAACCTTCTCCACCTTGGTCAGTTTAAGGATAATTCATGCAATTTTATAGTATGTATTTGAAAGAATTAAAACAGATTCATGTCTATCCTTGTATTATTCAGCTGGTTGAGATTGATATGGGATTTTGAAAGTAATTAGTAATTAAATACTTTTTAAAGAGAGTAATTAGTACAGTAACCTAATTACACTGTTGAAGAGGTAATAGTAACTAGTAATTAATTACTTTTTTTAGAGTAAATTCATTTTCAATACTATAATGAGATAAATACTCATTCTGTATTTATCTAATTTTTTTTTTCTCTCTTCTACTGTCTATTTTTCTATGAACTGTGATCTGTGTGTTTTTAAGATTGTGTTTTTATGTTTGAATATTTATTACTGGTGATCCAAAGACAATTTTCCACCCCGGTGGACAATAAAGATATTATTATTATATTATATAACTTACCCAACACTGGTGAGGGGTTTGTTCAAATCCCTAAGCATAAGTAATATTAACAGTGATGAACTCAAACTAGTGTGTCTCTGTACCTTCAGGTCCTGCCAGCTGCAGCGACTAGACAGATTTTCTACAATCAGCCTGTAATCCGTGCGTGTCGGTGGGCCGTACCGGTCTCCTCCTCCACGCCCATACCGATTATTACCTTCAAAATGACGAAAATAAGATGGATACAGTTCAGGATTGGTAAAAGACAATGGAGGGTCCACACAAGCCTTTAAGACTTTGAGGATTTCACACACAGAAACACTAAAAGATTAAACTTAAAACACTGACAATAATTAAACAGTAAAGTTTCATTTATGGTTTAAGAAACTGGATTTACTGCTACTAGTGTAAACATTACAAACTGAATTCTACCTAGGGCTGGGCAACGATTAATCGCATCCAAAATAAAAGTTTGTGTTAACATAATATATGTGGGTGTGGTGTGTATAACTATTTTGTATATAGAAATACACAATCATGCATGTATATATTTAAGAAACATTTACATGTATGATTTTATATATATTTATACAGAATTTATATTATATATAAATATTTGATATATTAACAACACATTTTTCTTAAATATATACATGCATGTGTGTGTATTTATATATGCAAAATAGTTATACACACTGCACACACATATATTATTTAAACATAAACTTTTATTTTGGATGCGATTAAGCGCGATTAATCGTTGCCCAGCCCTGATTCTACCCTTAACTTAAAGGGACATTTCATCAAAAAATGAATCTATCATTTATTCACCCATATGTCATCTGTGTAACACTAAAAACAACATGCTGGAGATAAGTCTATAAAGAATGATTTTTTAATTTTTTTTATTATTATTATTATTATTATTATTATTTTTAACCAGTAAGGGTCCAAAACTGGACAAATTGTCAAAAAAAAAAGTTTTTCAATTATATTGTTTTCTGTAAAAAAAAAAAAAAAAAAATTGGAATGACATAAGGGTGAGAGTAAATTATGACAATCGTTATTGGTGTACAATCACTGTAATATAGATTTATTCTTCAAGAACTGAAAATATTCCACCAAATAGCATACTTACGCTGTACTTAAATTATTAAAGATTATTTAACAGGGGAAAATGAAAATGTGAAAATAAATAAAACCAAAACATATTACAGGCACCTAAAAGAGCTCAACCCACATCTCCTAAACCCAATGGTATCCTCACCACCCGGCTTAATGGGAAAAGCGGTCCTCATTCACATTGGCTCGCTTTAATGGTCTGCCCAGGGGCCCAGTTTGGTCAAAGAGCCACACGCATGGAAAGGGGGACACCATGGCCAGCAAAAGGGGCAGGCAGTCAGACTCTTTTAATGAAACATTGAGGGTTAAATTTCTAGCTTTGACATTATTATTTTGAATTAAAAAGTTATTTCATTTAGAAAATGAAAATAATACTGCAACAATAGAAATCTGCATATAGAGAAGCAGAAACTACAATATTCAGAATTACTAAAAATCTTCAGGGTGATTCTTCATTTAGGGAAACGTACTTACTTGAGGCAGATCCTTCATTTTCCTTTTCTAAAAAGTGCACTATTTGTTATACTGATCCTCCCATCTGAAGAATCACCCATCAGTAAACTAAGATTACCAAACAATTTTGCTCCCTACAAACTTAAACAGTAACTGCATACAAAAGAAATTAACAAACACACTATTTTCAGGCTTCTCATACAGAGACGGGGCGCTCTCAAACATGCTCATTCTGATTTTAGAGTCAATATGAAGATGAAAAACAAAAATCAATGACATTAACATGCCTAAGGACAAGTGATTCACTCTTTTAAAGGTGCCCTAGAATTTAAAAATTGAATTTATATTGGCATGGTTAAATAATAAGAGTTCAGTACATGGAAATGACATACAGTCTCAAACACCATTTAAATGTCTTTTTGAAAAACACCCTTGAAAAATAGCCAAATCTCCATATATCACAGACTGTGACGCAACATTGTTTATTATCTATAATCGGATACCGCAAAAGTTTAATTTGCATTAACAGTTTAAGGCATCTAACGTTAGGTTAGTCCAATTGTTAAAATGTTTTAATTTTTGAAAGTTTTTGCATGATTATTTTGCACGCTTGTATTTGAGAGTGTGTGAAGTGAAACAGCCAATCAGAGCAGAACTCCAAATTACTATTCATGATCCTTCCAAATAAGGTAAAACGGAGAATTTCATTCCGAGGCCAATTTCTAAATTTTCTTCGTTGAAAATGGGCCTGTAACATTTTAAATGCCCTTATAGCCATAATACCTTCTACGTAGATATCAGAGACAAAATTTAAATATTATTTCAACACATTCTAGGGCACCATTAAACCATCAATGTCTTACTTAACAGAGTTTTTGGACAGAACTGCTGAAACCATGTCAGAGCCGCTCTACTTTATCTGAGGATGACCATGCTGTGACATCAATGGAAACACCTAATTCTGGTATAATGCTTAAAAATCATAATGGGCATGTTGAGCACCAAACTGTCCAGCTGAGAAGCCTGAAAAAACAGTTTTTGCACAATCCAACATTTACCAAAAAATAATTTTATATGAGATAGAAATAGTATATGGTATAAAGTATTCTGGAAGAGCGGATAAATGGACATCTTACTTCTCCCAGATCGGTTGCCTCCATCACGGCGCTGTCCTATGGTGTGCTCCACTATCACTCTCTTCCCACAAAGATCTTTGCCGTTCAAGTCGTACACAGCATCATCTGCATCACGGGGGTCATCAAACTCTACAAAGCCATATCTAAAGAGATAGATGAGAGTTATGAGATTTAAGGGAAAATATACACGTCAAATATGTTACAACCAACAACAAAAAAAGTTTGTCTGGTCATGAACTGTTATTTAGTCTAATTTTATGGTTAAAGTAATGAAATTGCTTGCCAAGCAGTTATGTTGTATAAACTTATTATTTCATCTTCAAATTTAGGCGGCACATATCAAAAGGTTCGTAGATGTTTTATTTGTTTGTTTTTCTTTCTTTTTTATTTAACACAGTGAATTTAACTATTAGTTAAATCTGTGAACTGCAATTTCCTTCGATTTACGTATTGTTTTTTAATAATATACCTAAATAAAACAACAAGCATATGAAACTAGACTAAGTTAATCACCTATACAAACAACAAGGCAAAAAAAGACCACACCACACTGAAAATGTGTTTTAAACTCCACACGTTTGTCAAATCTGATGATCATGCAACTCAATTGACGTTTTCCTCACTCAAATCGTTGGTTATTTATATATATATATATATATATATATAAGAAACTATAAAGAAATAATTTTAAAAAATAAGCATTTTCACGAGGGCACCAGACCCTGCTATACCCATATAATAAAAAAAGTAAATATCAACAAACGTACATTACATTTTTAGCGAAAAAAAAAAAAAAAAACGAAGAATTCAGTCGAG
The DNA here is from genome assembly GCA_038021265.1 of Cyprinella venusta. NCBI lineage: Eukaryota > Metazoa > Chordata > Actinopteri > Cypriniformes > Leuciscidae > Cyprinella > Cyprinella venusta. The sequence goes on from CM075878.1 coordinate 1,312,835, forward strand.
GCCACCCTGGAAACAATGGGGTTAGCAATAGCATGCTGTGCTAAAACAGCTAAAAATATGTTAAAAATTACCGATTAACAGCCAAAAATATTTCTAAATATATTCTAAAGCGTAATTAATTAGTAATTCTGCAAACGAATTCATAATATAGCTATTAGTATTTTTGTAAATCACATGGAGGACAGAACAAACCGTGTATCCTTCTTAATGACTCAATCGCTGTTCCGGCTGCACATTTAATTTGCTTGTACAAAGATAATATTACTTACCCATTTTTCAAGTCCACTTCCAGTATCTTCCCATAACCCTTAAAAAACCTTTCAACGTCTTTCTCTCTGGCACGATAGCTCAATTTGCCCACGTAAACTCGAGACATTTTCCCGGTGCAGTTAGCTAAGCGTCCAAAACCAGCAACAACATGAAAGATTCAAAATAAGGGACCCGCTTTCGTGTTTTCCAAAATAAAAGTGCCAAAGACTAGTCAAAATAAGGGACCCGGTGTTTTCCAAAATAAAAGTCATGTAGTCAAAATTGTTGCGGTTGTAACGTAACAACAGCACATACGTTATTGCTTAGGTTACTTTTCTCACTACCGACCTTTAAATATGTAACTTTAAGACATGTAAATGATCAACACTTTATTTCGCAAAATAGGAATGGGAGAAAAATCTTTGTTTTTTTTAAGTGGTCAAAAATGACGCTGAGGACATCTGCTGTTTGTGGAAAAATCTAGGTTTTTTTTTTGGCCTATATCTAAAAGAGAGGTGCAGTTATGATGACCCAGAACCCAGAAGTATAATGCTCAGGCATGTGATTGACAAAGGACAAAAAAGTAGGAAAATATACTGATACCCCCCACCCATAACAACTTATTTGAAAAAAAAAAAAATAATAATAATTTATTTTACAGAGCTGTGCAACATCATTTTTGTACAATGTAGCTGGGCAAGAAGCTGGCCCAAAGTCACACAGGCATGAAAAGGGGTCAGGGGTGAAAAAGTGAGAAGGATTACCCCCTGGGAGAGTAATGCACCCCCATGAGAAAATGTTAAATATTCCATATTTTAAAACATCAATCTGATGCATTTTGATATGCATTTTTGCCAACCTGGGGAGAACTGGAGAAACTTAACTTCAGCCATTAATCAAAAATATTACGACCTCCATAGCTAATAATTTAATTTTCCACTGGAGCTTTAGCTAGCTGGCTAACATTACGTTCTCTCAATTCATCATGCTAGCTAAGCCTGTGTCAACAGAGCTGCTGAATTAAATAAAATACCTCACTTTGAGCTTTATAATTTTACAAATATTATTTATACTCTAACAACAACATTACACACTAACTTAATTTTGAAACATGGGATCACGAAGAACGGGACTTTTAAAGAAAAGGTAATGATTTCATGTCTTGAATCGTAACTTACACCAGGTGGTGCCAGTGCTTGCACATTTGGAGGTACAAACTCCTACTGTCCTGAATGATGCAACTAGAGTTCTATGAGAAATCAGTATGTCCTGGAAAAAAAAAAACTTGTGCATTAATAATAAAAAGAAAAAAAAAGATAATAATTCATCGACACTGCTGTCCTGAGATAAAAAATTTAATTTTATGCCACATAAAATAACATTTCCCACATTTCTGGAATTTCATTCCATACAGGTACATGCATAGCAACACATTTTTTGACACATTTTTTTTTAAACGACATTATTTTGTTGTTTTTCTGTAGGAAAGATTACAATGAGTCATCCATACCAAGTGTAAACCCTTCTCCGGGTAGACTTCAGTAAACACTTCACACAGACAGTTTCTGGGGTCCAAGTATAAAAAGTTTCCCTTAATACTGCTTCAAATAACATTTCATCTTTTAAAAAGTATTGCATTAGAAGCCAAATATATATATATAAAAAAAGAAAAAAAAAAAAGAATCAAACACACAGAGGTTACCTTTAGTTCTGCATTGACAAGAAAAACATTTTGAAGCATAAAGAAACATCTAGGACAAACTAGACTCTACATGTATTGACAATTTCAAACTCAGAAAACTTGATTGCAAGTATTTTAGGATATGTCGACACAATTTTTTAATCAATTTCTACAATTCATGTGGCTTTCTGTAATCCCAAAACTTCGTTTTTCATTTCAGATCTGCATTTTTTAGAGCTGCAACTATTATTAAATAAATAAATACAAAAAACACACACACACAAACTATCAACACAGAATATTCCCAACAAATATTTGAAACATTTCTAATAATTGACTGGTTTGATTGTCCTCCTGCTGCCACATACACCAGCATGGAATTGTAAAAATGTCTTTTGTTTTTGACCACATCGAGGAAAAAACAGTGCTTGTGAAAAATCTAATATGTGAGTCTACTTTAAAGAGGAGGAGCATATTGTCACTTTTAGTCATCACGAATAAGGTGATTAAGTGGCAAATGGTGTCAGATTTAAGATAGCAGGGCCACTGTTACATTGCTACAACTGGGAATGTTGTCCTGCACTCTTAGAAGAAAAGGTTCTATATAGAACCTTAAAAGGGTCTATCAGCGCTACGTATTTGGAACCCCTAAAAGGTTCTATACACTCTTAAAAAAAGGGTTCCTCTGAAAATCAAGTTTGGAGTTAGAATGAAACCTGATCTTTTCTTTAAATCTTGGAGCCCATTTTTAGATTATTTTAAGAAGACGAGCTTTGGATAAACCCTTTTTTTCTTTCCTCGTCTGGTTTACTTTGTTGTTTATATGTATGCATATGTTACTGTGATTATATGTTCATCTGCATTTGAACATTTATTATGTTTGTTAATTTTTCTATTTTTTTCCCCCTTTATTTAAGTATGTAACAATCTGATGCTTGTATTGTGCTTGAGATGCTTTTCTTAATAATAAAAAAAAGGGTTCCTCTGGGTTCTATATAGAACCCTGGGGTTCCATACCTGGCCAATAGAACCTTTTACCAAAAAAAAAAGGTTCTATATAGAATATTATATTATATTTTTTTATTTTTTTATATTTTTAATATTATATTATATATTTATTCTAAACTGTTTTAATTATTCTGATTTCTTTTGATTCTTTTAACTTCTTCCATGTAAAGCACTTTGAATTGCCACTGTGTATGAAATGTGCTATATAAATAAACTTGCCTTGCCTTGCCTTGCCTAGAACCATTTTTGAGTTCCATATATGAAGCGGGGGATGGAACCATTTCTGGTTCTAAATAGAACCATTTCTTCTAAGAGTGTGGGCCCTTCTACTACACTCTTAGAAAAAAGGGTTCTATATATGTAGCATAGGGTTCTTTACTCGACTCCAAATGACATTTTATGCTAAAAAAGGTTCTATAATGACAATAAAGAACCCGTTTGGCACAATAGGCTATTATTCATTCATATATTACATTATTCTCCAATATTTTGTAGTTGTAATTAAATTATTGTTTATTAAACTTAATATCACATTTTAATCATGCAGATTTTTGGAGAAAATCTGAAATGGCACTCTTCGTGGTATATTGATTAACTACATAAAATGATATAAATATATGCATTTTCTAACCCCCATATCTTGAATTTTGACATAGACAATTTTAGGGGTTCCAAATATGTAGCGCTTTAGAACCTTTTAAGGTTCTATATAGAACCTTTTCTTCTAAGAGTGGACTGTGACCTAGATTTTAAGACGGGTCCACTATTTAACGTGCTCCGCTGTGTGTGACGAGCAGTAAAACTTCTTGTGTGTTATAAAGTTCGACAGGTTGTTAAACTGGATGTCACACGGGCGGCAGTACTTTAAATTACTCGTGCCGGCAGCCGAGCCGTTCAACATCCTCTTGAGGCTCTTCCTCTCTTCCTCGGTCTTTGGAGATGTGCTTTCCTTATAGTCGCTGGAACCGACCGGCGTCGCCGAATCACATCGCTCAGTTCCAGCGTCCACCTTGTTTTCAAATTCAAGAGCGTTCTTTAGGGACGAGGACTTGGGGTCATCTGTGCTGAGATGGCTCCCGTCAGGCATCGGCTGCTCTTTCTCTCCTTCACTGCCCTCGTTCGGACTCAACCTCCGGTCGCTTTGCGAGACCAGCATCCCTGTAGCGTAATCAGTGGGTTTGATTTCATAGTAAGGCCAAATTTGTTCCTCAGGTCGCATTTTCTTCGCAGGACTCGGGAAGGTGGGAAACACGGCCCTCGGGTCATCTTTCACTGGGATCAGTTGATCCTCGCTGGAAGCTTGTGTGTCAGAAGTTGTCGGGAGCTCAAAGAGGGAAGATGATGAATTCTCTAAGAGATTATTGTTATTTCTCGGCCCTTCCTTGCTTCCTAGCAGAACAGCACCCGGGCAGAAGTTCTGCTTGTGCTTAAGGTAGTCCTCAACTTTGTTGAAGCTGATCTTGCACACAACACACTCGTGGTAATCCATGAGTCCTTTCGGGGAAATCGGAGTGTGTGATACGCATTTCTTACTGAGATCCATCGGTGCCTCGCCTTCCTCCTTAGATGTTATATTAGATTTGGACACGAGTGCTGATTTCGTGACTGTCAACGAAGCCTCTGGATATTTGGGGACTAACCCCTGGATCATGTTGTATCTTTGATCGTATGTTTCCTGCATTCTAAGAAACGATGCTAAACTCAAACTCATAGGTGGGATTTGCTCTTGTTCGGTCGTGCCCATCTCATACGCCTTTCTTCTTTTACGAGGACGCACTGACTTCTGATTGGCCGATCCTTTATTGTTGGCTCGTTTCACTTGAGGATCGTGCCGAGTGGCGCAGTAATACTGCTTGTGCACCATGTAGGTCTCATGCCGGCTGAAGGTGATCTTGCAGGCCTCGCATGTCGTGTGGTTGGGGTCGGATTCAGTCGGTGGCGATTGCAAATCCAGCTTTGGTCTTTCCTGAGTCGAGGCTTTTTCATCCGTCACTTTTCCGCCTGGGTTCGGCTCATGTTCTTTCACTTCCGATGGATGGCTGGTGTTTAGCACGCCTCTGATTTTCGGGCTTACAGCGCCTGCTGGTTTATCCAGTAGTCCGGGGAAGTCGCGTGTCTTGTGTGTGTTTTCCCAGCGAGTGTTGCAGTAGTGCTTCTTGTGCACTAAATAATTATCGAGGTTGTTGAAGGTGATGTTGCACTCGAAGCATGTTGCTCCTTTCGGCACGAGTGTGCTGTACATCACCGGAGGATAAGAGTTTCCCCCGTGACGTAACCTGCGGTGGACCAGCTCGGACATCTTGGCCAGGATCTCGGATGCCTGCGGGCCCATTGTGATATCCTGTGAGAATGGGATTTGTGGTATGAAAGGGGGAATGGGAAAGGCAGGAGGGAGTTGGTGAGGAATGGGCGAGGAGGCTAAACGAGGACTCGAAGGTTCGGACTTCACTCTTGAGTATGAAACGCTCGCCTTGTTTCCTGAGTTTCCTGTGCTTTCCAATTCTGAGATTTGATTCGCATCACGCTGTGCCGCTCTTTCCTGAAGGTCTTTCACGTTTGCGTTAGCTCTGACTTGTTGAGGGCTGCCTGAAATGCTAACAGGAGAGTTGTCTTCTTTGAGTTTGTTGACAGGACAGCTGTGTCCGTGCAGCTCCTGGTGTTTGGCCAGTTCTCTGGGAGTTTGGAAAGTGAAGTGGCAGTGAGCGCATCTCAGGCCGGTTTGGGAGAGATGGGAGAGGATGTGGTGCTGGAGAGCCATGAGAGTTTCAGCGGTGTGGTCACAAATTGTGCATTTCAAGTTGCTTCCAGTTGATATCTCATCTGACTTGAGAGCTTAACGAAACAAAAAAACAGGAATGGTGTTAATGAGCAATAGTACAGAGATGACTTGAGTAAAAGTACAAGTGCTCCATCAAAAAAGTGACTTGAGTAGAAGTTGAAGTGCTCTTTAAGCATTAAACTTAAGTAGAAAAACTAAAGTATTCAACATTTTTTGTATTTAAGTATTGCAAGTAATTTATTTTAAAATTCACGACTTAACCCTCAGGTGCTCTTCGTTTCGGAGTCACACTTGTCATCTTCCCGGTCAAAAGTGACCGGACACCTAAAAATTAAACTTTCTCCATCCCAGTAAAACCAATGCAGTTTATTTTTGTTCTACAATATTTATTCTTTTTAATTTAGTATTTTGAGACAATTTAATTGAATTTATTAATATTTATGCAATATTTATGGTCTATTTTTGCAACGGAAAAAAATATATATATTATTTTTTTCAAAAAAAAAATATCAATGCAGTATTTTAGTTTAATATAGAGTCTAGGCCTTCAGGAAAAAAAATATTTTGTGAAGAAAATTAGCAGCATCTGGTTACAGTTACAGTTTATGAACACATTTTTTTGTTGTTGTTGGTGGTGGATTTGAATATATAGTTGAAACAATCTCAAAAACTATTTCTTATATATATATTAAAAAAAAAATTCACATTTTTTTTTTTTTTTAATTTTTTCACAATTTCCCATTCATTTCCTATGGGTCGGTCATTTTTGACCAAAGACCACAAGTGTGACTATTTTTTTAAGACCACTTAGCATGCTCGGATCATGACCTCAATTTTATTGTGTGTTCACATACATAACGCCATAAAAGTCACCAAGTTTCGTAACATTGCGATGAAGCTGTGATTTTTAGAAATTCAAAACAGAAAATTTTTCGGTCAGAAATGACCGAAGAGCACCTGAGGGTTAAGTACTAAAAGTAAAAGAACAAGTATTGTGTCATGTAATTATTAAAAAAGCAGTCAAAAGTTTGAACTAGCAATCAAATAAGGCGCTTTGGCGGGATACAAATTTGCTTTGGCGGCCGCCAACAAAAATGTCATTGCAGGACAACCCAATCAATCAATACCATAACCCTATAAAACTGGCGTGTGATTTAGGCAGCATGAAAGCCGACTTGCAACAAATGATTGGTAAAATTTTTATAATTGTAACGAGTAACTAGCAGACCATTAAAAAAAATATCGAAGTAAAAGTATTAAATTCATCGAAAATATCTTACTGAAGTAAAAGTAGAAGAATAAGAAAAAACAATACTCTAGTAGAGTACAGATACAGGATTTTAGTTCTTAAGTAGTTCTACTTCGTTACAAGAGTTTTTTATTTGTTGCTGGACATAGTTATTTGAAACAGAATATCTTTTTGGTTTACTTACAGTTATGTGTGGATAAGTGCATTTCCAGGGCATGGGAGCCTGCAAAGCTCATATTGCATTGTGGGTATGTGCAATTGCGGAGCATTTGATGGCTGATATTGGTGGTTTTCTCTGAAACCATCTCAGGGTCCCTTTGTCGCCCGCTGCAGTAATACATGAGGTGGGCCTGGAGGTTTCTCTCACTCCGAAACCAGATGCCACATGCCTTGCAGAGGAAGATGTCTTCTACAACGACACAAATGGAGACGAGCATTTCCACATTGAATTATCTAAAGCTTGTGAAAACCCAAAATTAAAGTGATAGTTCACTTTGAAATTAATTTTTGGTATGTTTTAGCTTACCTCAAGGGCATCCAAGATGTAGGTGTAATTTTGATATTTTTAGGTCAAACCGTATAATGGAGGTCTATGGTCACCACCTCAAAGAGCATGCACAGAGAAACCAAATTAAACATGATTTAATGACTCGTAAATGTAAGTACACATTGATGGCCTAAGACACAAAACGAGCGGTTTGTGTGAGAAAACGAACAGTATTTATATAATTTTTGCTTCTTTTAACCACTGATCTGAGGGCTCGGGCGCTTTGTGGCTGTGACTACAAGAGGTAAAACGATATAAATACTGTTCGTTTTCTCACACAAACCACTCGTTTCGTGTCTTAGGCCATCAATGTGTACTTACATTTACGAGTCATTAAATCATGTTTAATCTGGACTTCCCTGTGCATGCTCTTTGAGGTGGTGACCATAGACCTCCATTATAACTGGCAGACAACAACGCTTTGACCTAAAAATATCAAAATTGATAATACTGTGGAAACAAAGGCACCTACATCTTATATGCACTTGAGGTAATCTAAAACATATCAAAAATTAATTAAAAAAACTATCCCTTTAAATATCAAGAAATTTGAGACCACAGTTAAATGCTTAAATTTCACATTTTGCTAATTTAATACAAAAAATTGACTTAAATCAAAATCTTAAATATGTTTAAATCTTAAATATTTTATATCACATATCTTTATTTGAATTTTTTTTTTGTTCATGTCCAGGATTTTTTTTTTTTTTGCAATTTAAAGCAGAAAAGGATCACACTGTAAAAATGAATATGCTTTATCTAATCAATGAAATTGTGGCAACAGATTACAAGCAATATTATTTATTAAATTGAACAAATTAGAATTGAGTAATGGTTAATCAAATTAATATTCTAATTAATTCTAATTTGTACAATTTAATTAATAATATTGCTTGTAATATGTTGCCACAATTTTATTGATTAGATAAAGCATTTATTTTTGTTCAGTGCATACAAAAGTAAAGGTAATAAAATTAGGCTCACCAGTCCCAGATGTAAGCTGGGATACAATATGTAACTGTAATTTGAATTGCGCAGTAATAAGATGAACCACATAACCCAAGCAAATGTGCTGTTGTTCTCATCAAATTCTTGTGATTAGAGAACGAAAGAGGGTAAATATCTAATTCCGGCAAACTGAAGGTCAACCTCGACCCTTGGTAATGCTCTTATCCATGGCAAACATGCACATCAGAGCTGTGATAACTCCTTGACATGGATTTCCATTTTTAACCAAGCACATTAATCAGTCTATCCACTGCGGCAGAGGTTTGATAATGCAGGACTCACTGTTGATGATGGCGCCGGGCAGTATGGATGCCATGGCGGCTTGCTGAGGGAGGAGTTGGATGCCGTCCAGCGGTCGGGCCGGGTACATCCCTTGACTATAGGGAGTTTGGGCTGCCGTTTGAAGATGCGAGTGCAAATCCACCACACAGGCTGCAAGTTCATCTCCCTCCATTATGTGTTTTGTTGTGGAACACCACACATGTCCTCCTGTGAGTAAAAGCAAAGATTAGGGTTTAATAGAGGATATTAACCATTTAAAGGCAGTTGTTGAGATTGACGTACATGCAAATAGATCGGTAGGATTTTTTATGTTTTTAAAAGAAGTTGCATTTATTTGATAAAAAATACAAAAAAATCAGTAATATTGTGAAATATTATTACAATTTAAAACAGCGGTTTTCTATGTGAATATATAGTGAAGTGTAATTTATTCCTGTGATCAAAGCTGAATTTACAGCATCATTACTCCAGTCTTCAGTGTCACATGATCCGTCAGAAATTATTATAATATGATGCTCAAGAAACATTTATGATTATTATCCATGTTGATTCTTTGATGAATAGAAAGTTCAAAAGAACAGAATTGATCTGAAATGGAAAGCTTTTGTGACATTAATCACTACCATTCAAAAGTTTGGGGTCAGTAAGAATTTATTATTTTATTTTGGGGGGGGAAAGAAATTAGAAAATACTTTTATTCATCAAGGATGAGTTAAATTAATCAAAAGTTACAGTAAAGACATTTATAATGTTAGAAATGAATATGCTTTATCTAATCAATAAAATTGTGGCAACAGATTACAAGCAATATTATTTATTAAATTTAACAAATTAGAATTGAGTAATAGTTAATCAAATTAATATTCTAATTAATTATAATTTGTACAATTTAATTAATAATATTGCTTGTAATATGTTGCCACAATTTTATTGATTAGATAAAGCATATTATTTTTTTCAGTGTTTTCTTTTGAACTTTCTATTCATCATAGAATTTTGGGGGGAAAAAAATGGTCCACGACTGTTTTCAACATTGAAAATAATAATTTATGTTTTTTTAAGCATAAAATCAGCATATTAGAATGATTTCTGAAGGATCATGTGACACTGAAAACTGATGTGTGAAAATGATGTTGAAAATTCAGCTTTCAAATTACATTTTAAAATATATTAAAATAGAAAACAGTAATTTTAAATTGTCATAATATTTCACAATATTATTATTTTTTTTATCAAATAAAGCAGCCTTGGTGAGCAGAAGAGACTTCATTTAAAAACATAAAAAAAATCTTACTGATCTGAAACTTTTGACCGGTATTGTTCTGACAGTGTGGATTCAATGCAAGACCCCACAAACTATTATTTTATTTTTTTTAGAACCAAAATTAAGTTTCTCCTTTTATCTGTTTTATACTACATACATAAAATCAGCATAATAGTAAATGCAAATATAATACTCTTTGATCCCACATACTGTCCTACACACAAATGCGTGCGTCGCTTTGAAGCCACAACAAACAAGTGAGGGACAAGTATATTGCCGAATGCGCTGCACATTTTCCCAGAGAATGGACATCTGGGATAAAAGTACAGCATTATCAAACTGAAGGGCTGCGGATGAAACGTTCACTGGAGTCCACAGAACAAACTCATTAGCCAGTTAAAAAGGAGAGGAGTGCTTTGTGACTGAGATAACATTTATCTGTCTAAATGACGGACTTTCTGTCTGCACGTCATCTTCCATTGAGGGGATTAAAGTTTTAAATATGACTATTTACAAAAGTCTGGAGCGCAAGATAACAGGAAGAGACATGATATGCCAACACTAAATGCTAGAATTAGGATGTGGACTAATTGAGGAGTTAGACAATGAGGATGAAGTACACTCAATGCTACCTTTCAAAGATGTGGAAGCGCTCTCTGACAACATGTCCAAGGAGGAAAAAATGACCTGTGATGCGGTCGTGCCTCCTGCGGGGAAATGCTAATTGCATGTGCGCGGATAGGACTCGGTATTGTGGTGGTGTTTGAAATGTCTATTCAATTCAATAATGGTTTAATGCATTTGTTGCTTCAGAACCCAAATTTTGCAATGAAGAGTCGAGAGGCAACCCAACAGAGCACTAAGATTTTCTATCGTCCAAAATTAAAGAAAATTTATAATTGAGAAAATAGTACATTTTCAGTATTTTTTTTTTTGGTAACCAGTTTGAATGTGGTATTTTGTAAACACTATACTGTCATTAGCTGGGTGCATTTTTGTAAACAAATCTAAATAGTGCATAATGTATTGTAGCATTTGCAAACCAATTTCATGAAACAAATATATACAAAGTGAAAGGTTATTTAACCTCTACTCAGCCTATTTTTTAGTGATTTTAGTTCTGGCAGTGAAACAGAGCAATCCAACATTTATTTTGGCATTATATATTATATGGTATATATTCTCCCTTTCCTCCCCTGCCTCTTTAGCCATGAATCCAATGATAAATATGTGGATCTGTTTCTTCCTGATTCAGTTTCTTGCTCATGAGAGCTGAAAAGCATGCATGAGTTTACATTATGACAAAAAAGAAAAGAAAGTTACAGGCTACTGGGAAACTTCATAGTTATAACATTGTGTAGAATGGGCTTTAAAGTGCTGTATGGAGTCGGATGGCTTTCATATGGTGCTTTCTTTCTGAGGAATCTGTGTAAATGTAAGTACCAAACTTTTACCACAAGGTGGCGACATACTCACCTTGTGAGGTCTTTCAGGTAGTTTGATTGATTCTCTTTAAAATGCAATTCGTTTTTCTCAGTGCTTTTAATTAACAATTCATAGTTTTGATTTGCCATCTCGTTAGTTTGATTTAAAAACTGTTTTTGGCATTTAAAACCCACACATTAAAAAAAAAGAAAATTATGTGTCAATTTTAACAGAAGTTATGTTTATTTTACCCTTCATTTCCACAGTTCTATAAGGAACGCCTGAACATGTGTTGAGCTAAAAAGTAACAAAAAAAGACAAGGCATATGAAATGTAAAATGTGAGATTGTGTTTCAAATAAATGTTGTTCTTTTGAACTTTCTATTAATTATATTAATTAACTCAATTATTTAACAAAGAATCCTGAAATATTTCTCGAGCACCAACACTGTGAAAAAATATTGTTGGTTTAACTCAAAAAAATTAAGTAACCTGGTTGCTTTAAAATTTCAAGTTGATTGAACTGGAAAAAGTGAGTTAATACAACGAAGGAGATTAATTTAATCATTAGAAACTCAAAAAAATAATACGTTATCTCAACTAAATAAATTATTTAAGTTGATTTGACAAACGAAAAAATGTTGTGATAACAAATCTTGAAAAATCTTTTTTTACATAACATTTAAAAAAAAATCTTACCGAACCCAAACCTTTAAATTTTTTTGAAGAACAAAAAAAAAGAAAGAAAGAAAATGGGTTTCTACAGGTAATTGGTGTGAAAGTTTCTGTTACTTAACAAAAACATGAATATTTTATGAAGCTGTGCTTTAAAGGCTTTATAATTCAGGGTTAAAGGTGTTTAAATTTTTTTAAAACACATTGGGAAAATTTAAAAAAGATTAAAAAAGTTAAAAGATAAAAAACAACAACAATAGACTACCTATGTCTTGCAAATAAACTGTAATTTTTTTTTTTGAAAAAATAAATAGAAAAATATATATCACAACATTTTTTCTTTTGTCGAATCAACTTAACAATAAAAATAATAATAAAAAATATTTTATTTAGTTCAAATAACATTATTTTGAGTTTCTGATGATTAAATCAATCTCCTTCATTGTATTAACTCACTTTTTCCAGTTCAATCAACTTAAAATTAAGGCAACCAGGTTACTTAATTTTTTTAAGTTAAACCAACAATATTTTTTTTGACTTGTGGCAGAAAAAAAGCTACATTACTTGAACACAACACCCAGAAATTGTTTAATGAGAAAGTCCAACACACTAGACAAAAAGTCTCCCAAAAACCCACACATAATAAGCGACTGAGATCTTGCAAGCACAGCATCAGTGTGCATGAGACAGCAGGGAGCTCACTTTCACTGCTCTATTCCATAAATCACATCTCTGCCTCACTGCATCCCAGAGTGCATCAGTCATATGGCTCTGTTCCCCTGGGGGCCGCCCGGCTGAGTTTCAGCGCCCCGGGTATCACCTCTCCACCATCTGCCCCGCACACCTGCACCCTCATTGATCTGGTGGCCCACGCGCTACATCAAACACACACCAGAGGGGCATTGTGCGGCTTCCTGTGAGGCACGGCCAGTCATCTGGCTGGGGTAGCGGTGTGTGAAGTTATGTGCCTCATTTTGTATATTCATGAGTCAGTGTTTATTTTCCCGCACCACACCACACCACACCCCCGGCTGTCAGGTTCTGTAGAGCGGCGGTGGCTTGACGGGTCTGCCAAAAAAAAAAAAAAAAAAATTATCCCGCCTTTTTCCAATTTCTAAATATGAGCTTTGAGAAATGAATCGTCTTCCTGACAGCTAGCCCACTGGTCCGGCTAAAGCGAATGCTGGCAGAGAGTGAGATTTTACTGGCTGGGTGAACTAAGCTCCTTATGAGTGACAGGTCAAGACCTGCGTCTGTCTAACTTTCTTTTTTGCTTCCTTTCCATCAGTCCAATGGATTCATTACGGGATCTAAGTGACCTTGAAGAGGTCAACCGTTGATCTCCACAGCTGAGAGAATTATATGGATGTGATTTCAACACAGGCCCGATGCACTCACGGCAAATTTCTTTTTTGGGGTACACACTGTAAAAAAACATTTTCAAGATTTGTTATCACAACATTTTTTCTTTTGTCAAATCAACTTAAATAATTTATTTAGTTCAGATAACTTATTATTTTTAGTTTCTGATGATTAAATCATTCTCCTTCATTGTATTAACTCACTCTTTCCAGTTCAATCAACTTAAAATTTTAAGGCAACCCAGGTTACTTACTTTTTTAAGTTAAACCAACAATATTTTTTTTACAGTGAGATACATTTTTACAAGGGCTGTCAAACGATTAATCGCGATTAATCGCATCCAAAATAAAAGTTTGTGTTTACATAATATATGTCAAATCAGCTTAAAAAATTTATTTAATTTAGATAACATAATATTTTTAGTTTCTGTAGTCTTAGGAGTTTGTTCGAATCCCTAACCGTAAGTACACTTTTAAAGTTTTAAATAAAACAAATAATATGTTTTTAGAAGAAAAAATAATAATTTGGTTTCTTAGAGATTATTTGTAAAGTTTACTATAGCCCTCTCTGAGTGAAAAATCATTTCAAAGTAAATCCTTTTATTCACTGTAAAAAAAATATTTTCAAGATTTGTTATCACAACATATTTTCTTTTGTCAAATCAACTTTATAATAATTTATTTAGTCGAGATAACTTATTATTTTGAGTTTCTGATGATTAAATCAATCTCCTTCATTGTATTAACTCACTTTTTCCAGTTCAATCAACTTAAAATTTTAAGGTTACTTACTTAAAGTTAAACCAACAATATTTTTTTACAATATATATATATATTTTTTTTTACAGTTTTTACAATATTTTTTTATTACTTAATTTTTAGGTAAAATTAAGGCAACCAGGTTACTTACTTTTTTAAGTTAAATCAACAATATTTTTTTTACAGTGTAGTACTCACAACATTTTTTCTTTTGTCGAATCAACTTAAATAATTTATTTAGTTCAGATAACATATAATTTTGAGTATCTGAAGATTAAATCATTCTCCTTCATTGTATTAACTCACTTTTTCCAGTTCAATCAACTTTAAATTTTATGGCTTACTTACTTTAAGTTAAACCAACAATTAGTGTAAGTGCAACAATTATGGTGATGCGTGCCTTAAAAAACATCACTAATAAGCAGAAGATTCTGACTCCAGCTGCACCCCCGAGAAACACACAATAAGATGCACGTATACTAAATTTGTTTGTCGCTGCACCTCCACACACACTCTTGCGGACGCCCCCTGAGATTGCCGTAATGAAAAGCAATGTCTCCCACTTAACACCGGGATGGATCCAGGCGCTCTCTCTGATAGAGACCGGGGCTGTTTATTAAATGATGGAATTTGACTGTTTCTTCCGCAGAATGTTATCAGCCGGAGAACAATCGTGCCCATGGTCTCGCACCCTCACTGGCTTGCCCGGCTGCTCATTAGCCACAGCATATTTAATCCAGAAGTTTCTTATCAAACGTGACACCTGCATCTCCGAATGGCACTTTCCCTGTTCATTGGCATGTATTTGGGTGAGTAGACTCCAAGGTGCTTTGTGGAGATTAAGAGAGAGAGAGAGAGAGAGAATGAGCGCTTATTTTATCATTTAGTGGGTCTGGACCGTATCCAAGCAGTTTTTGTCTTGTTGTTGTAATTAGAAAGCATTTTAAGCGATAACAGCTGCTGCTGAATATGAATATGGATAGAACCACATCAATTCTGCCTGAGATAGACCCCCCCCCCCCCCCATCATTCCTCCCCCTCGCTCACCGTCTCAAACTGTGGTTATCTTAATAAAGGAGGAAAGTGTAGCTAGCCGTTCAACTTGGTTATTTTAGCATTTTTGATTGAAGTCTTTCTCGACAGTCTCTGTGTTACATGTGAAGCACTCAAATCACAGAATCGCTGACAGGCAGCGACTCATTTCCATACACGAATATGTAATTAAGCTTTGTGACAGCTCCTTAATAGCTGCGCGCTATACCCCGTCAGAGCTATACTTTGCCCAGTTGACGTGTTGTTGTTGAATTGAGATGCACATACAGGACATCTAGGCCATGCTTGACACTTCAGAAGTGAGCATTTAGCTTACAAAAAAGAAAATAAACTATAAAATAGGGAAACGAAAACATATGTAAACTTTAAATAATCTTAAACATTAACAATAAAGATAAACGTAAAAGAAAATACAATGTAAAGGTAGACATCAACAATATCAAATGCAAAACATTGATATAATTAGTAAACAAAGGCAAATATAAAGGTAAACGTTGGCAAAATAAGTAAACGTAAATGTAAACATTACCTTTTGTTAACCTATTTTTGTTGTGGTGCCATATCTAAAGTCAAATGTAAAGGTAAATGTTAATAAATGAGTTAACCCTAAAATCGTATTCTGGACAAATGTGGGCAAAATAGTTTCGATTTATTTAAAAAAAAAATACTTCCCTTGATCTGAGCGGTAGGACTAAAAAAAAAGTTTTTTGGACTCAATTCTACAATGTTAAGAAAAAAAAAACTCCTTAATCTTGTATTTGGGTCAAAAATGGGCACCCATAGAAATGAATGAGAAAACTGTAATTTAGAGTATTCTAAAATAAGACAAAATAAGACAGCAAAGTCACTTCATCTTTAGGGTTTAGCTCTGAGAACTTATTGGAATGATATTTTAATGCAGTTCAAAAAAATAAAGCAAATAAAACATAAAAATAAGCATAATTTACATAGAAAATATGGTACTTTTTGAAGTAAATAAATTCAAAAATACCCCCAAAATATTAAAAATCACCATAAATGGATAGACAAAACTTTATCGAAGACAGTGATATAACATTTATAATAAATAAAAATTAGGATCACACCTGAGTCCTCTGTGCCCACATTTGTCCACAATTACAGGATTAAGGTAAAGTGAATACGAGGGTTAACACTGTAAAAAAATATTTTCAAGATTTGTTACCGCAACATTTTTTCTTTTGTCAAATCAACTAATTTTATATATAAATTATTTTTTTAGTTCAGATAAATTAATATTTTGAGTTTCTGATGATTAAATCAATCTCCTTCATTGTATTAACTCACTTTTTCCAGTTCAATCAACTTAAAATTTCAAGGCAACCAGGTTACTTAATTTTTTAAGTTAAACCAACAATATTTTTTTACAGTGTGTTGAGGGTTAAATGTAAATGTTAACATGTTAAAAGTAAACAAAATAAAATGATTAACTGTAAAAAATAAAAACATCTGGTGATGCTAAAAAAGTTACAACGTATATCTAGATTTCTAGTTGCCAAATCTGTTGAATTCTGTTAAATAAAAAGCTGCACTCTTAAACTCCGTCATTGCGTCACTTTCTGTGGGCCTCACTAGAGATTATGGTCGATGATATATTATGCAAATCACTGTTATTTCTCTCAGTAGATCATCACTCCGGGAAGATTTATGCCACTTAGTTGCGTACCCTCATACGTCCGTGACCCTATAGAGTCATCCCAGAGAGAGACTCTGATCCGTCTGTCTGACTGAAAAACAACTGCAGCTTCTACAAAAATAAATAAAACAAAAATCTCGGGAGAAAATGTTTACTTTTATCTTGGGGTATTCAGTATTGTAGCTCGGGACCCTCTTCTTTTTTCCAGGTAATGGGATCGAGTAGGAGAGAGGGTGGGAGGGACGGAAGGAGGGAGAGATTGTGAGAAAGGGAGGAGAGATACCCCTCAAGCGAGCGCCTCAGTGGGAAGAGGATTATGTGCTTCCGCTTTTCTACCTTCTAGCAAAACTCCCGATTGGTTTCAGAAAAACTCAATTAAACTTTGTCTCTGTCGACTTCGTCTTCAGTGAGAATCGAACTGAAATGCCTCTGACATAACGCTGTAACCCTGTACAAGGAGACACAATAAGATAGACACCAGATTGCAGTTTTAAACCCTCAAAAACAACATGATAGAAGAATTCACCAACAAAAAAGAGTATTTAAGGGAGTAATTCACCTAAAAATCATGTTGTTCAAATCCTGTATGCTGTTATTTGTCTATGTCTGTTCTGCCTGGCTAGACCGGGGATGCAGTCGAGTTTAGACTGTGTCTTAAAGGAGTAGTTCACTTTTGAAAAAAACTTTTGCTGATAATTTAATTTACTCGCCCCCATGTCATCCAAGATGTCCATGTCTTTCTTTCTTCAGTCGAAAATAAATTAACGTTTTTGATGAAAACATTCCAGGATTTTCTCCATATAATGCACTTCAATGGGGACCAAACGGTTCAAGATCCAAATGAGAGTTTCAGTGCAAACTGCAAACTGTTCAAAGGGCTTTAAACGATTCCAGACGATGAATAAGGGTCTTATCAAGCGAAACGATCGCTCATTTAATAAATAAATAACAAAGTTTAAGTTTTATAAGCTCAAATGCTCGCCTTGCTCTGTTCTGTGATGAACGTTTGTGACTCTCCTGTTCACCAAAATGAACAAATCTTTTTTCGAGTCATGACTCAAAGGGTCCTAGATAAGACCCTTATTCATCATCTGGAATTGTTTAAAGCCCTTTGAACAGTTTGTAGTTTGCACTTAAACTCTCTTTTGGACCTTGAACCGTTTGGTCCCCATTGAAGTCCATTATATGGAGAAAATCCTGGAATGTTTTCATCAAAAACCTTAATTTCTTTTCGACTGAAGAAAGAAAGACATGGACATCTTGGATGACATGGGGGCGAGTAAATTATCAGCAAAAGTTTTTTTTTTTTTTAAAGTGAACTACTCCTTTAAGAACTAGTTTGGTCAACAACCAGCAACAACAAAAGGAAATCAGTTTCACTTTTTGAATTCAAATTAGACCTATCTACCTTTTTCCTTAGGACCAGTTTTGTAGAAGAAAAATTAGATGACTAACTTTTAAGACTAGTTTCCGCAGATGGATATTGTGTGGATTTTTAAAGAATAATAATAATAAAAAAAAATAAATGTGAAGTTCATGATTTTGTCAAAACACTAAAAAGTCAACAAAATAAGTAATTGTATTGTAAATTATTAAAATCTTATCTTCAAGGTTGACTGAATCACTAATTTTCTGGGTAGAGGAATTGCAGATTTTCAATATAAACTATATTTAAACAACATTATAAATGTTCCACACGGCTTTCTGGCCAGTGCTATCACAGGAAACTACAAGTGATAAGCCGACGACCACCGTTTCCCCTTGCCGTGATGTGCCAGGACTTTTTCCTTCTTTCTGTTGACCCCAGATTGACCTTAATAGAGCTTCTCCTTCCCATCACAGACAGCCATAAGCCTGTCAGATATCAGTCCATCAAGAAATGAGACAGAGGGAGAGAGAGCGAGACAGCAAGCATGAAATATGAAGGGAAGAGAGTGAAAGTCAAGGGGGGGGGGGGGGGGGGGGATGATAAATCAAAAGATGAGGTCTACATCACCTAATGACCAGAATAAACCTCTTTCCTGTTCAGTGACAGAGCTCCGAGTCTCTGCAGTCCTTAAGCCGTGTCCCTCCTGATCCACACATCCACTACCATCAAGCCAGGATTTATGACGCATCACAACCCCATGACAACATCCAGCAGCTTCATAATCTCATATTTTTTTCCTGACATTTCCAGCCTCGACACATTCACTCAAGATAAGCCGAAAGCCCTCTGACAGGATAGAGAGCACATATAAAACACACGCTTAAGAATTTAACTGCCCTCCTCGCAGGAACTCGGTTCATGAGACACAGCGTTTCATATCAGACAACTCAACAAGCCGAATTCTGTTATAGAGAACACAGGTCTGGAACCAGTATAGTACAGACCCTCAATAGGGACACACTGTCAATGATATGTGTGGTCAGCCAGCATTGGGTTTTAAATTGAGACTCTTTTAGAGAGAGTTTTACTTAAAAAAAGTTGAGATTGTCATTTCATGTCACATGAAAACAAGGAGAACAGGGGTACTTATTAGTAGAGCCCGACCGATAAAGGATTTTGAAGGCCGATACCAATACAAATCTTTGTTCTCCTCCATCTCGAGATGACGTTCACTCTTAGAAGAAATGGTTCTATTTAGAACCAAAAATGGTTCCATCCCCCGCTTTATATATGGAACTCCAATATAGTTCTATTTTTTGGTAAAAGGTTCTATTGGCCAAGTATGGAACCCCAGGGTTCTATATAGAACCCAGAGGAACCCTTTTTTTAAGAGTGTATAGAACCTTTTAGGGGTTCCAAATACGTAGCGCTGATAGAACCTTTTAAGGTTCTATATAGAACCTTTTCTTCTAAGAGTGTATAAAACTGCGTGTCGTTACAGCTTAACCCTCTGGGGTTCTTCGTTTAACAGTCACACTCGGGGCCTTCGGGTCAAAATTGACCCAAAGGGCGGGATTCATATTTAAAAAAGAAAATCATAATTTTTTTTAACTTGTTTTTTTATAATATTTTTTCTTTTCTTTTTTGGTGTTTTGAGAAAAATTTCAAAAACAAAAAAATTTATAAATTAGTATTAATGCAATAATTATGACCAAATTTTCCCCCATTGAATATAATAGAAAAAAAATATTATTATTTTTTTTTTTAAAGCTGTATTTCATTTTGGAGTCAAGCCTAGGCCTCATAAAAGCAATTTTTGAAATTAGATGGATGCCATCTGGTGGACAAACTGAGCTTTTTAAAAATGCAAAACACATGTATAATCTGAATTTTTTGGTGTGTTTGTGTATAAAGGTGTGTTTGTGTGTGTGTGTGTGTGTGTGTGTGGATGTGTCTGTTTTGCACTCTTGATGTTTTATAGATTCACCCCTTCACTGTTGTGTGCTTTTTTTCAAGATCGTTGCTGATTTGTAGATTGTACGCACAAAAAAACTCAGTATTTTCACATTTTTGCCAATTTCCCATTCATTTCCTATGCGGGCCATTTTTGACCCGAAGGTCCTGAGTGTGACTATTTTTTTTACGACCACTTAGACTTTTCAAATCCTGTCCCCAATTTTTTGGGGTGTTCATACACCAAGTACCAATAAAGTCACCAAGTTTCGGACCATTCCGATGAAGCTACGATTTTTTTAATTTAAACGCTTCGGGTCATTATTGACCCGAAGAACCCCAGAGGGTTAAATAGGATTGGTGTGAAATGCATAATGAAACAATGCACGTGGATGAACGCAATGTTTGAGGAGAGTGTGCCTCGCCGCGGGTCTTGAGATATATCCAAATCATAAGCTTATGAATCAGATTCGAATCGATTTGGAATATCAGTATCACACAAATGTTTTGCCTATATGCCCACTGAACTTAAGTGGCCCCTGATGAGGCAAACACATCATAGTTAAGTGTCAAATAATGTGAAAACAGACCAGTAGGGCACTTGGGGTTCAGAGTTAATCAAATGTGAAAACTGCTTTGAACTCTAATACATCATCCTCCAATTCAAAATATGTGAATATAGCCTTTATGCATACAGTATATAATTCTCACTGATGTGGGCAGCATTGGGAGAGCTAACTCTGCAATCTGGTATAATACGCCAGGGAGTTGGACAGATATCCAATCGATCCCAACCCTCTTTCAGTTCCTTAATAACTTCTCAGCTGAAAGCCCTTCAGTTCATCAGCGTTGTCTTTTAATTAAACGCAATCGCTGTGCCACTCGCTGGTGGACTCCTCCAGGGGGGCGGTGCTGTTTCAATACACTGATAATGAAATATGACATTGCTGGAGATGTTCAAGCATTATTCTAGTTCTCTGTGTTCTCAGATAAGTGCGATAAAGGCCTTTAAGTCTTTCATATCCTCAAGTCTTATTTCAAAATGGAGAAGGGGTTGTTCTCTGTTTAACTTACACATGTACTGTAAGAAGATTAATCAATTAAGCCCCTGCAGATAATAAAAATAAGTGAAGCACTTTAGCGGAAATATCACTTTTAGTCAAGGAGAGAGAGCAGCGGCAACAAAGAGTAATCTTTCTGCTCTTTAAACATTGAGTATTTGTTCGTGGAGTGGCAAGTTATTACTGTTCACTTTTTCTTCTCTTAGAAAAAAAATGGGGCCATGGTCTTATCTTGGAAATAGAGTCCATGTTTTTTGTTTTTTTTAAAGATCCATAAATGTACATATAAAGTCAAGACACGGGGGATTTAAGACCCCATGAAATCGACATTATGAGTTCTGTGGCTTTTAGCCCTCGTGCGCTAGCTTTGAGACTCATAGCTTTGAGTATATTGTGGTGCACGGGTTTTAAACTTTTTAATGCCGCTGACCCCTAAATTTGATGATCTCATTGTGAGGGACCCCTTCTAAAAATGCAAATACAGATAAATACACTACTGTTCAAAAGTTTTGGGTCCGTACAACTTTTTAATGTTGTTGAAAGAAGTCCTCGAGGCTGTGTTTATTTGAGCAAAAATACAGTTAATACAGTAATATTGTGAAATATTAACTCGTTCCCTGCCATTAACAGAATTTTTTGGCTTTCCTTGTTTTCACTGTTATATGGTAGTGGGGGCTATAGGAGAGTCTCCAGATCAAAACACAGACAGAAAACAAGTGATAAAAGCATTTCTTATGCACATTATAGTCTTTGAAACTATGTTCTTTGTCTTTATATATTACATGTTCAGATAATCCAACAACAAAATATTCAGGGGCCATGATTTTTCTGTGAAAATTATCAAAAATGCTGGCAACTTAAAAATAAATAAATAAATAAAAAATAATAAAAAAAAACTGACAGGGAAAGAGTTAAAAATAACAATTGTTCTTTAATATATTTTAAAATTAATAAGTTTTATATTATAGAATATATTTTAATGTATTTTATATATTCATAAATTTGTGGAAACCATGATACATTATTATTTGGGATTATTTTATAACATTATTTTTTGGGATTATTTTATAGAAAGTTCAAAATAACGTATTTTATAAATAGTTTAAATAGTACAAGCAAAACCGAAAAGTCATTTTATTTAAGTTGATCCAGCAGGACTTTTATGTGTATAAACTTTAGTCAATAGAATAAAATAATAATAGAATAAATAATCTCATGATTTCTAACGAGTCGTTATTTATTTATTTTTTATTTTAATTTTTTTTAAATTATATTTATTTATTTCAATTAATTTATTTTAATTTAAATAATTTAAATAATTAAATTAAATTTAAATCTAAATTAGTTTAATTTTACTGTATTTAATTTTAACAATAACAGTACCCATTAACATAACACATTTAACCCCAAAATTATTTATTTACAATATATTTTACACCATATTTCTCTGACTTTGAAAAAAAGAAAACTAAACCCAACAAATTTCAATGGAAAATGTGCTCTAATACCACCTAAAACTTTCTTGCAATAGCAAGTCACACATCATTGAGTCTCATTCCACTCCCTTATTCCCTATGATGTGAATCAGTCTATCATAAACAAGAATTCAGGCACTAGTAAGGGCCTTGATCCAATAAACACTAATAACTCTATATATAACCCACGACACAATTACAAAGTCAAACATTAAACATAGTTTGTATTTATCAAAACATTTCTCATCCTTCACTTGTTGTCAGTTGTGTTGTCCTGCCATTTCATGGGGTCTTTACCCATTCAAGTACACACAAGAATTACAAATACATTTATAAGCCCAAAGAATCCATTCTCACCTTTACTGTAAACAGCACAGTTGCTCTTCCCATCCTCTGCACTGACCCACATCATGTCCATCATCCAGCGAGGACCTCCACTCAATCCCAGCGAAACCTGCAACACAAAAATGAGCCGTTTCTAAGACCCGCCAACTCAAACAAATCATCTGATTGACAGCCCAGAGCAGATTTCATCCAAAACTTGCCATTTTTGTGCTACAAATACATCAGACGGTCAGTGACATCAACAGTGAGACTGTCCTATATAGTGAGCTTGTTTAAATTCATCATTCCCAAAAGTCCTTCCAAAGATTTATCTCCATGTATGTGTGTGAGAAGAGAGGCGAGCAGGAAGCCACACCCTGTCCCGCTCGCCCGCTGAATGGCCGTATTGTTAGAGAGCCTCTGAATGTTCCACCTGATCAGATCTCATCCTTTGGGAGGTTTGGAATCCAGAATGGACTTGGAGACAGAAGAATCGGAATGCTGAGCACTGATCTTTAGACACATTGTAGCCCTCTATCAGCGGGATCACAGCTTCCTGAAACCAGCACACTGGGAATTCAAAGAAGCGGCATGGGTTTCAAAGGGATGGATGGACAGAGAATTTCATAATTGGAAGCAGGAGGACTGAATTGATATTTCTGTTGAAATAAAAATAAATCTGTGATGTTGCTAAATACACACCCTAATTGGGCTCAGGAGCAGGGCAACATTTCGACATTTTCATCAGGCACAATTTTGTACACTTTCAGAAAAAAAGGTACAAAAGCTGTCACTGGGGCTGTACCTTTTTCAAAAGGTACACTTTTGTACCCAAAGGCTGCATATTGGTACCTTAGTGGTACATATTAGCACCCAAAATGTACATATTAGCTCCTGAAATGGACATATTATCAACTAAAATGTATATATCAGCACCTAAAATGTACATATAACACCTAAAATGTACATATTAGCACCTAAAATGTGCTTATTAGCACCTAAAATGTACATATTAGCACATAAATGTACTTATTAGCACCTAAAATGTCTATATTAACACCTAAAATGTACTTATTAACACCTAAATGTACATATTAGCACCTAAAATGTACATATTAACACCTAAATGTACTTATTAGCACCTAAAATGTACATATCAGCACCTAAAATGTACATATTAACACCTAAATGTACATATTAGCACATAAAATATTATACATATAATACATAGCACCTGAAATGGACAAAAGTGTACCTTTTGAAAAGGTACAGCAGCCCCAGTGACAGCTTTTGGACCTTTTATCCTGAGAGTGTGATGGGGCAATCGTGGCATGCTGTTGTAAAATGTACTTTTTTCAATGACGCTTAGTTGTATAATGGATCAACTGATTTCACGTTTCCTGAAAACTGATGTTGCCCAGGCGAAACAAAGAGGCTAGGGCAGTGGTTCTCAACCTTTTTGACTAGAAGGCAACAATATGCAAATGATTTCACTTTAAATTAAGATTTGCATGTGTCTTTTTAGCATTTAAATTTAGATTAGAGTTGTAATATATTATTAATAATGTATTCATTTAAAAACCCAAGTCAGAGGTGTCCAGTCCTGCTCCAGGGGGGCACTTTTCAGCAAAGCTTAGCTCTAACCCCAATTAAACATACCTGAACCAGCTAATAAAGGTCTTTCCAGGCAGGTGTGTTGAGGTAAGTTGGAGACAATGGCCCTCCAGGACCGAGTCTGGACACCCCTGACCTAAGTCACTGCAGCACCCTTGGAAGTTTGCTGAGGCCCCCTAGTGGGCCCTGGTCCCATGCTTGAGAACCACTTGAAAGGGCATTTCCCATATTTTTTTTGGGAACCAAACAAGAACATTATAGGAACGTTCCATGTAGGTTATTTTTAGGTTCTAATTCTATTTTTAGGTGCTAGTCTCTTTGATGTCCCAGCCGCTGCTTTCAATGCAGGCTGAGTTGTGCACAGAAATGTAATACTTATGGACATAAGGTTTGTTGTGAACACACCTAAATCTGTAAAAAAAAAATGTTTTCAAAATGTATTATCTCATTTTTTCTTTTGTCAAATCAACTTTATAATAATTTATTTAGTTGAGATAACTTAAATCAATCTCCTTGATTCTATTAACTCACTTTTTCCAGTTCAATCAACTTAAAATTTTAAGGCAACCAGGTTACTTACTTTTTTAAGTTAAACCAACAATATTTAACTGTGACACTACACTCTTAGAAGAAAAGGTTCTATATAGAACCTTAAAAGGTTCTAAAGCGCTACACTGTAAAGAAAAATATTTTCAAGATTTGTTATCACAACATTTTTTCTTTTGTCAAATCATCTTAAATAATTTATTTAGTTCAGATAACTTATTATTTTAAGTTTCTGATGATTAAATCAATCTCCTTCATTGCATTAACTCACTTTTTCCAGTTCAATCAACTTAAAATTTCAAGGCAACCAGGTTACTTAATTTTTTTTAAGTCAAACCAATAATATATTTTTTTTACAGTTTACGTATTTGGAACCACTAAAATGCAATGCATGTGAATGATCACAAAATTCAAGATACGGGGGTTAAAAAATGTAATTAATCAATATCACACGAAGAGTGCCATTTCAGTTTTTATCCTCCAAAAATCTGCATGATTAAAATGTGATATTAAGTTTAATAAACAGTAATTTAATTACAACTACAAAATGTTGCAGAATAATGTAATATATGAATGAATAATAGCCTTTAAAGAACCTTTGTGCCAAAAGTGCTCTTCCTTGTCATTATTGAACCTTTTTTTATCATAAAATGTCCTTTGGAGTCGAGTAAAGAACCCTATGCTACATATATAGAACCCTGTGTTGTCTTGTCTCACGAAACCCCAGTAAAAACACGTGAGAACACCCCAAAAAAGTTCCAGGAGTGACCTGCGTACTCACTTACAGTATGTATAGTGTCTCTTTTTAAAGAGCGAGAGGTTTGTGCAGATCTGACTGTGTGGGAATACTTGATGAAAAAGACAGAGTCTAACAGCAGCACTCCACTCTCCTTGAGTCATTTCTTTCTCTCTCTCTCCGCTGAATCCTCTTTCCCCTTATCAGGCCAGCACAGGCCTCCATCGGCCTCTCCCCGCTCTGACAGGAGCAACAACAATGGGCCTGCGATACCAGTCCGCTTCACAGGGTAAACCTGCCACGGGCACAGATTACCCGTGACACACACACTCACTCTCTCTCTGGTACACTCCAAAACACAACACCACCATCCATCTCCGAGGCCTCAAAATACAAAATGGACACAAAAAACCTTTTAAATAATTGAACTTCTCTCACTTGCTTTCTTTTCACTCTGGCCCACAATTCACTAAGACTGTATGCCAAGTAAAAATCATGTGGACAAATCACAATGTCACGTGATAATTATAGTATTGATGAGAACAAACACCACAACAATGTCATACGTATCAAAACTATGGGTGCACAATTTTTGGGTAATGCATGTTTTATCTTTTGAAGATTAAGTTAAACACTACATTAGCCCTTTCGCTAAAAGTCTAAACAGACAACTACATCTTTGTACACTTCATGTGTTTTATTTTATTTTCAAGCATAAACACTCTCAGAAAAAAAGGTACAAAAGCTGTCACTGGGGCTGTGCCTTTTCAAAAGGTACACTTTTGTACCCATAGGCTGCATATTGGTACCTTAGTGGTACATATTAGCACCTAAAATTGACATATTACCACCTAAAAAGGATGTATTAGCTCATGAAATTGACATATAAGCACCTAAAATGTACATATTAACAATTAAAATGTACATATTAATACCTAACATTGACATATTAGCTCCTGAAATTGACATATTAGCTCACGAAATGGACATATTAGCACCTAAAATGTACATATTAACACTTAAAATGTACATATTTACACTTAAAATGTACATATTAGCACCCAAAATGTACATATTAACACCTAAAATGGACATATTAGCTCCTGAAATTGACATATTAGCACCTTAAATGTACATATTAACACTTAAAGTGTACATATTAAACTTAAAGTGTACATATTAGCACCTAAATGTACATATTAACACCTAAAATGTCCATATTAGCACCTAAAATGGACAAAAGTTTACCTTTTGAAAAGGTACAGCCCCAGTGACAGCTTTTGTACCTTTTTTTCTGAGAGTGAAAATGCATAAAAAAGCTTCTTTATCTACACTCTAAAAATTACTGGGTTGTTTTAACCCAACTTTGGGTCAAATATGGACAAACCCAGGCATTGGATTAATTTTTTTAATTGAATTTTTAACCCAACATTTGAATTTGTCCATATTTGATCCAAAGTTGGGTTAAAACAACTCAGCAATGTTTAGATTGTAAGCGATAAAGAAAATATATAAACTCAATCGTGCTTTGATATGTCGACTACACATTGCTCTGAATTCTGAACTTGAAAGAACTGTCCCAAGGAAATCAGGTTATCATGTCCACATATTATAAATAAGCAAATCAAACAACTCCCACCTTGTCACTTCCTCCTGTGGCCACCTCAATCTTCCCGGGGAAAGGACCCCACGTGGTGCCTAGTAGAAGTGCCTGACAAGAAAATATCCTTCTCTCCCCTCCTTCACCAACCATTTTCAGCTGACCTGTAGAAGACAAAAATAATATTTATAGTTCAACCTGATTCTAGCGTTTTTGTTTTGTTACTAAAAACGATTCTTCCAAGTATTGTAATGTAATTGTATCCTGCAATTGTGGACAAATGTGGGCACAGAGGACTCAGGTGTGATCCTAATTTTTATTTATTATAAATATTATATCACTGTCTTTGATAAAGTTTTGTCTATCCATTTATGGTGTTTTTTTTTATTTTAGGGACATTTTTGAATTTATTTACTTCAAAAAGTACCATATTTTCTATGTAAATTATGCTTATTTTTATGTTTTTTTATTTTTATTTTTTTTAACTACATTAAAATATCATTCCAATAAGTTCTTAGAGCTAAAACCTAAAGATGAAGTGACTTTGCTGTCTTATTTTGTCTTATTTTAGTATGCTCTAAATTACAGTTTTTCCCATTCATTTCTATGGGTGCCCATTTTTGACCCAAATACAAGATTAAGGAGTTTTATTCCACCCACTTAACATTGTAGAATTGAGTCAAAAAAAAATTGTGTGTGTTCAGGAGGCAAACTTAGGAAAAGTAGCCAAGTCTTGTACCGCTCAGATCAAGGGGAAGTATTTTTAAAAAATAAAACAAAATATTTTGTCCAGAATACGGTTTAGGGTTAAAAGTGTGGGGTTAGTAAGACGTTTTATATATTTGAACAAAAGTAAAGTACAGTAAAAACACCATTTAAAATAACTTATTGATGGAAAATCTGAATTTTCAGCTTCATTATGCTAGTCTTCAGCGTTACAAGATGGGTCAGAAATTATTGTAATATGCTGATTTGCTTCTAAAGACTTGAAAACAGATGTGCTGTAATGTATATTATGTGCTTCAATTACAAGGACAACCCATCAGGGGTACCCAGGGATTAGAGTCTTACCAAAGCACACAATGTTGAAAGTTCAATATGTTTTTTTACAGTTACCAGCCCAGATATTTAGCCAAAACACCACAGCACTCCACGAGCAGACTAAGCCACAGTGTGAGCACACAGGAGCTCAATCAGAAATCATACACCCGTCCATTGGACCCTCTCCTGGGTGACCCTGCCTGTCTCTTTGATTAGGCTTTCGCTCAGTGCTTTGACAGGGTTTCAGATAAGGTGGATTAAGCCTCTTTCTGCTGAAAGTTTTGATGTGAACAGTGCAGAAGCGTGGTAAATTATCCAGTTTCAGGAGGAGATGCCGAATGCCGGCAGATGGATTGATAAATAAAGAGAATCTCGAGGCAGTGCTTTCAGGAGATCAGGGTTAAGCCTTTACACCCCATCCCCTCTCGGGATTAATTGATGTATTT